>OAMR01000432.1:219738-273141 GCA_900205405.1 Echinochloa crus-galli | reverse complement strand
AGGCGGCCGGGGCGGCGGGCGGCACTCCAGGAGCACGAGACGAAGTGGTTCGCCGACGACGAGCAGAACCAGCAAGTCGCCCTCTGCAACGCCGTCGATCTGTCGTGGCTATTGGGCGGCGGGCATGGAGGAGCGCAGCGGGCGAGCGGTGGTACAGTCGGACAGGGAGCTGCAGGCGGCCAAGAGCTCCGGCGGCCCCTGCCCCACGGCGGCGGAGTCGCTCTTTTTTTTTATTTTTTTCGAAAATGTTTGCCGTGCGTGACGGTGCCTGACGCACGGCAATGTCTATCATTTTACCGAGCGTCGGATGCACGGCAAACATTCTTTCTGCCCCGTCTGCTGCATCCGTCTCTTCTCTCTTTCTCGGTCAACTTTTATTTGCCGTGAGCTGAAGAAAAATGCACGGCAAAAGGCTCTGCCGTGCGCCCCGAGAAACAGCAAACGGCAAAGGACCGTTTGCCGTGCAGATAGATGCCGAGCGGGCTTTACCATGCATATAGACTAAAAACGCACGGTAAACATTTTGCCGTGTGTTTTTCAGACCTTTGTCATGTGTTTTCGACGCACGGCAAAGCTGCTGGTTCCGGTAGTGTCTTCTCATAGGCCGTGACACATTTTGAACCCAGTGTAAGTACAATATTAGCACCGGGTGCAAAATTTGATGTCCTTAGAGACCATTTAGCATCGGTTGGTAACACTTTGGTACCCACCTTTTAGCACCGGTTGGTAACGGTGCCAAAGGCCTCGAGTCTTTAGTATCGGGTTGTAACACCAATCGGTGCTAAAAGGTTAACACTCAGTGCTAAAGACGGTATCACATGCTACTTTAAAAGGAAAGCATCTTCTACCTCGTCACTTGTGCTGCCTAGGTGAGATGATTAGGTGGGTATTCGCAATACAAGAGATCCTAGGTTCGAGTCCCCGCAGCAGCACATATTTTTTGACGAATGGGCTTCTTTTAGCACCTAGTGGTAAAAGTGAACCTATGGTCGCGTCGTCGAGCGAGGAGAGGCGCGCGTGCACGAGCAGCGCCATGGTGGCGCGGTGGGTGGCCGATACCGGGGCCGGAGGAGGCAAGGCGGGGGCCTAGGCGTGCGGAGACACCGGCGTCGTCGAGCGAGGAGAGGCGCGCGTGCACGAGCAGCGCCATGGCGGCGCGGTGGGTGGCCGATACCGGGGCCGGAGGAGGCAAGGCAGGGGCCTAGGCGTGCGGAGACACCGGCGTCGGGGTCGATGGTGGGTGGGAGCCTCGAGAGTGGAGGCGGCTGTGGGTGGGGACCAAAGCCATGGTCGCAGGGGTGGGGGAGTGGCCGGCGCCGGGGCCAGAGGGAAGGCGGGGGCCTGGGCGGGCAGAGAAACCGGCGTCGCGGTCATCGGTGGGTGGGGGCCTCGGGAGCGGAGGCAGGTCACCCGAGGAGAAGCGCGTGTGGATGACGGAGGATGGAGGAAGAAGGCAGGCGGTGAGAATGACGGGCGGGGCCACCCTTATATCCAAAGCAATATGACCTCAAATAATGTTTCGTTTGCTGAGCAGTCGGTCTATTTTAATTGTTATGTCCTCATCATGCAACTGGGGTCAAAATCCGAATGTCTTTATTCTTTCTATATCAAACACAGGAACAGGAAAATATAAAGAAATAACACACCATATCATCTCAGTATCTCACTCCCTTGCAAGCGCGATTACCTGTTTCCCAACGTTTCTCCCGGAGAACAACCCGACCAGAGCCGCCGGCGCGCTCCCGATCCCCTCAGCAACATCCTCCACTACAATCACCTTCCCCTCCTTGATGTACCCTGCCATCTCCTCTTCGAACCTCGGGTACACATTATAGTACCCACCGACGTTGAACCCTTCGACCCTGATGGCCTTGGGGATGATGCAGCCCAGGTTGCGCACCCCCTCCGGCGCCTCCAGGTTGTACTGCGAGATCATCCCGCACACGGCGACCCTGCCGCGGCGGCGCATCTGCGGCAGCGCGGCGTCGATGCCGTCCGGGAGGCACCTCTTGAGGGCGGCGGAGAGGTCTGCCTCCGACTTGTAGTTGAACGCGTCGTCGAAGCCGAGCTTGGTTTTAAGGAGGTGCACCTTCTCGTCGGATCCGGCGCTGCCGACCACGTAGCAGCCGGCGATCTTGGCCAGCTGCCCGACGACCTGACCGACGGCGCCCGATGCGGCGGAGACGAACACGGCGTCGCCTCGCTTCGGCCTCCCGACCTCCATTAACCCGGCGTATGCGGTGAGCCCCGTCATGCCTGGATCAGAGTTAATGTTGGATTAATTGGGCCTTGGGCCCTTTTAGTCTCAATTAATCAAAAGAATTAAAGGTCCACTAATAAATGCTAGGGAGTTAAATCCCGGATCGAGAGTCAACGAGAATCCTAACCAACTTAAAGGTGGACCAAAGGTGGACCGCTTATGAAGTTGGTAAAGGGAGAAGGGCGTGCCACACGCGCGCACGCGCTCGCTCGCCTCGCCGAGCCGCTCGGCGTGTGCTGTGTGATGACCGTTTTGCCAGTCAAGATTTAAACATTACAATCATCATGTGAGACTAGTAACTGCCACGACTAGTAACTGATGGCCGTTACTGATCAGAGAATCAAGGCTGGTTAAGACCGTCTAGGTTCATCCCCCCTCCCATCCTGGGCGCCTATATAAGGAGGCCTCTCCTCCTTTGGCAGACACACCTTGAACTCTCTCTTCTCTGGTATTCCTTTTAGGAGACCACTCACTCTCTCCCTCTGTTGATCTGCTGCTCTCTCGCATTCCCAACGCAAGCTTTGCGCGCACTCTGCTTGCGTAAGCAGTTGCCTCCGAAACCCGTCCGCCTGAGATTCTGCTCGGGATAGGCGGCCGATAAGGTTTTTGGGGAGCGTACAAGTACGCGCCTGCTCGCTGCTACTGTACGACTACTTCGTCTACTTCCCGGTGGCCACTTCCTCAACCTGAACGACTACT
This sequence comes from Echinochloa crus-galli, assembly GCA_900205405.1. Taxonomy (NCBI): domain Eukaryota; kingdom Viridiplantae; phylum Streptophyta; class Magnoliopsida; order Poales; family Poaceae; genus Echinochloa; species Echinochloa crus-galli. Next base: position 270,182 of record OAMR01000432.1, on the reverse strand, counting down.
TCCCGGCGTCCATCTTCACCAAGCGAACGACTACTTCCAGGAGGCCGTTCGAGGGACTGCACTGCTGCAAGTCGTCACTGCATCAAATCAGATCGACTACTTCAAGCAGGCCAGTCGAGGATGTCAACTCCTCCAGCTGGTAACGGCGCACCCGGTACCTCCGGTACTAGTCCCGCCTCGGGGTACACACTGAACTCGATTCAGTTCTGTTTACGATTTCTCATGTTGTTCATGTTAATTAGGAGATTTAACTTGAACACTAGCACATGCTTTGCTATCATTGGATCACTCACTTATGTCATGAATTTGTTGCTAATTTCTGGAATTAAAATATACCGAATATTGCCTAAATTTCTAACAGTTAACATTATAAGACGAAATATAAGACGAATTTTTAACACTTTACAAGATAAAGGGTGCATGATGTTATCAGAGCTCACTAACCAAGAACACCCGTGTAGTAGGAGAGTGGCAGCTCGGTGTGGTTGATTTTGAATAAACTTTCCGGCTGGGTGACGAGGGAGTACTCCTCCCATCCGGTGACCCCCCAGACGAAGTCGCCGGCGTTGAACCCCGGGTGCGTCGAGTCCATCACCTTGCCCACAGAGAAATTTACCAAAGCCTGATGATGAACCAATCACACACAAATTAAATCCCTGGTCGCAATAAAGCTCCAGTCACATTAAGCAAGTGATCAGCATCATCTAAAGGTCGCCCGATTTTCGATGCTACAAAGTAAAAACACCTCTCCAATGACGAAGTCCGGGGCGGGCACGGTGGCGTCCTCGTCGTGCTTGCTCATGCGGCCGCGCATCCATGGGTCGCACGACAGGTACAGATTCTTCACCAGCACGGCCGGCGACGACCCCGCCGGCACGCGCAGCCCGACGTAGTCGACGACCACCTCCATGTCCTCCTCCCTCGGGAACCCGACGACGTGCCTCCTCAGCACCACCTTCTTGTTTCTCGCCACTCCTGCTGCCTCCTTGTCATCGCCGCCGGCCATTTCCTCTCGATCTACCGCCGGTTCGTTACCGGATCGATCGCCTCGGAATTGCTAGCTACTGCCCACAGTGAGCTCTCTGTGACTGTGACTGTGAGTACTTGTTTCAGGCTTTCTGCATGCACCCCTCCTCGTACAGTTTTATAGACCAGGTTCAGCAGGCCGGGTTCATTAATTCTGGTGCAGGTTATATGCTTCCTGTCAGCCGTGACGGTTTCATAAGCATGCGTAATTCATGACATCAATCAAATTTATTTCCAAAGGGAATCTTACATGCATGAAGCACTAAATAAAGTCTATTTGCAAAACCCTTTTAGGTATGAGTGTAACTTTGCACGAATCTAACAAGCCTAATTAATCCATGTTTTGCTACAGTAATACTACAGTAACCATCCTCTAATCGTGCGGTCAAAGACCTCATTAGATAGGTCTCGCGAAATAGTCCAATGTTGTGAGGGTAGTTTTATAAACTGACTTTATTTAATACCCTGAATTATTGGTCAAAGAGGCCGAAAAAACTTTTCCCATCCAAAGCAACACGGCCGAGTCGTCGTCCTGTTTTCAATTGTAGTTCTGTTCTTATGGTAGAATTCAACTTCCATAGCACTAGGACCTACCCGACGTCACTGGTGACCTCAGCCGGCCACTCCGATATGTCAAAACTTTTGAAATAAATTTGAGAACTCTGGGTTGACCGAGTGCTCACTGCCCAGGGAATAAAGACTGCTCAAGTAAAGCTATTCCCTCGGTCGGATAGCTTCTTACAATAGGAAGTGCTTTTCTGCAATGCATCATTGGATACACATGTACATGAGGTGCCTTCTGTTATCGATAAAGGGGAACAAGGACACAACAAGTTATCATGATAAATTCCACAATATAATAGTGAAACTTCTCGGAATAACTAAAGCAAAACATCTAGTCAATTTGGAGGAACCAAATTATAAATAGTAAATTGATTTATGGACTTCCCTTAATTTTGTATATCAGTACTGTAGGGACCCTCATACGCGCTAGTGTGAAAACATCATTCGGAGCCGATGCGAATGTGTTGCATCATTTGTGCCGGTGTTGAAACCAATACAAATAACTTTACTATTTGAATCCGTACATTATTTGAGCTTACTTTTTCTATTGGTTAGTTTAAGCGTCATTACGAATGGGATTACTATTCTCATTAATTATTAGTTCTGTCGTTACGTATAGGATTACTATTGTCACTGGCGATTAGTTCTTGTGTTGTTACGTTACTTGGTACTAAACGTATTGGTTACTAGGGGATACTCCGCACGTTGCTGCGGAAATTTGTTAAACAAAATTATAATGTGAAATATGTAAGTATAAACACCAAAGTGATTGCATTGCAACGTTCTATAGTAAACATTATACATGGAAGTATGATATCATACATGTAATTTCTACTCCTGTAATTTGTAATTGCTATTCACAAAAATGTGGTCATAGAAAATTGGTTGAATAATAAATAGATGGTCTAGTGGATGATGACATGGCTTATAGTGGATAGTGATATGGCGCGTAGTGGATGATGACGTGGAATGGTTGCATGTTGAGAGAAACTCAACCATGGCTTGTTAGTGGGTACCAATTACATAGGTTATATAGATTTGTTATGTAAACATAAACTTTAAACTAACCTAACACTAGCAGTTCATCAACCTAGCTAGAGAATATGGCAGTGCAGTTCATCATCTTAACTAGCAGAACATGTGAAAGCAGAACAATAAAGTGTAACTTGGCAAAAATGAAATTCCACTACTAGAGAAAGCGACATCACAAACGGCTACATCACAAACGTTTTTGAAAAAACGTTTTTGAAAAAACGTTTGTGATACCCCATCACAAACGGTTTGTAGCAAAAACCGTTTGTGATGGCCCTCACATCACAAACGGTTTTGATATAAACCGTTTGTGATGACTCATTATTACAAACGGTTTGTAACAAAAACCCTTTGTGACGTGGGTTCAAAATTTGAAATTTGAGTTTTTCAAATGACCTCGGATGGGGAAACGGTCAATATCAAAGTTGTAGATCTTCAGAAGTTATGAAACATTATAGTTCAACATTTTTTTCATTTGAAATCATTTGGTCAACATGATCTAAGTTTTTATGTTCTCAAATTTAAAATTTAAATTTTGTAAACGACCTCGGATGAAAAAACGGTCAACATGAAGTCGTAGATCTTCAGAAGTTAGGAAACTTAGTAGTTGAACACTTTTTGATTTGAAGTCGTTTAGGGCCTCAAACAAGAAATTTGAACTCAGTTTCGTATAATATGATAGGAATCGAACGGCTTCTAGTCACAAAAGTAACGGTGTGTTGCAGTGGTAGAGGAGCTCTTGCGCGAGGGGGAGGTCGCGGGTTCGAACCCCGCCGGCCACGTAGCGCGCTATTTATGCGCGAAAAATGGCGCGACTTCCCAGATCAAAAAAGAAATTTCCCTATTGTTTTTGTATTTTTTTGGGGGGTTTTGGAACACATCTCAAAACCGTTTGTGGTGGTGTTCATTCGTAACACATATGTATTGCTGAAGCAAAAGGTCCATCAATTGATGGGAAGCATCAACAGAGTAAAAGATCCGTGGGTCGAAACCAAGATGACTAATGTCTAGGATTGTAAATAGGATATCAGCTATGCGTGAAGATGTTGTTGTAAGATGTAGATGCACAAATACCACCACCGAGTCCACCATTGTCATTCCCATCATCGACCATAGCCGAAGTTGCATGCCGTGCAGAACCACGTATGGACGTCCTTGACCCCACGCATGGACGCAATATGTCATGGGCATGGCCGGCGCCGGCCGCCGCCGCCGATCTATGCTAGATCAAACTATAGTGGTCGCGAATCTGGATATGCTATTAGGAGAAGCCTTTCACCACCACCCTAGTGGCCACACGGGCCACTCCGGCGGCGACGAGGAAGAGAGAACGGGACGGGGGGAGCTGTTGGCGGCAGCAGCGTAGGCCTCCTCCACGTGTTTCGGGAGGACGCTTGTTTTGGCGGCGCAGAAAAATTGTATATGAACTCTTAGAAAAAATTTATACACCTGGATCAAGTTAACGAATATAGAGAAAAAACAATTATACCCACCAAACAAATTATGCAAACTTATCGAACCAAGATATACACTGCTAAAACAAATTATACAAACTCACAGAACAAGTAAGTGTATACCTGAAAAATTATAAAATTTCAGAAGAAAATGATACCCACCAAACAATTACACGAACGAGTAGTACCGAAGATTTATATACGCAGACGAAATTTTATGAACTCAATGAACAAACAAATATATCGGTGGATAGGCAGAGGCGGAGCTGCAACTAGGCCCGCCCAGATCGAGGCCCTAGTCATGGCCCAAGAAAGCCCACTACTCCCAATAGGTTTTGGCCCAAAAACCAATAGGGAAAAGACAAAGCAGCCAACAGCAAGTCCAGTCCGTGTCCGCCCGCCGCCGTCTTGCGTTCCTATCCGACGCCCCGACGCACGAGTGCGGTGTGCGATGCTTCGAGTCCCTGATGCGGCGACGTGCAGAGACGCATGACCCGAAGGAGGCCAGAACTCTGCCACACGCGGGCACTCCCGTAGTCCTGCTCCCGCCCGAGCAGAACTGCGCTTCAGGTCTTTGAGCGGTGCTTCGAGTTCGAGATCCTGCTCTTCCTCGGCGCGCATTGGCCCACGGCCACGGGGATCCCGCCCCTCGTTTCATCCCCATACCCTCGGTATGTAGCTGCTGCGCCACCTAATTTCATTTCTCTGCTGATTATTTCTACTCGTTTGATTAATTGTAATTTGGTACTGGAATTTCAGATTTGTAATTGTTAGTACAAAAGGAAGAGGAGAACATTGGCATCCTATTTCTCTCCAGTTTTACCTGCTGCCAGACAAGTAAATTGAGTGGAGGACGAGGAACCCCCTCCATCTTCAGTTCCACTTCTAGAGCAAGAAATAGCTGCATCTGCATCTCCTCCACCTCCATCTAAAGGTACAAGCCAAGGTAGATAGATAGATAGATAGATAGATAGATGGACAGATAGACGGACAGATAGACAGATAGAGAGACAGATAGATAGATAGATAGATAGATAGATAGATAGATAGACAGGTATATCCTCTTCTCCAATGTCCGATTAAATAATTCAAACATCCCTTTCATTTCCTAGTATATACTAATTATGAGTTCTTTCCTTCTTATATATAGGATCACATGTGCAGGAGTTTTAGAATATTCGTTTGCCGTTTTTCAATTCCATCACCAAGTTGGTAACCACATGCTAAATTACCAAGTTGGTAAATCACCAATGTTCACCGAGAATGTAGCAGTTTTACTTCTTGTGGTGTTCACAGTGGTTTCTACGAACCCTGTGATTGGCGAGCTGCCATGCAATGAGGCACATAAGACAAATATACTATGGATATGTGGTTGGTACATTAAGATCGGAGACATCATTCGTCAGCCAGCCAAATATGAATCCTGTTGTAAATATGTGAGAAAACTGCAAAAGGCAAACAACCAAATGATACAATGTGTCGCGGATCTCCTCAATGATGAAGATAAACAGAAATACGATCATGCGAAGATCCTGAATCTTGTCCTATCATGCAAAAAGACCTCCTAGAGAGTTCAGGGGATCTGTACAAAATCCTAGCTGAGGCCCTAATCTTAAGGGCTAAAATGATGAAATGAGCATTCATACTATGAGCCTATGATCATTACTACATAAAAACATAGGATGGAACAAATATTTAACCTATTGCCGGAACACATGCACATTATTCACTTGGAACACATCATTCTTTTTTAGATAAAGCAATTTCTTTATTCTGGTCTTTGCATGAGTTGTGCACACAACCATCCATTATTATGGTCACAACCAGATTCTAAACAAAAGGTGCCAACAAATAGTAAAAAATCATAAAAGAAACTCGTACGCATAAGCCTGTTAGTAAACATCCTCCCGTGTTTTGCAAAGATGTCCATGACTGTTGTTTCTAAGATTAGGCAAGCCCACTTCATCATTGACCTGTTGCTTTCCTTTGTAGCAGCATCCAAAGTCGAATCCAATATGTAGACCTGAAGACTACCTGCGTATAAGCATGTATCTGGTTTTTGTTGAAAACCAAATTGTTTCTACTTAGCCATATAGCCCAACAAACTGCAATTGCTCCCACCTAAATCTAGAGCCGTATATTAGGATCTAATCCTTGTAACCAATCTCCAAATAAATTAGCTACACTAACTGGCGTGGTTGTAGGCCATAAGCAACTTGTATTGTTCTCCAAATAAATCTTGAAACATGGCAATCAAAAAATAAATGTTGGATGGTTTATTTGTTGCTGCAGAAAACAACATTGGTCATCACCTTTCCAATCAAGTCTAATGAAATTTACTTTTATTAAAACTACTCCCTTAACAAAGAACCTGGCAAAATTATTTATCTTGAGACGTATCTTGAGTTTTCACATTTATTTATTTGGAGGTAAATGATTTTGATTCATGATGTGCCGGTATAGAGAGATTGAAACATGAAGAAGACATTTTTGTTAGACTCCAATTAAAACTATCCTGTCTGGCTTAGTAAAATATAGAAATATTCTGCAAGCGGCATCCAAAGCCGAATCCAATATGTAGCCCTGAAGACTACCTGCATATAAGCATGTATCCGGTTTTTGTTGAAAACCAAAATGTTTCTACTTAGCCATATAGCCCAACAAACTGCAATTGCTCCCACCTAAATCTAGAGCCGTATATTAGGATCTAATCCTTGTAACCAATCTCCAAATAAATTAGCTACACTAACTGGCGTGGTTGTAGGCCATAAGCAACTTGTATTGTTCTCCAAATAAATCTTGAAACATGGCAATCAAAAAATAAATGTTGGATGGTTTATTTGTTGCTGCAAAAAACGCTACAAGAAAAACTCACATCCGCCCCCTCCCCCTCCCTCATAGGCCGCGGCGCCGTTTGAACCCAGTGCTAAAGGTGCATTAGCACCGGGTGTAAAATTTGGGTGCTCCCGGAGACCATTTAACACCGGTTGGTAACATCAACTGACCTTTAGCACCGGTTGATGTTACCAGTTGATGTTACCAACCGGTGCTAAAGCCCCTCGAACTTTTAGCACCGGCTCATATTACCACCCGGTGCTAAAGGGTCACTCTTTAGCACCGGGTGGTGTTATGATCCGGTGCTAAAGGACTTTTAGCACCGGCTGGTGTTACGACCCGGTACTAAAGGGGGTGTTTCATGTTACTTTATAAGAAAAGCATATTCTATTCCATCACATGTACTAAGTAGTTGAGATGGTTAGGTGGGTATGCGCGAGCCAAGAGGTCTTGAGTTTGAATCCCTGCAGCAACGCACATATTTTTTGGCGAATGGACACCTTTAGCACCGGTTATTTGACTCGGTGCTAAAGAAGCAACCCTTTAGCACCGGTTATTTGACCCGGTGCTAAAGCCGGTTCCCAACCGGTGCCAAAGCCCCTTCTTCTGGTAGTGAAACAAAATTGGTTATCACATTTCCAATCAAGTCTAATGAAATTTACTTTTATTAAAATTACTCCCTTAACTAAGAACCTGGCAAAATTATTTATCTCGAGAGGTATCTTGAGTTTTCACAATTATTTATTTGGAGGTAAACAATTTTCATTCATGATGTGCCGGTATAGAGAGATTGAAACATGAACAAGATATTTTTGTTAGACTCCAATTAAAACTATCTTGTTGATTTAGCAATAGGATTGAATTGTAACTCTCTCATCGTTTTCATTGTGGTTTATTTCTTTGGTAAATTTTGCGAGGGCAGCCGGATGTGCTGCTAGGTTGTTACTTTGGCCGTAGCCTTTTGGTCAACGTCGGATTCTGAAATCCATTATCTAAAAAAAGACAGCCCCACTTCCTCGCACAAGAGCACGTCGTACCGAGCTATCTCGCAGCTCCTCGTTTTTCGCGTACGATGTCTGACGCACGAGCGTGAAAGCGTCCTTCCCCTGGGCAGAAACACAACGTGGTGGAGCGGTGCCGTCCCGTCCAGCCAGAGACACCTCACCCGGACCAACCCTTTCCCTACGTCTCTCTCTCCGCCCGGCCACCCCATCCGATGCCGTTCTCTCCCTTTCTCTCCGCTTGGCAAGCTGGGGCAGCGGACCGGGCAGCAGTCAGCGGGGCACGGTGGTGACGCCATGGCCAGCGGGGGCCCGGCCTCCCCCACCATCTCCCCGGCTCCCTCCGCTGCCGCCTCCCCCGCTCATTTCCCGCCCCTCCTTGGCTCTCTCCGCGGGATCTTGCCCGGCAGCGGTATCTATCATGCCTCCACCCGGTGGCGGTGGCGCTCAACGACTCGGCGTGAGCGCTGCTGCCATGGGCCGACGTGTCCGTGCAGTCGGGGCCGCTTGGGTCTCCGACGGCACCGCCCGCATCCTGGTGGGGCTCCCGCACCTCCACCACCGCCTACAGGCGCGCAACGCACTCCACCAGCACCCATGAGTGGAGCAGCTCCTCAACGACCCCCTCCTCCTTGCCGACCTCCATGGCTGCTTCCGCAAGTCCCTCGTCGCGCTCAAGCCACTCCTCGCCACGCTCCGCTGCCACGACGGCGCCTGCCTCGCCACCTTGCTCTGGGCGCAGCGGCGGTCAGCGCGGGAGATCCTCCCGCCTCACCTCCTCCGTGCGGGACTTCTCCTACCATGCTGCGCCCGATGAGTCTGACAAGGTGTCGAGGCCAGGCGCGCCGACGCCTTCGCAGCAGTCACCGCCCCCACCAACACAAATTGTATGTGTAGTTTGTTTTTAATGATAATAAATGCGTTTCAATTGTAACAAATATTTATACAAACATGTATTCTTCAATTTCATACAACTCTATAGTGGTAATAGTGGTGAATTAGTGGGTGCGCCTATTGTAACAACCATGAAAAATGCTTAGGAAAATGTTGAATGCAAAAATGAGGATTTAAAATTTGTTGGTGAATTGTTGTGCATGCAAACTAACATATAAGATTGTCTTCTAATTGCTCCCTAAATTCATAGGCAATTTAAAATTTAAATTAAAAATTATTTGAAGTGCTAAGGACCAAATAGTTGTGATTTGTTTTTTATTTAGCTTTATTGGATTTTTGGTTTGTTTGAATTCAAATTCTAGATTTGAATTCAAATACTAACTTAAATCAAACTAATTCAAATCCTATTTAACCTTTAGTGGGCCTAAACCTATCCCCGAAGTCGAGCTAACCCCCTTGAATTCCTAGCCGAGCCAGCGCTGCAACCCGGCCCGACGGCCATCTCGGCCCAGCTCGGCCCAATCCACAACCGCATCCCCCTTCTCTCCATTCCTTCTCACTGACGAGCGGGCCCGCTGGCCACTATTCCCCTTTCTTCCTCCTCCTTCTCTTCTCTGTGTCCGGCAAAAGCAGAGCAGGACGGCCAATCCCGACGCCCGAGCATGGTGGCATGTCGCAATCGCGACACGTGGCCCGAGCGCGGACGCCGAGTTCCCCTGGACGTCCGCTGCCCCAAAACCCTAGCCTTCGCCCTTATAAAACTGACCCTTGGGCCTTCTTCTGGTCTCCTAGCCATCGATCCGAGAGGGTGAGAAGAGGGAGAGGTGTTGTGGGAGGGGGAAAGGAGAGAGGAGGAGCAGAAGCAAGCGGAGAGGAGCCAGAGCAGCCGCCTGTCGACAAAGCCGAAGCCAAGGGCGCCGCCGCTCGTGAAGATCGTCGGAGAAGGCCAAGCCGGAGTTGATCAAGGGCGCTCGATCACCAGAGGAGCACCGCGAGCACTTCCCCTAGCCGCTCTGTTCGACTACTTGGCCCTGGGTGAGTGCCGTCGTTGACCCCTTTCTTCCTTCCTTTGTTCCGGCAGAGCGCCGCCGCTGTTCTAGCCACCTCTGGAGCCAACCTTCGTGCTATAACTCGTCGTCTGTAGGGACCCTTCGTGCCGCTGCTCCCTTCCGCAACCACCGTCGCCCTTTGCAGACCCTGACCGCCGTGGCTGCCGCACGCCGGGGGTACCTGTGCTGAGCGAGCTCCTTCCCCTGGGCAGAAACACAACGTGGTGGAGCGGTGCCGTCCCGTCCAGCCAGAGACACCTCACCCGGACCAACCCTTTCCCTACGTCTCTCTCTCCGCCCGGCCACCCCATCCGATGCCGTTCTCTCCCTTTCTCTCCGCTTGGCAAGCTGGGGCAGCGGACCGGGCAGCAGTCAGCGGGGCACGGTGGTGACGCCATGGCCAGCGGGGGCCCGGCCTCCCCCACCATCTCCCCGGCTCCCTCCGCTGCCGCCTCCCCCGCTCATTTCCCGCCCCTCCTTGGCTCTCTCCGCGGGATCTTGCCCGGCAGCGGTATCTATCATGCCTCCACCCGGTGGCGGTGGCGCTCAACGACTCGGCGTGAGCGCTGCTGCCATGGGCCGACGTGTCCGTGCAGTCGGGGCCGCTTGGGTCTCCGACGGCACCGCCCGCATCCTGGTGGGGCTCCCGCACCTCCACCACCGCCTACAGGCGCGCAACGCACTCCACCAGCACCCATGAGTGGAGCAGCTCCTCAACGACCCCCTCCTCCTTGCCGACCTCCATGGCTGCTTCCGCAAGTCCCTCGTCGCGCTCAAGCCACTCCTCGCCACGCTCCGCTGCCACGACGGCGCCTGCCTCGCCACCTTGCTCTGGGCGCAGCGGCGGTCAGCGCGGGAGATCCTCCCGCCTCACCTCCTCCGTGCGGGACTTCTCCTACCATGCTGCGCCCGATGAGTCTGACAAGGTGTCGAGGCCAGGCGCGCCGACGCCTTCGCAGCAGTCACCGCCCCCACCAACACAAATTGTATGTGTAGTTTGTTTTTAATGATAATAAATGCGTTTCAATTGTAACAAATATTTATACAAACATGTATTCTTCAATTTCATACAACTCTATAGTGGTAATAGTGGTGAATTAGTGGGTGCGCCTATTGTAACAACCATGAAAAATGCTTAGGAAAATGTTGAATGCAAAAATGAGGATTTAAAATTTGTTGGTGAATTGTTGTGCATGCAAACTAACATATAAGATTGTCTTCTAATTGCTCCCTAAATTCATAGGCAATTTAAAATTTAAATTAAAAATTATTTGAAGTGCTAAGGACCAAATAGTTGTGATTTGTTTTTTATTTAGCTTTATTGGATTTTTGGTTTGTTTGAATTCAAATTCTAGATTTGAATTCAAATACTAACTTAAATCAAACTAATTCAAATCCTATTTAACCTTTAGTGGGCCTAAACCTATCCCCGAAGTCGAGCTAACCCCCTTGAATTCCTAGCCGAGCCAGCGCTGCAACCCGGCCCGACGGCCATCTCGGCCCAGCTCGGCCCAATCCACAACCGCATCCCCCTTCTCTCCATTCCTTCTCACTGACGAGCGGGCCCGCTGGCCACTATTCCCCTTTCTTCCTCCTCCTTCTCTTCTCTGTGTCCGGCAAAAGCAGAGCAGGACGGCCAATCCCGACGCCCGAGCATGGTGGCATGTCGCAATCGCGACACGTGGCCCGAGCGCGGACGCCGAGTTCCCCTGGACGTCCGCTGCCCCAAAACCCTAGCCTTCGCCCTTATAAAACTGACCCTTGGGCCTTCTTCTGGTCTCCTAGCCATCGATCCGAGAGGGTGAGAAGAGGGAGAGGTGTTGTGGGAGGGGGAAAGGAGAGAGGAGGAGCAGAAGCAAGCGGAGAGGAGCCAGAGCAGCCGCCTGTCGACAAAGCCGAAGCCAAGGGCGCCGCCGCTCGTGAAGATCGTCGGAGAAGGCCAAGCCGGAGTTGATCAAGGGCGCTCGATCACCAGAGGAGCACCGCGAGCACTTCCCCTAGCCGCTCTGTTCGACTACTTGGCCCTGGGTGAGTGCCGTCGTTGACCCCTTTCTTCCTTCCTTTGTTCCGGCAGAGCGCCGCCGCTGTTCTAGCCACCTCTGGAGCCAACCTTCGTGCTATAACTCGTCGTCTGTAGGGACCCTTCGTGCCGCTGCTCCCTTCCGCAACCACCGTCGCCCTTTGCAGACCCTGACCGCCGTGGCTGCCGCACGCCGGGGGTACCTGTGCTGAGCGAGCGCGCCATGGCTGCGTCATGGGCAAGCTAGGAGCTTCTCCCGCGCGCGCGTGAGCCAAGCCATAGCCGAGGCATGACCTCGTGTATGCGAGCGCAAGAAACCTGTTTTCGCCTTGAGCCGACCCTCGCACTCGTGTTCACCGCCGGCCGCCGCATTGGGAGACCTGCTACCCAGCCGAGCAACACTTCTTTTCTAGCCATTCGTGTCCGTGAGAACCTTGCCGAGCTTTTTCACCACTTCTTGAGCCTTGCCGAGCCATCTCCGGCGATCGCCGCCGACGGCCGTCATACTTAGGGGTGTGCTACCCGTTAACGTGCGGAAAGCCATTGTGGAGTTGTGTGCATTCCTCAATCCAATTTCTCAGGAGGTGATCAATCTGGACCATTTAGTTCAGCTACAGAACGACATGGTGCAATGTCTTGTCAGCTTTGAGATGATATTTCCACCATCCTTCTTTAATATCATGACACATCTATTGGTTCACCTTGTCAAAGAGATTCGTATACTGGGCCCAGTATTTCTACACAACATGTTCCCTTTTGAGAGGTTCTTCGTTGTCCTCAAGAAGTATGTTCGTAATCGTTCTCGTCCAGAAGGATGCATTGCTAAGGGATACGAAAGAGAGGAGGTCATTAAATTCTGTGTTGACTTTGTCGACGATCTTATGCCGATTGGTGTGCACGAATCACATCACGAGGGGAGACTTTCTGGAAAGGGCACACTAGGTAGAAGATCGATGGTGATCAAGGACCTGGACACATTTCGTAAAGCGCACCTTACAGTTTTGCAATAATCGACCTTAGTTGCTCCGTACATCGAGGAGCACATGAGGACTCTCTGGGACGAAAATCCAACAAAGTCTGCGGCCTTTATTCAGCGTCTGCACAATAATACTTTCGCCGCTTGGTTGCGACGACGTCTTATGGGTGTCGAGGGCATTGATACGCAGCTAGCTTTTGTAGCTAAGGGTCCATCGAGCATAATCTTGAAATTCCAAGGATACGACATCAATGAATATACATTTTACACAAGAGCCCAAGACAAGAGGAGCACCAACCAAAATAGTGGTGTCCGGATCGACGCGACTGACACCAATGGCAATACGAACTCATACTATGGAGTCATAGAGGAGATATGGGAACTAGAGTACGGACCTCTGAAGATCCCACTGTTTAAGTGCCAATGGGTGAAGCTGACAGGAGGAGGTGTTAAAGTTGATGACTGTGGAATGACGTTAGTGGACCTAAACAAGATTGGCTTTCCAAACGAACCATTCATCCTAGCCAAAGCTGTCACACAAGTTTTTTATGTAAAGGATATGGCTAGCAAACCGAAGAAAGGGGCGGATAAGAAAGGTGTGGGTAAGCAATTGGACCCATCAGAAGACGAGCCAATGCGTCATATAGTCTTTCCTGGAAAGAGAAAAATCGTAGGAGTTGACAGGAAGACGGATGAAGATTATGATATGCTCGATGGCCTGCCACCATTCTTGGTGGCTGCTGACCCAAGCATCCTGTTAGCGGCGGAGGAGACACTGTATCTGCGGCGTAATCACAATCAACGAACATTTGTAAAGAGGAAGTTTATTAGTGTCCGAGTAAACGATGATGCCATGTAATTTCATTGCACTATGTTCTAGCAACATTGTAACGAATATATTTGCATTAGTGTTTAATTTGTTATTTGCATTATATAATTACAAAGTGATAATATAGTTTCTAAGATTTTCTATTAATTCTAGAATTTTATATTGATTTTCTGTTAATTTCTAAGACTCTCTATTAATTTTCAATTATTGTTTATTAATTCTTGCATTTCATGTTGATTTTATATTAATTTATCATATTTTCTATTATTTTCTAGGATTTTCTATTAATTCTTGCATTTTATATTGATTTTCTATTAATTTCTAAGAATTTTCTATTAATTTTTAGGATTGTTTTATTAATTCTAGCATTTTATATTGATTTTCTAGTAATTTATAAGATTTTCTAGCATTTTATATTGATTTTCTAGTAATTTATAAGATTTTCTAGCATTTTATATTGATTTTCTAGTAATTTATAAGATTTTCTAGCATTTTATATTGATTTTCTAGTAATTTATAAGATTTTCTAGCATTTTATATTGATTTTCTAGTAATTTATAAGATTTTCTAGCATTTTATATTGATTTTCTAGTAATTTATAAGATTTTCTAGCATTTTATATTGATTTTCTAGTAATTTATAAGATTTTCTAGCATTTTATATTGATTTTCTAGTAATTTATAAGATTTTCTAGCATTTTATATTGATTTTCTAGTAATTTATAAGATTTTCTAGCATTTTATATTGATTTTCTAGTAATTTATAAGATTTTCTAGCATTTTATATTGATTTTCTAGTAATTTATAAGATTTTCTAGCATTTTATATTGATTTTCTAGTAATTTATAAGATTTTCTAGCATTTTATATTGATTTTCTAGTAATTTATAAGATTTTCTAGCATTTTATATTGATTTTCTAGTAATTTATAAGATTTTCTAGCATTTTATATTGATTTTCTAGTAATTTATAAGATTTTCTAGCATTTTATATTGATTTTCTAGTAATTTATAAGATTTTCTAGCATTTTATATTGATTTTCTAGTAATTTATAAGATTTTCTAGCATTTTATATTGATTTTCTAGTAATTTATAAGATTTTCTAGCATTTTATATTGATTTTCTAGTAATTTATAAGATTTTCTAGCATTTTATATTGATTTTCTAGTAATTTATAAGATTTTCTAGCATTTTATATTGATTTTCTAGTAATTTATAAGATTTTCTAGCATTTTATATTGATTTTCTAGTAATTTATAAGATTTTCTAGCATTTTATATTGATTTTCTAGTAATTTATAAGATTTTCTAGCATTTTATATTGATTTTCTAGTAATTTATAAGATTTTCTAGCATTTTATATTGATTTTCTAGTAATTTATAAGATTTTCTAGCATTTTATATTGATTTTCTAGTAATTTATAAGATTTTCTAGCATTTTATATTGATTTTCTAGTAATTTATAAGATTTTCTAGCATTTTATATTGATTTTCTAGTAATTTATAAGATTTTCTAGCATTTTATATTGATTTTCTAGTAATTTATAAGATTTTCTAGCATTTTATATTGATTTTCTAGTAATTTATAAGATTTTCTAGCATTTTATATTGATTTTCTAGTAATTTATAAGATTTTCTAGCATTTTATATTGATTTTCTAGTAATTTATAAGATTTTCTAGCATTTTATATTGATTTTCTAGTAATTTATAAGATTTTCTAGCATTTTATATTGATTTTCTAGTAATTTATAAGATTTTCTAGCATTTTATATTGATTTTCTAGTAATTTATAAGATTTTCTAGCATAAAAGAATATGGCCAAATAGTAGTCACCGGTTTGAGGAGTGGTGCCAAACGAAATTGGGCCTTTAGCACCGGGTTGATCAAAAATCTGGTGCTAAAGGTCTCCAAATTTTCATTTGGCGCCTGTAGGGCCTTTAGCACCGGGTTAGTAAAGCACCGGTGCTAAAGGCCTTTAGCACCGGGTGGTAAGAGTACCTGGTGCCAAAGGTCCACCCTTTAGCACCGGATGTGGCCTGCGCCTGGTGCGAAAGGGCCTTTAGCACCGGGTCGTCGCTGCACCCGGTGGTAAAGTTCTCGCACTAATAAGCCTGGCGCCGCCCCCCGCCTCCACACTTGTCTTCCTCGACGCGCACCTCGCCCTTGCCTCCACTCTGCCCGGCCGTGTCGCTTCTACTTCGGCCGCCGCCCTGCCTCCACTCCACCGCCCGCGGCCGCTGTTGGCACTTCTTACGGTCCAATATCAGGATTGGGAATCCCGGTACTGGATGCAAGGAGTGTTTCAGGGGTTTTCCTTATGGCTAGTAAAATATGCGAATATTCTGCAAGCGCACAGAATCACCGCTGTAGCACTTCATCTGGGAGTATCCCGAGGTATCCTAATTTATATTTCCGCAGCGAAGCTTTGGCAAGAGTACTAACAAATAGATATTCGAGACTATCAGAGAAGGGCACTACTAGACAAGACGGGGGATAAACGGTATTTGGATAGGAGTGGATATACCGTGACACACACAGCTCAAGGGGGCTCGGATAGATGAGAGAAGGAATAGATAGTTGGGAGGACAGCGAGAAGAGATAAAGGATTCCTGGGACTCTATCTACTACGTCAAATGGTTAGAGATACAGTGGCTAAAGCGCCAGCACTAATAGGTCTGGAATAAGTCTATTATCTATCCTGGGGACTACAGAGCCTCCGACACACAGAAAGGGATGAGAAGGGGTGCCGGTTACCCTGAACCTTGGGTCCTAAAGCACCGGAACTAACGTGATGGACTACGAAGACCGAACGGGCTGTCACCACCTCCCGGCTACCACCTCCGTTGCGACGGGTAGAAACTAAGGCTAATGACAGGTCTAGGAACCAATCCTACACAGGTCAATAACTACTTACTTCGCTAGCAGAAGCAAGCAACCTTGTTGGTACTCTTAATGACAATTCACCTCAAGTACTAAGCAAGATCGAAGAACCAATTGAGACAGAGACTTAAGCAAGAACTAGGAGCACTATGAACTAGAACCGACTATAGTCTAAACAATATAGAAGCAACTAGACTAAAGTAGATGCTACTATATAAGTCAGAAGTAGAATAAAGTAGATAACTATATTAATGCTCAAATGTCAATAAAAGATAAAGTAAAAGATACAAGAGCTAATACCAGAGCTTCTGAAGACTTCTCCGGAACCTCCGAGGCACAGCTCGACTCGACTCTAACTCCCAACTAAACTAATCCTAACTTTACTAAAGAGAGAAGTGGAAATGGAGCTCTTGGCTTGTGGTGGAAATGGAGCAAATTTAGAGTTATTATGAAGGAGAAATACTAGTCACAAGTGTTAAGTTTGGATTAAAAAAGAAAAAGGAACTATTCATGTGTTCTTCATATCATTCTAGCCTGTACATATGCAAAATATTTTCTCTACCACTGCGTCTATCTAATAAGTCTTCAGCTTCGTGGTTTGAGCGCTCCTAGCTGACTGGAAGGTCGTGGGTTCGACTCCAACCTAGGCACCTTTTGTTTTCCTTTTTTTGCATTTTAGGCTAAGACGGGCCGGATTGGGGAGATTGGCCTAGGAGCAGGCTAGGACGGTCCGGATTGCAGAGCAGGAAGTTGGGCTGGCATTTGGGCTCGGCCCAGAAAGTCGAGATGCATATGCTCGTGATAAGATAATTCATATACATATTAAAGTCACTATAATAGTTGCAGTGTAGTGGTTAGGTCTTTGAATTTCTAACATGAGATCTTTGCCTCAATCCCTGATGTTTTTCATATTTCTCCTATATGAAATATGAAGTTTTTCTAATTTGTTGTTTGTGACGAATTTGCTGAAACGTCACAGTATTTTGGGCCCAATTGTGATGAAATTGGTAAAACGTCATAGTTTTTGGGCCTGATACCCACAACTACGAATTAGTGACGTTCTCTGTAAACGTCATGAAAAATCCGTCATAGATTAAATAGTTTCTTGTAGTGACTAAACCCCAACCCGAAAACCCGAAACCAAACCCTAAAACCCTAAACCCCGACCCCAAAACCCTAAACCCTAAACCCCGACCCCGAAACCTTAAACCCCGACCCCAAAACCCTAAAACCCTAAACCCCTACCCTAAAACCCGAAACCCCAACCCTAAACTCCGACACCCTAAAACCCAGACCCTAAATTTAAAAGCGAATTTCACCTGTTTCCATATGTTTATCTCGATGTGAATATTCCTTGATGATGCTTTCATGCCCACCTTCATCTGTTTGGTGTGCTCTTGTTTGAATGTATCGTTAAGAGTAAAATGTATGAATGGCCATTATACTTGTTAGCGTGTTTCAATTTGGTCATTGTACTTCAAAAAGTGCAAATTGTGGCCATTAAAATAGTATCAATAAGGTCATTAGCTCTCTAGTTATATGTATTTGGATGACGTGGCATCCAGTGTGGCTTGACATAGCTTAACAAATTACTCCTCTCATTCGATTTATTTGATGCTTAATTATAAGCCAAACTACTCTCATATGCCGGCCAGCGATAAGGCCTCGCTAGCCATACGCCTGCGATTCTACGACCCGGAGTCGCCGGTAGCTGCACTCCAGCCAGCATAGTGTGCCACCACCAGAGGAGATCTCCAGCCTTGTTGCCCCGTGCGGTAGCACTGACCCCTCGACATTGATTCCACGCCAAGCTCGAACAAAAGGAAACTAAGCTAGGGTATTCTACCGCAAGGCTGCTTGATATCGATGGGATGCTAGAGCTTGATTTGCATACTGAAGCTTGATTCCTACAAGTACAAAGCTTATTAATTATTTCCTAAAGCTTAATTCGTAAGGAGTCTTATTATTTCCTTAGTCTTAATTCAAACTGCAGCTTGAAGAGGAAGCGCATCATCACTTCACTTCAGGTTCCTACATCTTGAAGTGGAAGCGCATCATTTTGGATCCCTTGGGGTGTGGCGGCCAGTGTGCTGCTCCAACAGTGCTGAGGTTGAGCTGCTCTGACATTGGTGAGATTCAGGTGAGCTTCACCATGCAGAGAGAGCTGAAGCTATGGGAGCGTTGTTTTCCTACCCTCGCAACTTGCCAATCGCCGCCACCACCACCGACGTAAATCAGGTGTGCTCTCCACTGTCGCCTCCGTTGCCGATGTAAATCACGTTTGCTCCGATCCTTCTGCTGGATACATAGCGAGAGGGCAAGTTGAATGATATTAGATGAAAAAAGTTAGGAGATGGAGAGGGGATAAACGAAAAAACGAATGGGAAGCTATCCCCTTTGATTTGTCCACGTTGTCCAGGCTGACATGGGCCACCTAATCAAACCTAATCATCTAAATACTTCTAGTAGTGAGCTAATGATCGTATTGCCGTAGTTATGTAAGTTTAATGACCACAATTTACACTTTTCAATGTACAATGGCTAAACTGAAACATGCTAACAAGTATAATAGTCATTCATACGTTTTACTCCATCGTGAACAATACATTCATAAGTTCTTTAAATTAAGATTGGTGCTTGGGTTAATTAGCTTTCTTTAATCAAATTAGTCATGGTGTCAAGTTTTATTAATGAACCTTAGATCAATACTTTTATGGATATTGGTTGTATGTGTGGACTAACCCCTGCAGAAAAATCATCGAGTGGGGATGTCCCCGAATCTACTTCACATCGGAGATGAGCCATGACCATGAATACAATTGAAGCCTAGGGTGGAGCAATCATCCCAGCTATGTGCATTTTCAGTAAATTACAAATAACCTGAAATAGGTCAAAGCAGCTCCACCCAAGCCAAAGATGGTCAACCTCATAAGGCAACACTGGATGAGCGAACGGAAGAAAGAAGTTGCATCATCTACTGAAGCACTCTCTCCAAATCAGATGATGACAAGAACAATTGAAGGGAGGAGAAGTCTCAATCACGGACTTAAAACATGAGCTCTCGCCGTGAGGTAAACCGGTGTGTATCCCATATTTTCCTTTATAAAATTTTATTTTTCCTCACTGCATTGGCATGTTTCCCTTTTCAAATTTGAATCACCCTTGCATTAGAATTAAGAGAGTGCAAATAGGATATTTTTGTGGTACAGAGGGTGGTTAGGCAAAGCTCTCTAGTTCGGCCGAGCTTACCGTTGTGCCCAAATGTGCTTTGTGACTTTTCCTATCAATTCTATGCAATGTTTGATTCACTTGCATGAATGAAAACATAAAAACAACAAAAATATTGTCGTTAACACTTATCCCACTAGAAGGACCAACTCTTTTAGGGAGGTTAAATCCCTACAAGAATGACAAACCCCGAATAACTAAATGCAAAACCATTATCGTTCAAACATTTTGCAGGCATCATTTCGTGATCCCCATTCCTAAGGACGATCAAGCACATTCAGTACACGAGCATTGATAAGGCTAGGGACACCTACCTCATCACATGTCTCGGTACCGATGAAGGCCAAGTTAGGGATCACTGACACCGATGTTCCAAGCCAGGCTTGGGGGAGAGAACCCCCACGAGGTAAGTTCTAGTTGTATCATTACAAGCTCGCATCTTTGATCTGGCCGGTTTGCTTTCATTTTAGTTTGAATAATAAAAATACCAAAAATATTTGCCTTCAAATAAATAACTCCCAAAAATTGATGGAATGAATCTTATGCCTCTCACCTTGGAAATGATGAATAGTTGCTCTCTCGTATATCTTGCAAGTACCTTGTTCATAACTTGCTACTCTATTGGTGCTTGAGTTATTTGGCATGAGTGAAAAATGAACCTAAAAACCTTGTGGGAGCAAATGCTTCATTCCAAGTCTAAGTTGTTGTGAGGAATAATATAGTGAGACTATGGTTGAGTTCTTACTCTTGCTCTTAGTACGGTGAAAATCTCGGATGAATTTATTTAAAAAAACTATGAATTTCCTCATTGGTTAAAATTCCTACCAATGCCATATGATAAGCTTAGTTGAAAACCTTCCAATCATATGTTATTTGTTATCTTAGTGAGCTTTATCAAATTGTTGTGACCATTGCGAGGAACATTTCATGCTTTCAAGATCGAGATTCACGTGCACACCAATCTCACTTGCAAATTCCTACACTGGGAGTCGGCAAATATTTCCATCATCCATCCACAAAAAAAGCTCCATGTTTCATGATGCTCTCTACTCAGTTATCCTTGAAAAGAGACATGGCTATGCAATAAAAAAGAGAAAGAAAAGCATGCTAAAAAAGCATGGCAAAAAAAGGAAAAGAAAAGCATGTCAAAGGCATGGCAAAAATATGAAAAAAAGATAGCCCATGTTCTCGAAAATAAATCAAGGAGAGGAAGAATCATCCCAAGGAGTTCCACCAAATTCCACTCCACATATTCCACACACTTGCACTTCTCCATCTAAAGGTATGATTTGATCCTCCTAAGATCCGGTATTTGACTTAGCAAAATATAAGATACAAACATGCTTTTATCCATCTGTCCTACCAGAGCCCCACAAAAGCTTTAGTAGAATCTAGGATGAAAGAAGACACAAGCCTTTGGTGAGGATTAATAAACCACTTGAGTGATTGAGTGTGCCAATTGAGGAACTCTGTTTCATTTTTTTAAAAAAAATAAAATTCAGAGATAGGATCCTGAAAAGAGTAGTAGTGGAATTAACTGAGTCAAGCTGTTCAACTTTTCAACCACGCAAGACGATGAGATTGCTATATTCCCCATGGGTAAGATGGTAAGTTATCACTTTGGTGAAAATTCAAATATTACAGAGTACTAGTTGTGCATTTAGAGTACCTGCAAGATACTAACATTGTACCAACTCCTGATCCAGCGAGCCTAAGTTTTTATATTTGCTCGAGGACGAGCAAAGGTTTAAGCTTGGGGGAGCTTGGCGGTCGTTACGGCCTGATCTTGGCCGATTTTCACCGCCAAAGTCTCGGTAAATAAATGGCATAGAGATATAGTTTTATACATTAATAGGCTTATACTGACTATTTCCACAAGTCTTGGTGTTTCTAAGTGCTCTGCAGGATTATACTCAAAACCAGTATTAAATGGATAATCCACCGTTTGGGCTAGAAATGGAATATAAATTATCACGAGGACAAACAAATTCAGATGCCGAATTGGACTGCACCACTATGAAGATCTTGTCGAGACGATTGCGTTGGACATTATTTACATCGATCGTAGCTTAGAATAAAGACCCAATAAATTAAGTGCTGATGTCAATGACGTCAGCAGGTGGGCCCACATGCACAACAGCAGCAGAGAGCCAAGCGAGCAGTGCCTACGCACGCACATGCGCAGGATGGTCAGCGGGCCCACGCTGTTGGGCCCTAGCGGTTCCCACGCGGACCAGCCCAGGAGTCAGTAGCATAGTAGCAGCACAGGCAGAGGCGCGCGCTCGCGCGTGGAAGCAAGGGCAACTGGCCCACGCGGCAGCGCCAGGCAGCAACGCATGCTCGCAAGCCGATGGGTGAGCGCAGCACACGCGTACACAAGCCAGGGAGCAGGGTTGGCCCACCAGCAAGCCAAGCATGCACCTAGGCGGTGCGGTTCCTGGACGCATGGCATCTTGCCGCCAGCGACGGAGGCAGCCAGGGAGCCCTGCTGGTCGCAGATACGTAGAGGCGGTAGAATCTTTTCCTTAAAATTTGTACTCAAATACGTATAGAAGGATGAGCTCAACTATATAAAACTACTTTAAACTGTTATATTTGATTATTTTTAGAGGTTATAGTAGTTGCCGCTAGCCCTTGGCCATGCTTGCTGCTCGCGCCTGCATGCACGCGGGAAGACGGCACAGGCAGGGCCCACGCACATACACACAGCACACTACCAGAATGATCGACATCTGCACCGGGTGGGAAAGCCCTTTAGCACCGGGTTTCCCACCCGGTGCAACTAATCCGAGGCTAAAGGGGTACCCCTTTAGCACCGGGTCGAATAACCGGTGCTAAAGGGCCTGCCTTTAGCACCGGTTGCTGCCTGAAACCGGTGCTAAAGACCCCGGATTTCTTTTTTTTTTTGCTTTTTTCAGTAGCCATGCGTGCACGTCTATATACGTATATATTCTAATACGTGTATTCTAATGCGTATTCGGCCGACTCTATATTCATACTAGCTGACATTGTTTAGCATGTCATGGTGAGATGCTCACGTACGTCGCCAATGCTGCATGCAATTTGACCAAGGTCTGACACGATTCCTTGGCGCCATTTCTTTACGCAAACTTCGAGCAGATTGTGAGAGAAAGAGTCCAAACACAATAATTACCGAGAGCTTTGCATGCACGAGAGGGAGAGGATATGAGCTAGCTAGGGAGGTGGTGTGTTCTTGTTGGAAGACAGACGGTGCCGATCAAGAGACCCTAGCTAACCTAACCCGGCCTATAAATCGAACAGGGCGATCCAGACATATAGATCGATCGAGGAAGGCTCGACGTGAATGTTTGTTTGGGAGACATTCACGTGGGCACTACTTTGTGTGTTCTTGTTACTTGAGATAGAGCACCGGCCTGTACGACAGGGTTGGGCACTTCTCCCAGATAATTAACCTAGCTGCATCAACCTCCCCTCACTAGTTATTCCTCTTCCCCGCCAGCATAACCTAGCTGCATAACCCTAAATCAAGTCACAGTACAACAAAACAGTCGTGACATGTTATCTGCAAAACATCAGTTGTTGAATCTAGCCATAGAGGGATATCAGACATTGGATTGTTTTAATAGGATCTTTACACATATTGTGGGTCCTTCGTGAAAACATCAAAATGCAAGGCTAGCACTTGCCTAGCTCTTTTGCGACCTCCACAGCATCGAGTTGATGACCCACCTCCTAGGCACTCCCAAGTCCTAAGTCGGCTTTGTCAGACCATAGGGCTCCTCCTTCTAAGCCTGCCTCCAAAGATCCATTCCTGGGAAGCTACCATCTCCCTGCTCCAATCCCTATGGTGGAATCATATTTCCATCGACGTCCTCTTAGGTTGTGTATGGTTTTGGAGTGGGACAGGATGAAGTGGGATAACCCACTTTTTTTGGTGTTTGGTTGGGAGACAAGGTGGTACGGGACTATCCCAAGAGAAAATATTTCCACTAGACACAAGAAGTCATCCCCTCAAATTGGTGGGATGATGTGGGATAGCGATCCGGCGAGGTCGGGCGCCACGAGATGGGCTAGATGGTCGGCGCTCGAGAGTGGAGGTCAGGTTGGGCAAAGGGAGGTCGCCGCATCAAGCACTGGTGAGCAGAGCTCAAGGCTAACATATGCGGTTGGGGCTTGAGCCAAAGCTGGGCGGGTGAGTGGGGGTGGAGCTCCACGGCCAAGGCAGGATCGAGCGGAAGCAGGCATCCGTGGAGATGAGCTGCATTGAGCTGGAGTAGAGGAAAAGGACATCGGAGGCAGATGTATGGGACCCATGTGTCAGGTTCCTCCTCCCATCCCTCATCCCTCCGACCAACAAAAACCAGGCGAGGCTTGGTTTTAAGCATTGTCTCCCATCCCTCATCCCTTACCGGTGAGGCTTTGCTTTATAGAAAATTAAAGACATCATAAAAACTGCTTTGTTTATTTTCACAAACTTGGACCATGGTCAAACAAAAATTAGTAAAATCGCGCATGTTTTATAGAAAGACGTCACAAAAAGAAATAGGTTTGTTTATTTTCACACCTTAATTGCCCATGACCATAGCCTGATCTCAGTCACTCGTCCCCGTTCACTGGATTCGCTGACCACCTCGCCTCGTCCAGATACACGCCAAAACAGGCTGCCCGGCATGGCACTGCATGATCAGGCAGACTACCCACAACATGGGTGGCAATCGAGGCTGAACTAGGAGAGAGAGTGCTTATGCATCGATGCATGCCATTGCAAAGCCGATGCTGAATTTAAAAACCAAGCTTGTGAGGTATGTTCTTGCCTCAGCACCAGCCAAATAGAAAATGATTTTACAGCCAACCGAATGAAACGTATGGTCAATGAGGTGATTTTGATTGATCAAGAGATAGTCTCATACACACTTCGAGATTATGTGAAATGATGCATGGGGTTATTCATATTATAAGCTATATATGTGCTAAGTGCTAGATCATTAAAAGAGTTGTCTTTTAGAGTACTTAGAGTTAGCTACCGGCTCATATCATTGGAGAATGTCTAAGGGCAGTTCCAGTGTGGAGCCAAATCAAACAGTACACACAGAGGCGTCACAGAAGAAAAACCGACCAGGAAATAGAAGTCGATCACAACTAATTAAACAAAATATTTGTTGCCCATTGCTGTTGGGGCAACCGCACCTCTATCTTCCCTCAGGGCCGGCAGCATCATCATTCATGGACATGAGGTGCTTGAGGGCGAGGAATCTCATCCACAGGGAAGCACGCTACTCAGCACAAGCGTGCTCACGACGCATGGGGCATGGCTGTCATCGGGCCACAGCCAAAGCTTATTAATGTTTGATGCTATCTTCTCGTACCTCGACTAGATCCCATCGATCTTTTGCCAGAGTCACCTCACCAGCACGGGAGTGAATAGAAGCACCACCTTCAACCTGAGCGACGTTGTTTTTTAGCCGTCGATGGTGGCCAGCTCGGACACGCGCCTGAATGGCTCCAGCAGTGGGGATGTGATCTTCTTTAACTTAGGGCGAAGTGAAGTTGTGAGTAACATGAGCGCCACGAAGGCCCAAATCTACTTGGACCTACACCGGCTTGATCCGAACTGCTCTTCTTCACGGGTCATGGCCTAATTTTTTGATCCGCATTACCAGAATGCTTCACATCCGCCTGCCTCCTCCGCCTCGGCCATTTTTGGACCCGGTGCTGATGGGGCTTCAGCACCGGGTCCAACGGCTAGGAGCGGGGGCGGCGCGGAGGTGTGTCAGGACGAATACATTAGCACCGGGTCGTGGCAAGACCCGGTGCTAATGTGCCCCCTTTAGCACCGGGTGCAGCCTGCAACCGGTGCTAATGTGCCGAGGCCATTTCGCACCGGTTGCTGGCTGCACCCGGTGCTAAAGGGTGCACATTAGCACCGGGTCTTGCCACGACCCGGTGCTAATGTGTCTCCCCCGCCCGAGCCGCTGAACACTTAGGCGCTGTGTTCATGCTGCTCGGCCGTGGGAGGGGCACGAACAGCCACGTCACCGGGCACACAAGCCACGTCACCGGCACACGAACAATTTTTCTTTTTAATCTCTGTATAAAAGTTGTAACTAGTCGTTCTCCCTCGTACAAACTTCAAAAAAGATCATTTTTCTTCCTAAAAATTCCTAAAATCATACTCTATCAAGTTATGAAACTTATTAATGTTATTATTTTGAAAAATCTTCTCGTGTTTGAACAATCCAAATTTTGAATTAAAAATAACAACTACAACCAAGGTTTTTTTCACACTAGGTGATGTCAAATGAAAAAGTGATGAATACCAAAGTTTCATATTTCATCATGATCTACAATCTTTATTTAGGTCATTTTGTCATTTTCAAAAGTGGTAATAACATGTAGTATAAATTTGACAAGTCTCTAACAAAGTTTTAGAAACTATGCGAGTGAATCTAGGATTAATGAACAATGTATACTACCACTTTCTCAAATGCAAAAATGACTTAAATAAAGATTGTAGATATTGATGAGATATGAAATTTTGGTATTCATGACTTTTTCATCTGAGACCATTTAATGTTCCAAAATCTTTCTTTTAGTTATCAATTTTTGTAATTTATAAGATTTTCTAGTAATTTATAAGATTTTCTAGTAATTTATATGATTTTCTAGTAATTTATAAGATTTTCTATTAATTTATAAGATTTTCTATTAATTTAAGATTTTCTATTAATTTACACCCCGCAGCGCCGCCCCCGCTCCTAGCCGTTGGACCCGGTGCTGAAGCCCCATCAGCACCGGGTCCAAAAATGACCGAGGCGGAGGAGGCGGGCGGATGTGAAGGATTCTGGTAGTGGCACACAAAGGCGGCAACAACACATGCAGGAGGCGGTTCAGGCATGGAATGTGGCACGCTCCCGTTGGCCAGCGACTTCATCACGCGGATCAGCCAGCAAGTGAAGGGCGGTTCAAGATGGACACAGGGCACAATAGGAGAGACTTGAGGGGAATATTTTTAGAGCATCTCCACATCCCCAAGGCACCTCTCCACTATAAATAGAGCCCCTCTCCTCACTTATAAAACACACCACTTGGGAGCAAGTCTCCAATCACTCTCTTTCAATATTGAGTTAGGCTAGTCTAGTTGGGAGTTAGAGTTAGGATCGAGCTTCGCTCGGGGTTCTGAAGTTGTCTTATGAAGTTCTGGTAAAGCTCTTCTATCTTTTCCTTTTCTTTATGCAAGACACTAAGTATTTAGTATATTATCTTCCGAATTTACTTGAGTTATTTATTCTACATTTATTTCACGGATACATGTGGAATGTTTAGCCTTAGTTAAGCTGCTGTAGTCTGGTTCTGGAAGTTATAGCCAAGTTCTTTATCTTAGATGGTTCCTCGTCCTTCATGGAGTGGATGAGTATAATTGCATACTTGTTGCTCTGCTGGGTTGCTTGCTCTTTCTAGAATATATAGTTATTGTCTAGCATAGGCGTGGTGCCTAGTCTAGATGGTAACCTTGGTTTGCATTCGAGTCCATGGTTGTGTGGTAGCCGTTAGGTGGTGATAGCCCTATACGGCATACGTAGTCCACCACGTCCGGCTCGTCCCC
Source organism: Echinochloa crus-galli (assembly GCA_900205405.1). Lineage (NCBI taxonomy): Eukaryota > Viridiplantae > Streptophyta > Magnoliopsida > Poales > Poaceae > Echinochloa > Echinochloa crus-galli. Next base: position 242,811 of record OAMR01000432.1, on the reverse strand, counting down.
TAGCCGCCTCCTACGTTTGTTCACTGACACCCTTTCTCATCCCTTTCTGATTGTCGGGCGCTCCACTTCCCGATGTCGAGATAATAGAACCAGGAAAAGAAACATAGATGTCATTCTCCATGCTAGCTGTAACCTTTTGGTAGAGATATCTCAAGGTCACTGGAAGTACATGGGAATCCTTTCCTGACTCCTCGTCCTCCCACTTGCTAGACCGCTCCTCTATCTCTATCCTGGACTTCTCCTTGTGTGTGTCACGTGCATATCACTCCTATCCTATCCTTTATCCCCGTCTGGTTAGCCGGTACTTTATTTAGTAGTACATCATTGTTAATAGTAGATACTCTTTATCCAATGCTTCCCCAAGGAAATGAATACGATACCTAGGAATACTCTCGGGTGAAATGTTACATCGTTATCTGTGCGCTTGTGGATTTATATCTATATAGTAAGACTACCAATAAACACTCCTTGCACCATTACTAGGATTCACAGTCCTGATAGTGGACCATAAGAAGTGTCAACAGTAAACAAGTTTAATAATTGGACTCAAATTTAAGCAACTACGCAATATCCTACCCAACATAAGCAAAAGCAACCCAGGTATAAGGACATGGTAAAAGACTAGGAAAAACCTCAACATAGGACCCATCAAATTAATACAATGTGGAAAAATGTGTAACTTTAATTGTGAAAATGGAATCACAAAAAGATTTTCAAAATACACTTGCATCCTCCCAGTCCCTGTTGCTGCTCAAAGTCTTCCGCATACTCGTCCTCGAATCCCTCAAACGGCACGGCTTCTAAATGCGTCAGACAAGAACATATAAGAGAACAATACAACAAAATAAGAAACAATACACCAAACAGTAGAAATAGAAGAAAACAAGACTCTAGAACTAATCTAGATGTCGCTAGGATCACATGACCGATAGAATCACTTAAATCGGATCTAAAACGTGAAAGATATGGCTAAAGCAAGGTTCTAGGGGCTCACTGGGAATTTAAAAGTTTTAGGGCTTATTTGATAAAAACCGAGGGCTAAAACATAATTATGCATAAAACATTGAGGGCTAACATATGGAAACAACAGATCTGGACAACACGCACTAATATTTGAAAGATCAGGGGCCTAGACTTGATAAGAGTACCTATATACAAATACTTTTAGAATTACAATAGACTGAGGATTGATTTCATTAAAAGGCAGGGGCTCTTTAACAAAACGGCCAAAGCTAACCGGCACAGATGGATATATGACTTTGGTCATATCAAATTAGGGCCGTTAATTTTTGGATCGGAGGGCTAGGGTTTGATTTACAGGAATTGGTCGTCGACGGCGACTCGGGTTCGGCGGCGCCTGTCGGCCGACGTTGGAGCTTCACCGGATTTGAGCAAATCTTGAGCTACAGACCATCAATTGTGATGAGGATTGACCCTACAGCACCAGGGGTGAACTGCGAGCTCACCTCTGGGGTTCACGATGATGATGGTGCGGCGGAGGCAGCTGTTGATGGGGACGGGGTGGACCGAATGCAGTGTCCAAGATTGGCGAGGAATTAGACATGGTAAAGGATGAAAGGAATATTATGGCTTACTCGGCTAGCTCCATTACCTCCTGACAAATCTCTGGGGTGTGTTCTCATCTAGGGATGTCGACGAATTATGTCGATCACGACTGTCAGGGGGATCCTGGTCCCACAGGATGGACGGCAACAGTAGAGATCGATGGTCGTGGCATGGCGGCGGTGTTGCAAGGCGGGTGGATGCGCTCGGGGCTCAAGTGCTTGACAAGAGGGATTGGTGAGGGTTTAGGGGTTGCGGCGGCCCTGAATTTATAGTCCCACGGGACCTCCTTTATGGGAGGGCACTTGCGAAGGAAAGGTAGCGGCCGAAGCTTCCACACAGTTTCAGGAAGGTGCACGCGGTCACATGAAGATGTGTAGGAGCTAGACCAAGGGCGTTAGACATAGGCGAGCTGGTGGTAGGCTCCCGCACTTGAATCAGACTCAGTCAGGAGGAAGGGGATGACCCTGATAAGTGGGTCCTGCCTGGCAGAGAGAGAGAGAGAGAGAGAGAGAGATGGTGGGCTGCCGCGATAGGGAATTGGGCTGGGGGACAGGCTCGGCCGAGGAAGCGAAAAGCGAGCAAGAGGGGCAGGGTTGGCAGGGGTGATAACGGCTGAGCTAAGAGTCAAGGGGCAAACATGGACTCAGGCCTGAGCAACTATTCTAAACCTCAAACAATTTAAATCAAATTTAAATCCTCATTTGAAACACAAGCTTACAAAACACAATGCAGTGACAGGAATTGCAATCAACACTTATTGAACTAAAATTTATTCCAATGATATTAAATATTTGAAAAAACTAGAATAATTCCAATTAATCTCTAGAAATTTATTTAACCCTCAAATAAATCCGAGAAAATTCTATAATTTTAATGTGATGAAAATTAGGGTGTTACACTTTTCACCTCAAGCATTTCTAGATTTTCTGATAGATTCGCGACATTGAACCTTTTGGATTGGCATTTCTATGTCTAAATTGGTATGCTTCTTTAGATTAAAAGAAGCTCTCAATCACTGTGGACACAAGTTGTTTCAAGTTGGAATATTGTTTTTCAGTCCATTCCAAATTGTAGGGGGGCCACACGCTCTCTCTCTCCCCCCCTCGGTTAACAGATGTGGGCACCTGCCACTCAGGTACACCAAATGTATTTTGAATCGGGTCAACATTTATTGAAGGACTGGGACGGGAGTAAAATGGACTTTTTCATTTGTTATTGAGGTGTATGTTTCCCTACAACAAAGTGACACTTCTGCACACCGTTTCTTAGATCATTCTTCGTGGTCATTATTATGTGCAACAAGAGCCATGTGGCGGTTTCATTATTTGAGCTATACATACTGTTTTCAATTTTGACAATAAAAAATCCATGCCACTCCTGAACTAATGCTCATCCCCAAAAGTAATACATATTATCTGCACAGACATATGTGTGCTTTTGATTAAAGCATATTTCATCCCAGTACTATATTGTTCCATGGCAAAATACGATTTGAAGTCCAAACCTCTCTCCATATTTCTGTTACAAATAATTATGTTTTTAAAAAATATAAATTAGCATGTATCGTGACGTTGCTGTGCTCTTTTTCCCAGAATATTATTTCTCATCAACAGATTGAAACTTAAAGGAAGACAGGAAGTCCAAGTAACCAAGTTGACTGGGGCCACGAGGCCACGCTTCTCTTGGGTCTCCCTGATCGAGGATGCCATCAGCCGCCTATAGGGCTGCACTGGGACCCATACGCGGCCTATAGGTCCGCGGGTCACTATCATCTGCTAACGGGTTCCGCGCGCCACATCAAGCAGTGCTTAAGGGCAGGCCTAACCGAGGCGCATGAAATCAGTGGCTTCAATGACCACGCAAGCAAAAAGATGTTGAGGCACCAGTAAAAATTTTCATCATCCAACGCAGGCATACCTTTAAGGGTCCCAGCAGTACTAGCATGCACCGCTTTTCCCTTCTTTCTTGTAGTGCTTCTGTCTTTCTCTCTCTTAAGCTACTACTACTTCTGCAAGACACACTGACACCCTGCGGGGCTACTAAAATCCTCCACGGTGGAGTCCGAGCCTACCTGGATTCTCAAGCCACCACTGAAGCTCCCGCGTTGGGCCTGCCCTAAGTCCAAGTCTTTCCATAACATCTGGCAGGACTTTTGCGTTATCACTGGAATTTCGCGTTATTGGTATCATCATCTTTCACTACTCCAGAATACGGCATCACAGACGGTTTCAGGAGGCCATCACAAACAGTTTTAAGAGTGATCTGTGAAAGATGGTTTGTGATAACTGGGTCGAACTGTTTGTGTTTTTCTCCGTCCCAAAAAAACAGGAAACAGTATGGAAAACAAGTTTTTCTCGTATGGGAAGGCCACCAGCCGCTCAAGCCATTTTTCGAACTCATGACCTTTTCCTCGCGCGTAACCTCCTCTACCAATGCACCACTCCGTCACCTGTGACTGGACGCCGTTCCGATTCCTACCATATTATACGAAACCGAGTTTAAGTTGCTTGTTTGAGGCCCTAAACGATTTCAAATGAAAAAGTGGTCAACTACAAAGTTTCATAACTTTTCGAAATCTATATCTTTTATTCGGCTAGTTTCTCCATCCGAGGTCGTTTACAAAATTTGAATTTCAAATTTGATAACATTCAAACTTAGATCTGGTTGACTAGATGACTTCAAATGAAAAAGTTGTCAATTATAAAGTTTCATAACTTTTTGAAATCTACAACTCTTATTTTGACTATTTCTTCACCTAGGTCGTTTGAAAAACACAAATTTCAAATTTGACAACATTCAAATTTAGATCTGGTTGACCAGATGATTTCAAATGTAAAAGTGGTCAACTACAAAGTTTCATAATTTTTTGAAATATACAACTCTTATTTTTATTGTTTCTAATCCGAGATTGTTTGAATAAAATCAAATTTCAAATTTACGCGTCTATAGGGCATCATAAAGTGTTCGTATTACGAACCGCTTGTGACGAGACATCACAATACAGTTTGTTCTGGTAAACCGTTTGTGAGGTATGGTTTGTGATGTGCATTCGTGTAACGAGTTTATTTCGTGTCGATCAATGCGTTCACAGCAGAGGCGGTAGCTTTGCCACCGGCCATTACAAAAATGGAAGACACACAGATATATGGCCATGTTTCTTTAGGGTGGAAAAGTTTTTCCACCCCTTTGACCAATAATTAAGGGTATTAAATAAAGTCAGTTTACAAAACTATCTTCACAACATTGAACTATTTCGCGAGACCTATCTAATGAGGTCTTTGACCGCGCGATTAGAGAATGGTTACTGTAGCAATACTGTAGCAAACCATGGCTTAATTAGACTCATTAGATTCGTCGCGCAAAGTTAAACTCATCCCTAAATAGGTTTTATAAATAGACTTCATTTAGTAATCCATGCATGAAAGATTCTCTTTGGAAAAAGTTTTCCACTCTCTTGTGAGATAGAGCAGAACGGAACGGAGGTGTGTCACACGCATGCACAAGCAAATCTCTTTCATCTCCGCCTCCGTGTCCATCGATCAATGGTGGTGTGGAGGTTGATGTTGCTGCGAGCTTATTTAATGCTTTTGGGTGGAGCAGAGATTCCTCATCATGCTTGACGACGACATGGCCTGGGACTCACGTGCATTGTGTGTCATCCCATGCTGTCGCGATGACGAATGGACGCACACTGTTTCGTTGAGAGACTCACATGCCATCTTCGCCATGTTAAAACATATCTGCATTGTATTTCAGAAAAAAAAACGCATACCCACTTTAAAAGTTTAATAACTGTTAGCACTCTTTTTTTTAAAAAAACACAGTATGTTACTACATTCATAATTCTTTGATAGAGAGGAACAACTCCAACATCTTAAGCCCTATAGTGTGTAAGCAACAATGCATGTTTATTCTATTGTATGTAGTAACTAAAAGTGAAGTCTTGGACTTAGAATGAATAGTTCTAATCAAATATGAAAAAATAGTTTTGAATAAGGGGTGCCTACAATAAGCACTAGAGTTCCAATTTAACACGTGGACAGAAAAATTCCGTAGCTCGTAAGGCGGTCCAATTATAAATAAAAAATCTAGTTAGGCCTTGTTTAGATGTTAGAATTGGGAGGTTGAATTTGTGAGTAAGATGTCACTTCGTAATCATTGCGTTACTATAGCATTTCGTTTGTATTTGTGAAAAATTGTTCAAAAATTGATTAATTAGACTCAAAATATGCGTCTCGTAGAGTACAACAAAACTGTGCAAATAGTTTTTAATTTCATCTATATTTAGTACTTCATGTATGTTATGACAGTTTGATGTGACGGGAATTTTTTTTTACATAATAAATTTGGGAGTGATTTTTGGGATCTAAACAAGGCCTTATTACATCCATGGACCATCAGCATATATAGGGCTACTAGTACAATACCAGCACACATGTCTTGTGTCTGGTTTGGTGGTTCAATGTATTGATGGCACGTCTTACATATATATCCCCTTTTGTTGTGTGAATCATACACCGTACCATGATTACTAGCTGCCTCGAGCTTGGAAGGACTGAAACAGGCATGGGGCCGCGATGGCTGGCTGTCGTAGTCGTAGTACCATCTTGAGAAAAGCAGTTGACAAGAGGTATAATTTCTGTGAGATTGAAGCCATGCTAAAACTATAATATCCCCTCATAAAACTACTACAGTATACCATCTAATAGCGATCCAAGAGATTACGAATTTGTCGTGTCAGGGGGAGTGGAATAGTTTTCCGGGTCATTTGAAATTCGTGTGAAATTCTACATATATAAGCCCCAAACAAGCAAGTAACTGTGGACCTTTAGTTATATTTTACTATTAATCATCTTCCTAATTCCCTCCCATCCAACTTATATATCTCTCTCTCCTGTCTTAATCCGCATGCGCCAAAGTCCCACAAGCCAGCAAACCCCACGTCATACCTCATATCATGCAGCTCCAGAGCTCCTAGCTAGCACGTACGCATCGATCTGCCCTTCTGCCGTCGCACACCATGCATGGCCGATCGCGACCCTTGGGAGCTCATCATAAAACTCCACCGATGCTCACAAACAGTCAAAACTAGTCACAGAAAACTAAAGCGTCAACAACCACAACCACAATTGCAATACGTTTTAATTAGGTCCACTAACGCTGATGACCTTTCATCTCACTGCTGCATGTCTAACTATTCCTCTCCGGTCGAGCCCTATAAAAGGCAACAGTACCCAACCTTCCACATCCACTTGCTCTCACACGCACAACTCATCAGATAGCCCTCCCATCTCGATCATCTTGCCCTCTAGTAGGCAGTCAAAGGATGAAGTTCGACGTCATCTTTGTTGGTTTCGGCCAGAATGATGATGCTCGCTAAATAAAGCTGGCTGCCGGTGATGATGATCCACTCCTATCAGCACGCGCGGTCACTCCTTGCCGATCACCGTAGGTGGGTAAGAAGTTATTCCCGGTACCGCACTCTTTTTTTTTGCCCCATTCCCTTGCAAGCGTGCGCTCTGTTCTAAGCTCTCAAGACACGGAAAGTTCAGTAGCCTAAGAGTAATCAAATATCTCCATGTAAAACCGTACCAGTCCATATATTACTCAAGACATGCATGTCTCTTATGAATGTCCAGTTTCTATAATCCTTGTTGATCCTGTCCCTTGCATCCAGAAGCTAGCTGCATACACTTTCATTCCGTGTTCTACTCCAAACATCATCTAGGTACAGTAGCACAGTTCCACGTGCTAGCCATGTAGTCGTAATCTAGCACTGATTTAATCCATCCTTGCATACATGTGCCTGGCGTGTACTCAAGTACAAGCTATAAGCTTATGCACACTTTGTTTCCGAGAGCATGATGGATCGAGTGGTATGATGAATTGATGGTTTTATTTGGTTCTTTTGGGTTTGTCTGGATCATGCCTCAGATTCTAAGGAGCGTTTTTAGAAGCCTATAGTGGCATAACTGCCTGTGGAGATGGAGACTCCTTCCGCTGAAGACTTTGATATATTTATGTATTTTTATTTCATACCACAGGTTATTTTGTAATGATGTATATTGTTATGTAGTGATATTGGCATTGATAATAAAGTCGGCACATGTATGATTCAAATCATCCTAATGTTGACACATGTATGATTCAACTCATCCTGACATACATGTGACTTCATACGGTTTTATTACCGGGTGTGACAGCTCATTTCACCTCAAGCTAGCTCAACCAATGCCCGTCCACACCCTTATTTCTGATGTCTGCCTAACCCTGATGCAAAATCTCGAGGAGCTGATACATGCTTTTTTTAATAGTTTATCTGTTAGCCTATTGTTTTTTGCAGAAAATCTAACATTAAGGTTGGTTCAATCATAATAGGGTACCGATCGTAAAGCTGTACATTAGCAACTTGACAAAAGCAGTTGGCATACTGGAAAACTTTAATTCCTATGACATCCAATGTATTTGGTATGAATTGACAGTTAATGTCATAATGAGCCTTGTAGCTATCAAACTGACTTTTATTGGAGACCCTCAACATCTATATCTATCAGACGACAGCTTGACCCCTTGCAAACATCCAAAACGGTAGGGTGAAAGGTCGTCATCGCACAAGCAGAGAAACCAGCACAGCCTCGTGACCATGGTGGAGGGTGATGTATGCTTTTCCACCATTATATAGCAGCCAGCAGGGGCACAACCTGTAGCATTTTCCATTTACGGGAACTTGTTGGGATGGATTGATTTGTCCACAACCACCACGTAGAGGTGTACTTGATTACAATTCATCCGTCCAGCAAACCAGCATGGATGATGGAATCGCAGCATCGAGATGATTTTTTTTTGTTTGTTTGTTATGATGCCCGATGCTCACTGTCTTAATAACCGTGTCTTCTGCATTTACAATTTCTAATTTAAAAACATTTAATTTTGTCATCATTCTTCATAGTTTTGTGCTGTAGAAATACCAACATAATGAGAGCAAAAGAATTTGCTTACAGAAGACTCGATCAGTTGCTTATCGGAAAGGGCACACGAAACGCTCTCATAGTAGCAACATACGAATAGAAGTGGACAAGAGGCATAATTCCTACCACATCGAAGCCATGCTAAAACTCCCTCAAAAAAAAAAAAACCGTCGTTTCATCAGCAGGAGTACATTTCTTTTTCCTGGGGTCTTTTAATTAAATGTCAAATTTCTACATAGATCTCAAGTCCTACAAAAATTCCTAGTTACAATTTGTCTGCTGGAGTACTACGTAATACCAGGATCCCTGCTTGCGTCAGTCGATAGTGCTAGCAGATATCTTCTCCACCAAGTGTAGCGTCCCCCCAGTTCTATAGAAAACCCCAGTGCTCTCGGCTCATTCACCACACAAGCTGCCCCTGCTTGATCTACAGCTCAATCTGAAGCACAATCCCTAGACGGGTCGATCTGAAGCACAATCCCCAGGAGCAGAAAAAGCAAGGTGTGTATCTTTAATTTGGCTCCCTATGTCTACCTCTGAATCCTGATTTATTTTGAACGAAATGTCCTTGATCTAGACTCTTTGTTTCTGTCGGATGAGATGATGTCCTCGACCTGGATTTTTTCTTTCTTTTGAACGAAATTTCCCGTCTGTCTTGCTTCTCATCTTTATGCTCCTCAACTGTGTTTCATATCTTTGCTGCTCACAAATTTGTGTGCTTGAAATAATTGATCAGTGACTCAGTGTTGCTTTGTTTTCTTCGTCCTCTCGTAGATCGAACAATTAATGGGACTGAGAGCGGCATTAGCAAAGTTGTAGGTTCAGAGAGAGAGAGAGAGAGAGAGAGAGAGATTTACAAGTCAGGATCGATAAAGCTCGAAGCAATTAATTTTCATACTATTATCTTCTTCTGGGCTGTTCTGAGCGTTTCTCCTTATTGGAGCCGCCCGTACAGATCGAGTATACTTTAGTCACACACTGCTACACCTTGATACGTACTGTTCCTACATGTCTTGGAGATTCATGTCAATTTTCTTTATATTATCAGGGCCCCTTAAAGATCCAAAGCGATCTTTGTACAGTTTTCTTATTATTATATTGGCTGTTTCTGTCTGCACCTTGAGCCTCGCGTACAGATCGAGCATATACTTTACTGGAAACTTTTAGTCTTCTTGCCCAGTTCCAATGAAATTCATATATACAAGATGTGCATATATATAAATTTTTACTGGAATTTCTACTCTTCTTGGCTGTTTCTCTATCAAGTTACTCTAAACTGGCCTTGCTTGTATGCATGCAGGTGTTTACATGTAATTAATGCTCAACCTGCCATATCAGACCTGAGCATGCCAAGCTGATATTTCATCTCAAGAGCTTGTATCTGATAATTCATTCATCTGGAAGTGAGATAGGTAGGTTAGCCGGCTGGGCATCGATTGTGCTTGAAATCTTTTTGATAATTCATTCTTCTTTCAGTCTTGAGCTCTTTTACGATGCCCTACTCGACTGTACTTGAAATCATTTCTGGCCGCCGGCATCACAAATTTGCGTGCCTCAAAAAATTAAATTGGTCTGTGACTCGTTACTTTTTTGTCTCATAGACCAAAGAATTAATCTGGGAGCTAGAGCATTAGCGATGTTGTAGTTATGTCTTTATTTAGTCCTTTTCCAAAAAAAAATTATAGTTCTTTAGCTCTTACCGAGGTCTTTGAAATTAGATCTGTGAATTTTGAGTACAAGTCAGGCCCCTTTGAAACACCTGTGCAATTTTTATACTGCCATTTCTACACTGTTTCTCTTAGCTCCTTACTACAGCCGTAGAGATGGAGTATAGACTAGTGACATACTGCTACCACCTTGCTACTGTTTGCTACATAGCGACGTTGGTTATTCTGCGGGAAACTTGTAGTAGTATGTAGCTGGAGTTCTTTGATCTAGGAAACAGAGTCGGAAGGAATGTAGTGGGAATAGAGATTAGCACAAACTAACATTCCAAAGCCGTGTTGAAATTATTTAATTTCCACAGAATTCCCCAGCAATTATTATTCCAGAAAATCTTTCATATTACGTATAGTTCTTTGTTCCTTTTGAGGTTCTAAATTCATGTGAATTTTGTTTGTCAGTCAGCCCCCCTTAAGGATCCCATGCAATCTGTGTATAAATCTTGCTTCATGTCCTCAATCTAGTTTTCAATCTTTTCTCTGAACTACATGTCGTCAATCTACCTATTTTATTTCTTTTTCATTTTTTCCCATCTCCGTGCTCCTTGATTATGCTTGAAATTCTGGCTTTACACTTACGCTTGCCTGCTTAATTTGTTCTCACATAAGGCACATCAAAAGGGTAAGTTCTTGGGAGGTTAGAGTGGGATTAATCAAAGGAAACTTCTGAATAATGTGTCGAAATTATTTTCTACAAAATTCTAGGGAATTATTCATAGTTGGGTGCTAGTACAGTTCTTTGTTGCTGCTGAGATCTCTTAAATTCATGTGAATCTTATGTACACGTCAGACCCCTTAATTCCCCCCATGCAATTTTTACATTGTTCTCTTCTTCTAGGCTGATTAGTGGCTCCTACACATTGACATGAGCTAGCACTTGTGGGTTCCATCCTTCATTCTGTCTAGAACTTTTGCACAATGACAATGAGCTGAAGCAGCAAGGTGCGTATTTTTTATTTGTCTCCTAGCTGTCTATGAATCTAGCTTAATGTTGTTGATCCATATTTCGTTCTGTTATTTGAATGAAATGTCGTCAAGGCTGATGCTTTCACCTAATGGAATGAAAATATGAAAATGATAATCATGCTTTAAATTCATTGTGTACTTGGTTAAACACCTGCTTCTGCCATTTTTCTGTAGTGTTCTGTTTGGTACAATATAGATATGTTTTTATCGGAGAGAATGAGCTCTATGTCTTCGGTATTCTGAAATTCCTCTAAATTTCATTGAAACTGCAAGCATTGTGCATTATGGAAATTCTTCTTTTTTTAAGCATCTTGAACTATTTTTTGGACCCTTTTTTTGTGAATGACAACAGAACGTGAATCCATATTCTATTGATTAAATGTCACCAGCCACATGGCTGTACATGAGCCAGAGCTGCACCTCATTACCCATTGCCCAGTACCCTCTTGTATTTGCTTGTTGCTGTAGTACATATGGTTGGAATACTCCTATTTTGTATATTCTATTGATCATTCTGAGTACACATTCAGCACATTTTAGGGCTTTCGGTGCTGGTACATGCTTACTTGCTTAGAAGTATGTTAGGCATCTCTTGCTGTTAGTGCACACTTATTGATTTAGAAACAAAGATAAAAAAATGTTTGAGTAATGCTTGCCTAGCAGACTGTTGTTTTTGTAATTTGCATTTTTTTTACAACAATTCAGTGTTATACTTTGTGTACATAGTAAATCAGTTAGTGTTTGGCCCTGTTTTTTTTTTCTATTCGCTCGTCAAGAACCGCTTAATTTACCTTTGCCTCTTTCCCGCAGCTTCATCAGTGCCATGGTGGTCACCCGGAGCGTGGCGGCGCGGCGACAGCGGCGTGCGTTGCTGGCCCAGCGACGGCGGCGTGCGTCGCTGGCCCACGCGCCGCCGCTCGACATGGCCGTCGAGATCGCCCGCCGTGTTGCCGCGACCTCGCCGCGGCCCATCGCCGACCTCCGTAGCCTGTGCGACAGCTGCCGTGTCATGCGCGAGGCGTGTAGCGACCGCAGCGTCTGGAAGAACGTCGCGCTGGAGCGGGAGGTCTGGGACATGCGGTGGTCCGGCCGCTTCCTCGCCGTCGTCAACACCCTCTCCGCCGTCGGCAACCCCGGGGCATGGTTCCTCACCAGGATCGAGCTCATCTTCGGGCGGCGCGCGCACGCCGGCAACAAGCTGTTCAAGAAAGCAGCCGCTGCGGGGCACAGGTTGGCGGCGTACGTGCTCGCGCTCCTCCTCCACAGGGCCGGCGGCGCCTGCGACGACGCGAGGCGGTTACTGAGGGTGGTCGAGGGCGAGGGCGAGGCGGTGGCTACTGGCGGCGGCCGCGGGTGCAAGACGACGGCCACGAGACTGAGTAACGCGGGGTGCGTGCGGTGCCGCACGGAGGCCGTGGAGGTGGTCTGGCACGCCACGTGGAGGATAGCTGACCTGCCGGCCTCGAACATGCCGGTGGTAGAGGCGGCGCCGCCGGAGGATGGCGGCCATCAGTGCACGGGGAGCGATTGCGGCAAGCTGGGATGGTGCGACGCCGACGCCGTGTTCTGTAGCGAGGTGTGTAGGATCAAGAAGGAGTGCACTGCGTTCTTTTCGCAGGTGCCAGCAAATTCCATCTAGAAGCAATGGATAATAACATCTGAGCTTTGCTGAGAGGTTTGGGATGAATCTGTATCTGTTTAATTAGGTGGTGGAATGGAACCTATATATATACATATAAAATGTGTAATAGTGATGTGGTTTCTCCCGTGGAGGTTACCAATGAACTGCTCCTTGCTGCTGAAGGGGGTAGCAGCCTTGAATTAGAAGGGGAAAATGATTATCCAATTTACCTCTATATTTGTAGGGTATGCCCTACTGTTCTGCTGTATCTTTGGGTTAACTCTTTTGGCCCCATTGGAGGGCCCTGCTGGTTGAACTTATTAGTTGCTTTATTCCTTTCAATGGAACTTGTATGGTTATTTAGTTTGTCTAGATGGATGTCTAGCTATCTTATTATGACTTCTCATATTATATTTGATCACAACGTTTGCTATATGGGATTATTATGGGATATCTTTGATATGAGTCATTGTTGCTTGCCTGCATAAATTGCTCAGCATTGATGTGTTCTCCAAGATGGACCCATTAATGCAGGTGCTAGAGAAGCAAATATTGTATGCCCTTATAAAAAGAAAACACACTCAGCAATATATAGATGGAACTCTTTGATCTAGAAGTAGCATAGTGCAGAAACAAAAAGATTGTGAACATGCTGAGAATGGCTTATTGGGTATGGCGAAAAGTATATGAGCGAGCTTGAGAGAATAGGGATTAACACAAATAAAGGAACTTGAATAAGGCATCGAAGGTCATATGTTAAAATTATTTTCACCAGAATTCCTAGGCAATTCTAGAAAAAAAAATCATAGCATCAGTTGGGTGCAGTACAGTTCTTTCCGGCTGAAGCTTTTGAACTTCATGTGAATTCTGTTTGTACTTCAGGCCCAATTAAGGATCCCATGATATTTTTGTACTTTATTCTTCTTCTAGGCTGTTTTTTCCTCCATAATTACGGTATGGTTCCATCATTCATCCTCTCTAGAACATGCACAATCTCGGCATGTTGAATCAGCAACCTGTATGTCTTTAATTTGGCTACCTAGATATATAAATCTGCTTCATATCCTCGATCTAGTTCTCATTCTTTTCTTGTAACTACATGTCGCCAATCTAAATTCCTACCTATTGTTTTTTATTTTTTATTTTTCCCATATCCATGCTCCTTGATTGTGCTTGAAATCTTAGCACTGCCTTTACACTTATGCTTGCCTGCTTAATTTGTTCTCACATAAGCCACATCAAAAGGGTAAGGTACTGAGAGAATGTAAAGCGGAATCAATTTAAGGATATTAACTTCTGAATTATGTGTTGAAATTATTTTCTACTGAATTCTAGGGGATTATTCATAGTAGTTGGGTGTTAGTAAAGTTCGTTGTTGCTGTTTAGATCACTTAAATTCATGTGAATCTTATGTACAAGTCAGACCCCTTAATTCCCCCATGCAATTTTTACATTGTTCTCTTCTTCTAGGCTGATTAATGGCTCCTACACATTGACATGAGCTAGCACTTGTGCGTTCCGTCCTTCATTCTCTCTAGAACTATTATTGCACAATGACAATGAGCAGAACGAGCAAGGTGCGTATTTTATTTGGATCCCTAGCTGTCTATGAATCTTGCTTAATGTCGTCGATCCAGATTTCTTTCGTTTCTTTGAACGAAATGTCGTCAATCCATATTTCTTAACTATTGTTTTTTCTTTTATTACTTACCATATCCATGCTCCTCGATTGTGCTTGAAATCAGATACCGCTGGTTTCACACTTTTGCTTGGCTGCGTAAATTAGTCAGCGTTGATGTATTATCTCCAAGATGGACGACCCATTGATGCAGGAACTAGAGAAACAAATATTACTATATGCCCTTTTAAAAAGAAAACAAACGTAGCAATATATAGCTGGAGCTGTTTGATCTAAAAGTAACATGGTGCAGAAATAAAAAGGTTGTTAACATGCTGAGAATGGCTTATCGGGTAAGGTGAAAAGTACATGAGCAAGCATGAGAAAATTGAGACTAACACAAATAAAGGAACTTGTGTAAGGCATCGAGGGCCATATGTTAAATTTATTACCAGAACTCCTAGGCAATTCTAGAAAAACATCATAGCTGTTCTAGAAAAGTACAATTCTTTGTTCCGGCAGAGGCTTTTGAACTTCATGTGAATTATGTTTATACGTCAGGCCCAAATAAGGATCCCATGATATTTTTGTACTCTTTTCTTCTTCTTCTAGGCTGTTTTTTGCTCATTAATTATGGTATGGTTCCATCATTCATCCTTTCTAAAAGAACTGTATAAATCTCAACAAGTAGAATCAGCAACCTGCATATCTTTAATTTGGCTCCCTGGATCTGTCTATAAATCTTAGCTTTATGTAGTCAATCTAGTTTTTGTTCTTTTCTTTGAACTGCATGTCATCAATCTAGATTTCCTACCCATTGTTTTTTTTCATTTCATTTTTTCCAATCTCGATGCTCCTTGGTTGGGCTTGGAATCTTAGCGCTGGGTTTACCCTCATGCTTGCCTGCTTAATTTGTTCTCACATAAGGCACATCAAAAGGGTAAGATATTGAGAGACTTGTTATGGACATTGGCCATAATAGGGGTAAACACCACCGGGAGCATGGACGGAGCTACAGGGTATGCCGGGTGGGCCGAGGCATACCCCGTAGAATCCGGCCCAATAGTACAGAGCCCAGCCGGTCAGCCCATGAAAATCGGAAAAATAATAGCTGCCGACGCCCGACGGCCCAACGTACCCCGCTGCTTCTGCCGCTCCCGCATCCGACGCTTCGTTGCGCACGTCGCGACGGCGAATCGGCGATCCTCTGCTGCTGCAGTGCCGCTGCGCGCTCCTCGGCTCCTGCCTCGCCGCTGCAGAGCCGAGTAGAGGCTCGCAGTCGGCGTTCCTCCTCGCCTCGCATCGGCTCCCAGCACGCAGGTTAGTACGTGCTCTCTGTCGATTCAGGTACGGCGCGGCGCGCTGGCGCGTAGTGCAAAAAACATTCAGGTTTCTAAGCTTGTAGCCCTGCAGCCCTGCTCATTTCTGTATTCTAAGATACGGCTAATTATACTCAGATCACTTGCCTAATTCATGGACAAAACAAGCGGAGAAAACAAGCGGAAGGAGTTGCAGCACCCTCAGGTTCCTCAATCACCCTCTCTACTCACTACTCATAAGATCATTTGTGAAATTAAAAAAAATATTTATGATGGACTTAAACTATCTTAGTTGTGTGAGCTTTTTTATGCATATTTTGGACTTAATATGTTTGGACTATTTGTATTTTAATATATGCAACTTTTACAATCGAGTATTTAATTTAAGATTTGAATGCTAGTTAACAACACTTGAAGTTATATACTGAATTATATATGAAAAATGTTGATTGAATCGAATTGTATGGTAAAAGAAATTTATGAGGCATACCCTTTAGTTAATTCCTAGCTCCGCCACTGGTTTTGAGTATCGAAGGGGATGGTCTAAATTTTGATGGCATAGAAGGGATGGTTATAATTTTGGATGGAATTTACTCTATTTGCAAACGGAGACGTGGCTTCCAAATTGAAACGCTAGATTAACTAAAGTAAATGATACACTCATCAACATTCAATAACCAAACATTAAAAGTGAATGAGGATGACATTGACCTGCATGACGGGCTGACGGCAAGATCCAAGAGGGCAAAGACAGGGTCACAAACTGCACGGCATTGTGGACTTTGCGTAAGCAGTTGCCGACTTAGTAACACCACATGTCCAATATTTGCTTATGACCCGACCTTTCCAAGGGGCGAGCCCATATATGCATTGCTTGTTTATGCTTGAAATTCTGGCTTTACACTTACGCTTGCCTGCTTAATTTGTTCTCACATAAGGCACATCAAAAGGGTAAGTTCTTGGGAGGTTAGAGTGGGATTAATCAAAGGAAACTTCTGAATAATGTGTCGAAATTATTTTCTACAAAATTCTAGGGAATTATTCATAGTTGGGTGCTAGTACAGTTCTTTGTTGCTGCTGAGATCTCTTAAATTCATGTGAATCTTATGTACACGTCAGACCCCTTAATTCCCCCCATGCAATTTTTACATTGTTCTCTTCTTCTAGGCTGATTAGTGGCTCCTACACATTGACATGAGCTAGCACTTGTGGGTTCCATCCTTCATTCTGTCTAGAACTTTTGCACAATGACAATGAGCTGAAGCAGCAAGGTGCGTATTTTTTATTTGTCTCCTAGCTGTCTATGAATCTAGCTTAATGTTGTTGATCCATATTTCGTTCTGTTATTTGAATGAAATGTCGTCAAGGCTGATGCTTTCACCTAATGGAATGAAAATATGAAAATGATAATCATGCTTTAAATTCATTGTGTACTTGGTTAAACACCTGCTTCTGCCATTTTTCTGTAGTGTTCTGTTTGGTACAATATAGATATGTTTTTATCGGAGAGAATGAGCTCTATGTCTTCGGTATTCTGAAATTCCTCTAAATTTCATTGAAACTGCAAGCATTGTGCATTATGGAAATTCTTCTTTTTTTAAGCATCTTGAACTATTTTTTGGACCCTTTTTTTGTGAATGACAACAGAACGTGAATCCATATTCTATTGATTAAATGTCACCAGCCACATGGCTGTACATGAGCCAGAGCTGCACCTCATTACCCATTGCCCAGTATTACCGTCATCTTTTTTGATGGCATACAGGTAAAAGTCTCCCCCGCTGATGGGCAGGGACTAGCGCTCACCCTCGTCCTCTCGGCTCTCCGAGGGGTAGCGTAGGCGTCGCCGTAGCGGTCAGTGCAGCTGGTGCGGCGTCCGCGCGACCGCGACCAACAGAGGACTCGGCGCTCCCAGGTAGAGGTAGACGTCGCCATCGGCGTCGCTGCCACATGCCAGGCGTAGCCGCGTAGGGGCTTTGCGACTGGCACGCTCTCGAGAAACTGAGGCGACGAGGGCTGGATTTCCGCACGGGGGAATCGCCTGCATCTGCTGGATATGACCTGACCGTCCGATCGAGGAGACGG
The DNA here is from genome assembly GCA_900205405.1 of Echinochloa crus-galli. NCBI lineage: Eukaryota > Viridiplantae > Streptophyta > Magnoliopsida > Poales > Poaceae > Echinochloa > Echinochloa crus-galli. Next base: position 224,947 of record OAMR01000432.1, on the reverse strand, counting down.
AGACACCCAGGTTCCAGAGATGAGATGATGTATGTACACGGCAATGGCGAGGTTATTGGTCAGGGTACAACAACTAGCAGTCTATGGCTAGCACCGGAGACTGACCTGACAATCTCCCACGTGTGCGACTGTGCGAGAGCCGAATTGGCCATGCCGTGCGTGCGCGTCCGCGGCACTCGCCAGCCAAATGGAGTGACCACTGACTGATCGATCAGGAGCCTGGCGACTATTCCGATCCTGAACAGTTTTCTTTTTTCTTTTTTCGAAAAGGGATCGTGGACAACTTCATCCCGGTCCAGTGGGTGATGGGGCCATCCACACCACACGCACTCGAGATGGATCTGAGGTGGGAGAAATTCCTTTTTCGCATAATTGGATAAGATCACAGGATACCTTTTGATCTGATCTGATGTTTGGCTCCAAGGATATCTCTCTGCTTCTCATTTGATCCGGCCTCATCCATCCTGCCAGTTTTTTGGAGGCAAATTGCAGAGGTGGCCGGCCATCAAAAGCGGAACTAACAAGTGTTGCCAATAGGATCTTGTGGGATCGCCAGGTTCGTTCTAGACTTCACGTCCCAATCCATTTGGAAAGATGCCTACGTATACCGGAATCAAAATATTTTATCCATTGACGAGAAGTGATTCTGCCTTGCTATTGCACTATGAGTAAGGGCCTGAAATCCGGATGATCCGCGAATAATAAACCATTGTAAACGAGGAACAAAGTCATTTCTGAGGAAATTAAAAGAGCTTACAAAAGTCTAGCCATGATTTTGCCTCGCTATTGTGGTATATGTCTTTTTGTATTCCTTTTCTACCTTTTCTTCATTTGATGGTACTGATCTTGCTTATCGACAACGGGGTGTTTGGATGACTTCATTAATTTGAAGACATGTTGATTCAATCTCCGTTTATGGGTTGGCATGAGTGTATAGTGGACGTCGTCCATGTCTGTACCAGGTTTCTAAAAATAGTAACGGAATTAATTGTTTTAGTCAACTGAAAAGTGGCTCCCAGCACGCAGGTTAGTACGTGCTCTCTGTCGATTCAGGTACGGCGCGGCGCGCTGGCGCGTAGTGCAAAAAACATTCAGGTTTCTAAGCTTGTAGCCCTGCAGCCCTGCTCATTTCTGTATTCTAAGATACGGCTAATTATACTCAGATCACTTGCCTAATTCATGGACAAAACAAGCGGAGAAAACAAGCGGAAGGAGTTGCAGCACCCTCAGGTTCCTCAATCACCCTCTCTACTCACTACTCATAAGATCATTTGTGAAATTAAAAAAAATATTTATGATGGACTTAAACTATCTTAGTTGTGTGAGCTTTTTTATGCATATTTTGGACTTAATATGTTTGGACTATTTGTATTTTAATATATGCAACTTTTACAATCGAGTATTTAATTTAAGATTTGAATGCTAGTTAACAACACTTGAAGTTATATACTGAATTATATATGAAAAATGTTGATTGAATCGAATTGTATGGTAAAAGAAATTTATGAGGCATACCCTTTAGTTAATTCCTAGCTCCGCCACTGGTTTTGAGTATCGAAGGGGATGGTCTAAATTTTGATGGCATAGAAGGGATGGTTATAATTTTGGATGGAATTTACTCTATTTGCAAACGGAGACGTGGCTTCCAAATTGAAACGCTAGATTAACTAAAGTAAATGATACACTCATCAACATTCAATAACCAAACATTAAAAGTGAATGAGGATGACATTGACCTGCATGACGGGCTGACGGCAAGATCCAAGAGGGCAAAGACAGGGTCACAAACTGCACGGCATTGTGGACTTTGCGTAAGCAGTTGCCGACTTAGTAACACCACATGTCCAATATTTGCTTATGACCCGACCTTTCCAAGGGGCGAGCCCATATATGCATACCACTTTTCTTACACTTTCATCCTCGATTCGTGTAAAAGAGTTAACTTGGAGATGCTATGTTTGGAACGACAAGGATTATAAACTGGCCGGAACCTATTTAGACTACCAAGGTGAGAAAAATTACTCCAGAACAGGACACAAGGACCAAGAACAAGCCGAATCTAGAATACTAATGGGTCGGAGCCTGCGTTTGGATTTGGTACTAGTCGAAGCCGAGGAGTATCCCTGGATCAAGGCCGAAGGGAAGGCTCAAGGCAGAGCAGAGTGCCGCCCCACACTACCGGAGCCAGGCCGTTTGCCGTGCGCCTGCAGCGCACGGCAAAGCCCCAAAAGCGCGCATTATGCCCATGCGCACGGCAAAGGCTGCAGGGCATAGATTTGCACGGCAAAGGCACCGTTGTGGTGCGCCTTATATCACACGCACGGCAAACACTCTTTGCCGTGCGTTAGGGCGGGCGCACGGCAAAATAAAGTGGTCACGGCGCGGGGACGGCGGCGGTGACAGCGGGGCATGACGGCGGACGGAGACGGCGCAGGACGGCGCTATTTGCCGTGCTCCTGCCAGCTGGCACACGACAAACAGAACGCGTGTCAGACCATAGGACCGGCAATCCACTTGGGGGTACCCGAGTGGTTGATTTGTAGGAGGGGAGATCGGTGAACTAGTAGCTCGACGGTACACAGGAGGCACTGATTTAGACAGGTTCGGGCTACCCGGAGGTATAATACCTTACGTCCTGTGTCGGTGGCATCGTTTGTATTGGTGGTATGGATTACAAGACGACTTGTCTCCTGTCACCTGGTCTGTCTATCTAGGGACCCCTGCCCTCCTTTATATATCTAGGAGGTAGGGTTACAATCTAAATATTTTCCGTATGGGACTATTTACAATATGGGGTCCTAGTAGGAGTCTACTAGGACTCGGTCTTCTTTGGGCCGGCCGCCGCCCCTGTCGGTGATGGTCCCTAAGGTACCCATATCTCACAAGCCCTCGAGCAACGTGCAGGCCCTTGTCGAACTGCTTGATGAAGTGTCGAGGCCAATGAGGTCGGCTGAAGGTGCTTCTACATGTAGTCGGCTATGGGCGGTGCTAAAAAAAAGAGAGAACACCCAACTTCGACGCCGAGTCCTTCGAGGTGGTCGATCGGTCCTCATGAGGGCCGAATACAGGGCGACGATTAGGAGCACTGTATACAGTGCAGCCCCCGAGCGTTGGGTGGGTTAGTATAAGCGAGCCAAAGCTCAAAAAGGTATCGAACAACATGTTGGCCGAGAGTTGGTGAAGGCTTGCTACCACCAAGGTAACTATTCGAGTTGTGGGGATTGTTCGGTCGATCATGTCGGCCAAGTCGTGGTAGGTGAGAGCATGCTGCCACCAAGTAAAGGGCCAAGGTTATCTGCACCCGTGCGCAAACAGGAAGCTGATAACGATGCGCAGAAAACGCCGAGTTGCCGTGCATGTGTAGCGTCAGCCCCCTACCATGCGAGGTCGGCCGTACGACGGAAGGAATGCTGAGTCATCGCGCGCGTCAGCCCCTGAGCATGCGAGGTCAGTCGGGTGATGGAGGAATCGCCGAGCCGCCGCGTGCGCCAGGCCCCGAGCATGTAAGGTCGGCTGCGCGACGGGAGAAACGCCGAGTCGCCGCGCGCGCCAGCCCCCGAGCATGCGAGGTCGTCCGCGCGACGGGAGAAAACGTTGGGTCACCGCGCGCGCCAGCCCCCGAGCATGCGAGGTCGGTCGCGCGACTGGAGGAGCGCTGAGTCGCCGCGCACGCCAGCCCCCGAGCATGCGAGGTCGGTAGCGTGACTGGAGACGTCGGGTCGCCGCGCGCGCCAACCCTTGAGCATGCGAGGTCGGCCGCGCGACTGGAGACGCCGGGTCGCCGTGCGCGCCAGCCCTCGAGCATACGAGGTCGGCCGCCTGACGGGAGAAAACGTCGGGTCGCCGCGCGCGCCAGCCCCCGAGCATGCGAGGTTGGTCGCTTGACTGGACGAACGCCGAGTCGCCGCGCGCGAGCCCCCGAGCATGCGAGGTCGGCCGCGCGACGAAAGGAAACGCCGAGTCGCCACGCGTGCCATCCCCCGAGCATGCGAGGTCGGTCGCGCGACGAAAGTGGCCCCGAGTCATCCGGGCAAGAGCAACAGGTTAGAGCCATAGCTCGGTTAAGTTGTTCTTGTCCGGCCTACTTGTAGCCCGTTAACGCCGATTCGCCGCACGCGCCAGCCCTGAGCTTGCGAGGTCGGCCGCGGGAGTCCTAGTCCGCTATACCTGTGGGGGAGAGGAAGAAAAAATAGTAGTCTTTTGGAGAAACGATAGTAAACTTATTTATAATAAGTACTTGACTTTGCTTATGCTTTTTAGCATAAGTTATGTTTCAGTTGAGTTATCAACCCCTATCACTTCACCGCGGTCATGGCGAGTACTAAGGACTCGGGCGAAGATCTGGCTGGAGCTCTCATGGAGGCAGCACTCCTACATGCTACGATGCTCTGCATGGAGGCTTAGTCGTAGGCAGGGTCCCGACCGAGTATGCTTGCACACGCTTAGATGTTGGATATAGTGATTCGGAGTTGCCGTATTTTTTATTTGCTTGCATGAGCAATTTGGTTATGGCGAACACATGGTTGCTGTAGATTAAATAATGTAGCTTGGCTGATGTCTCATGGACATGAAGAAAAATTTACGCACATGGCGATCTATTTTTGCCGTACGAATAAAACGAAATAAAATACTTAGCTTGATTAGTAGCCGAGTTGAAGTAGTCGTCCTACATGATGAGGTGATTGTCGATGAAGCCGACTAGTCGAGACATGTCTCGTGGGTGGGTCGGGCGGGTTCTCAGATCTGAGATTCTCTTAGGGCGCGCCTCCACGCATGCAGGGAAGATGACGCGAGATTGATCTGCCATCAAGCTAGCGGTGTTTTCGGATCGAAAAAGCTCACCGATCTACCCCTACCTGGCGCGCCAACTGTTGGACCTTAGGACCAGCAATCCACCTGGGGGTACCCGAGTGGTTGATTTGTAGGCGGGCGATCGTCGTGTTGGTAGCTTGATGGTACACAGGAGGCACTGATTTAGACAGGTTCGGGCTACCCGAAGGTATAATACCCTACGTCCTGTGTCGGTGGCGTAGTTTGTATTGCTGGCTACTCGATCGAGCTTCAGGGAGCTTGGGCGAGCGTATGGTTTACAGGATGAGATGCGTCGTCTTGGATGCCCCTATCTAGGGACCCTTGCCTTTCTTTATATATCCAGGAGGTAAGGTTACAATCTGAGTATTTTCCATATGGGACTATTTACAATAGGGGG
>OAMR01000432.1:178798-191108 GCA_900205405.1 Echinochloa crus-galli | reverse complement strand
CTGTCTCTTATACACATCTAGATGTGTATAAGAGACAGATCATATGCTTCATCAAACCACTCTCCTGATGCATACCAATAAGAAAATTTCTTGTGTTAATGGTCCCTGGTGGTTTGTTCAGATGTGGCTGCAGCTGTACATGCATCAAATCGTTTCAGTTGATATCAACAGCCTGTCTTTTCCTTCAGTCAACTATAGGGAAGGGGAACCCCAAAGCACTAAAGGCTGTCAAACCTATGGAGAATCTGCCTCTACTGTATTTGTAGATAAGAACATTGGTGAACTCTTTGAGCTTTTCTCCAAAGGCTTTGCTGATCCTCTTTGGTTCCCTTATTCGGACAATGACAATCTTACTCTCCCTTGTGAGTTTAGTTTTGAAATTAGATGTACAGATACACAATCCATAGCCATTTTTAATTCTTTCATTCGGCCCTGTATTCTGCCAGCCGAATTTTGTGGAGGAAGGTTGGTTCAGAGTACCTTCCTCAAGTACATTCGGCATCATTCTTTTGAATCGCCAGGGTAACTTAATGAATCTACTAGACATCATTTTGCTTGGCAAATCTACCATCTTTTTTGAAGCCATATGCTTGGTTACTCATCAATGCCAATTTCTTTGATAACTGGCCCAGATCTCCAAACTCCATTCCAAACAGCTTTTCACGAATTGCAGGTAGCATCCCAGTTACAGCCATACTGGCCAACTGATCATATGTTACCAACTTTTCTTTGAAAACCGAACTCAAGTTAGCACTGATAAATGTCGGCCTTGGCTTGTCACCATCTCCAATGTCCACTTCTTCCAATTTATCGGCCGACACAAATCCACACCCTAATTTTCCATCAGTTCCATCAATTGGATTCTCCATCAAAAATTACTATGAGAGCCGACTGCTTCGATCGGCTGTTGATCACTGCTGGCTGGTGCAACAGGACCTTCTCCCCAGAGATAATCTCTGGGATGGATTCTCCAAATAATCGGCAATCTCTTTCCTCCAATCACCTTCTGCCAAACTACTCCCGAAAGCACAGTCATCAGTAGCAAATACCTCTTGATTTTCTCTGGAACCTGATGCACTTTGAGCCAATCTATTTGCCTCTCCATTATCCCCTCTAGGAATGTGTTGTAGAATTACTGACCGAAAGCTCTTCAATATTTCTTTGCATTCTTCATAGTAATTCCTCAAGATATCACTTTTGCATTCATATTCACCATTCAATTGTTTTATGACCAATTCTGAATCTCCAAAAATTTCAACCGCAATGGCCTTTGCTTCTTTCAAATATTGGAGCCCTTTGAGTAATGCCTCATACTCAGCCTGATTGTTAGTAACAGTAGATTGAATGGGAATAGCAAACTCAAATGTTTCTCCTTTGGGTGAAATTAATAAAATACCTGCTCCACCACCTTTATCGCATGAAGATCCATCGAAGAATAATACCCAAGGAATAATGTTAAGCAAATTTATTGATGTATCATGATGTTCAGTAATGAAGTCAGCAATAATCTGCCCCTTGACAGCTTTTGCCGATTCAAACCTTAATTCGAATTCAGATAAGGCCAAAATCCATTTGCCAATCCTTCCATTCCTTCAAAGAGAGCTTGCTTATTGAGCATCAATTATGCCATTAGCTGTTCGACTTCATCTACCTCTGACAACGCTTCCTCCTGCACAACTTGATCAGTGGGAGCCATAAATTCATTCGGCAAAAAGCATACCATGCATGTAGGAGCCGAATGACCATCTTCTTCAGGCTTGTCCTTTCGACGCCATATTGATTTCATCTTAGGCCTTGCTTGCTTTAATTCTTGATTCCTCAAACGTTGTACTCTTCTCTTTTGGCTTTTCCTCAAGCCAGGTGGACACCATTGTCCTTCTTGCCAAACATAAGCACGATCTTCTTCTTCTTCATGATCAACCCACCTGTAATCAGCATGCCTCTTTCTTGGTTGATAATCAAAACGCCGATCATCACTAGGATGCATCCTGCCAATTCTTTCATGGACAGATCGGCGATTGACACCATTGTGCCTATACTCAACATATCCATCGTTGCATTCGGGACAATTATCCCACGTGGGAAGCTTTAAGCCTTCGTTCCAACAGTGCCTGAAGAAAGCACATCCCCAATGAGCACGTTCTTGTTTTCGGATAAATTCCTCTTGTTCTTCCCTGTGCCTTTCTTCTTCATGTCTTCTTTTCTCCTCCTCATACTTACGCCTTTGAAAACGCTCCTTTTCTTGCTGACGCTGCCACTTGTTGAGGAGAATGCGTGTAGTAACCCTAGGTTTAGAGGATTCTCCTACTTCAAATCGGCTATTCGGAAACCGAAGATCTTTCTGGCGAATCTGTTCAATTGTGATCTGCCGAGTGGGATCAACTGAGCCATCCTGTCTTGCCTTCCTTGAGGTTAAAACTTTCAATCTTCCCTTTTCTCCAGATGGAACAGCATTCACCATGTTAACCGAGAACCCGATCATATTCTGAGGGAAAGGGTTACTGTCCAGTTTCATCTTGTTGTCGAATTTCAGATGTCCTTCCTGGATAGCTTTCTGAATCCTCATCCTAAAGACTCTGCAATCATTAATGGAATGAGAATTTCTATCATGAAACCCACAGTACCTCTTATCTTTCACTCCATCGGGCCGAAGCATAGAATGCCCCTCTGGCAATTTGATTCGGCCTTCTTTCACCAGGAACTCAAACAATTTGTCTGCCTTAGTCACATCAAAATCATATGTTCCTTTCATCTGTTTGATCCATCTTTGAGTCATTGTAACTGGTTCCTTACTCCACACTATTTCTGCTGCAGCCACTTCTTCATCATTTTCGTATTCATCTTCTTGATCTACCCTTTCGAGGAACTGGTTGTAGATACTGGCTATATCATTGTGCTTAGCAAATCTAGCATCTTTCTTAAAGCCATATGCTTGATTGCTCATCAATGCTAATCTCTGTGACAGCTGGCCAAGATCATCAAATTCCATCCCGAATAACTTCTCCCGAATGGCAGGCAACATACCAGCAACAGCCATTCCGGCCAACTGATCATCAGGTATGTTCAAGGAAAAGCACATGCCTTTAGTTTCTCTAAATCTCCTGAGAAATTCTGTAGGTGTTTCATTATTCCTTTGCCTCAAGCTGGTTAGATCAACCAACTTCTTCTCTGTACTACCGGTATAGTAATGAGCATGGAATTTCTGCTCTAGATCTTTCCACGTGCAAATTGACTGAGCAGGCAAAGAAGCAAACCATGTAAAAGCTGGACCTGTTAATGACAAAGGAAAGTATCTGATTCTAAAGGCCTCATCTGCCGAAGCTTCTCCAAGCTGCATCAAATATCGAGCTATATGTTCCACAGTACTTGTATCATCTTGTCCCGAGAATTTAGTAAACTCTGTAGGGATCTTGACTCGATTCGGCAATGACACTCTTTGGTACCACTCTGGAAAGGGAGACGAATACATATATCCCTGATTCTTGGGCTTCAGACCGAATTGATTTTGCAGTACTTCGGTCATCTTCTGCACCATGAGATCGACATTTGAATCTTGATTCCCCGGTCTTCCAGCGGGCATCCCCGCAACGCCTACATACCCGGGATTCGGGAGAGCGTCAATAGCATTGTAGTCCAGGAACTCCGAGTATCCATTCCCATATAAATCCCTCTGCAGTCTATTGTTCAAGGGAGATATCTTGTAAGCAGAAGCAGGCGGATTCCCTGTGGTGCCGAATGCCATATCACCGTATGTGCGAGTTTTCGGCAGTGCAGGCTGAGGGTCTTGCCGAATCGGTTGACTATTTGTATCTTTAGTACCAGAAACTCCAGTTTCATCAGCATTCCCTTTACCATGTGGTTTCTGAACTGGTGCTTGAACATTGAAGTATGTCGGGCCACCCAATTGCCCATGTATCTGTTCGAAGGGTTTATCCACATGCTGACCAAAAATGCTTACCATTATATGCCGAAAGCTGTTCAAGAACGCAGCATTGTGATTGGTCATTGCTTCCCCCAAAGCTTTGTATAACAAGCCCGAAAATCTCTCCCCCTCTTCCTCTTCAGTAAGATCAGATTGCCCAGGAAGGAGAACTCTTGGCAGATCGGACTTGAGAAAAGGTGCACCACTCCTGTTCTTGGCGAAAGACAGTAAACATTTGTTAATGAATTGGTCAGCAGCAGCCTTTACCATCTGTTGATGCTCTTCAGACAATTCTTCCAAAGTAACGTCCATGATGTCGCTCAACTCAGGCATCTTGAAAACTTGTGTGGGTCCCACCGGGCGTGCCAAAAAGTGTGTTGACGCAAAATATGCAGTTCGCGCCAAGCACACAGCAAGCCGAATTAGCTAGCTTCAACACGTGGCCCGTGCGTATGAATCCGAAAGCGTGCCAGTCAGTTTGCCTGAAAACTAACAAAGGGACAAAAACGTTTAGATCAAAACCTGGAACGTGCCGGGTGAGACCAGACAGTTCCATATTTGCGGCATTGAAGCCAATCTCAAGAGACATATAGCTACAGACAAGCTATCTGTCGTTACTCAGAATATCATTCGGCAATCGGTAGAAGCATGTAAGAATCACACTGCCGAACGCACAACATCAGCATGACGTAAGATCGGACTTTAAATAAACAAAGAGAGCAAAGCATATCCATGACCGATTAACGAGGACAGACGTGTTATGAGAATAAATAAAGGGTGAGGCATGATCATAAATCCGCAGTAAACAAGAATGCATAGGCCGAAAGCAGCACCCGTCAAGCATGATAACAAACAAGTTAATCCACCGCATGATACAACTCGTTTGAGGCCACACCACCAATCAGATTAGATCAATCCACCGCATGATACAATCTAATCGTGAAAGGCTAAAAGCATTCATTGTCCAATGCAAACCCACGAACACAAGTTCACTCATGAGAGCACTACCGAATACGGCTATTTAGCCGAATCGGGATCCATGGCGAAGGAACAAGCTCCTCGCTATCTTCATACTCATCTTCTTGATCTGCTCTTTCAAGGAATTGGTTATAGATGTCAGCTACATCATTACTTTTAGCAAATCTGACATCTTTCTTGAAACCATATGCCTAGTTACTCATCAAGGCCAATCTGTGCGACAACGGGCCCAAATCATCAAACTCCATCCCGAACAGCTTCTCCCGAATGGCAGGCAGCATGCCAGCTACAGCCATACCAGCCAGCTGGTCATCAGGTATGTTCAGAGAAAAGCACATACTCTTAGTTTCCCTAAACCTCCTGAGGAACTCTGTAGGTGTTTCATTATTCCTCTGCCTTAAGCTGGTCAAATCAACCAACTTTTTCTCGGTACTGCCAATGTAGTAATGAGCATGGAATTTCTGTTCCAGGTCCTTCCAAGTACAGATCGACTGAGCAGGCAAAGAAGCAAACCACGTAAAAGCTGAACCCGTCAGTGACAAAGGAAAGTATCTAATTCTGAAAGCCTCATCTGCCGAAGCCTCTCCAAGCTGCATCAGATATCGAGCTATATGTTCCACAGTACTTGTATCATCTTGTCCCGAGAATTTGGTGAATTCTGTAGGAACCTTGACTCGATTCGGCAATTGCTCATCCGTGCATTGGACAGCATGCAACGAGCCTTCGATATGATGGTTCTGTTCATACGTTCGACCACACCGTTTTGTTGTGGAGTACACGGTATGGTGTGATGTCTCGCAATGCCTTCCTTCCTACAATAATCATCAAAGGCAGTCGAACAAAACTCTCCACGATTATCAGTATGAAGCAATTTAACTTTCCTTTTAGTTTGCCTTTCTATCATAACTTTCCTGCCAAATTTTGGTGTTAACACGCCAGACCTGGAACTTGATGGTTAACGCGAAGACACAACACACAATGATTTAGATAGGTTTGGGCCGCTGGTGTAGCCTAATACCCTACGTTCTGTGTGGGGGATTGTATATTGTATTGTCTGTTGTCTCCTCTAAATGTCCTAAAGGTTACATGGCTTGTCTCCTAGTAGGTTACAATATGGGAGTCATAGTACGAGTACACAAGTAGTTTTAATAGCACTCGGTCTTCATTCTTAAGGGTACTCGGGGATGCATATCACACAAGCCCTCGAGTGCTACATAACCGAACAACAACCTCCTTTGAAGTCTTCTAGTTTCTTGCCGAGTGCTTGTGGTTACTAAGTGGCTATGGAGAGCTTCATAAATGTCTTCAATAAATATGCTCACTGAATGTGAATCATATATGCTTAGCTCCTGAGCCTCGAGTTGATTAGAATAATCAGGTCGAGGGTCTTGAAAAAAATCTCCGAGTCTTTGACTTCAAATGATCAACAATAGGTACAAAAATATGTACCCTTTATGTATAGCCCCCCGAGCCTCAAAGCGAACGGTTCTCCATTCGGTCTGAGGGTTAAGAACATAATCTTCAAAGTAGCTTATGTGTAGATATCGAAGTACCGACTGGTGCCAGTACTCATTTAGTCGTCGAATCATCGAGAAATGCAAGCACCATCTAGTTAAAGTACTCGGCTGGCGTTGCTGGGACGCGCCATTGAGTATCGACTAGTTCTAGTACTCGACTTCAAGTCTTGGCTTGCGCTGTGTAGCCCCCGATCCTTAAGCGACTAGATGAGTACTCATCTGGCATTATGGAACCGCATATGTGAGCACCGACTAATGTAAGTTCTCGGGTAGGTTCTAAGTGTCATGGAGACGTAAAGTGGTGGCAAGTCCTAACTAATGTGAGTACTTAGCTGGCCACCCTGCAATGGAAATACATAGGATGAGTAGGATCAACCATAAAATAATCATAAGAGAAAATAGTAATATATTATAATGCATGTTTAAGCTTTCTGCTTGTTGCTCTTGTTAGACTCGTAACCACTTGAGTAGCCCCCTGTTATGTTTAAACACTAGGTCCCGCTTAACCAGTCCATAATAGGTGTGTAGGTGTTGCAAAGGAATCGAAGTCTCACGCTAATGCGATGAGTTTCATGAATTAAGGTGCATGCTACCGAGCGGTGTTGGTCGTTAAGAGTGGAGAAAAAATAAAGTAGTCAATGGAGACTTTTCTCCTGATGGAGAGGTCGCGTGAGGGTATCAAACCCGTCGGCAAGGTCTTCTGCACATGTAGATGTAGCCTCACTACTCAACAATTTCTTCAACTTATTGATTTCAATCTGACTCTTGACAGCAATCAGCATATCATCAACATATAACAGCAAGTATATAGGTGACCCATTAACATGCTTGATGGAAACACAACTATCAAATTTTACCTTTTAAAACCGTGCGATGGCATAAATGAATCAAACCTCTTGTTCCACTGATGAGGGGACTGTTTCAAACCATACAAGGATCTCCTCAACTTGCAAATAAACGTCTCCTTGCCAGGCACTATGAACCCTTCCGGCTGATCCATGTATATGTCCCCCTCTAGCTCTCCATGTAAAAACACAGTCTTCACATCTAACTGCTCAAGTTCAAGATCATGTGAAGCCACAATACTAAAGAAAGTACGGATTGAACTGTGTTTTACAACTGGAGAGAACACATCGTTATAATCAACACCTGGAATTTGACTGTAACCTTTTGCAACTAACCTTGCCTTAAACTTTGGAGGCTCACTTGGAGATAAACCCTCCTTTCTTTTGAAGATCCATTCGCAGCGGATGGTCTTCTTCTCCTTAGGAAAAGGCACAACCTCCCATGTATTGTTCTTCTCAAGAGACTGCATCTCCTCATGCATAGCTGAAATCCAGCACTCACGATCACCACAACGAACAACTTCTTTGTATGTTGCTGGCTCATGAACATTCTCAACCTGTTCAGCTGGCGTACCAGACCATATCTCAATGGGAGTTTTCTTATTAAGTGGAATAGAAGGCGACCTATTTATCATGTAACCTGTAGTATTTGCAGCGTTAGCCCAAAAACAATTGCTCATCCGTGCATTGGACAGCATGCAACGAGCCTTCGATATGATGGTTCTGTTCATACGTTCGACCACACCGTTTTGTTGTGGAGTACACGGTATGGTGTGATGTCTCGCAATGCCTTCCTTCCTACAATAATCATCAAAGGCAGTCGAACAAAACTCTCCACGATTATCAGTATGAAGCAATTTAACTTTCCTTTTAGTTTGCCTTTCTATCATAACTTTCCAGTCAGCAAAGGTATCATCTTCATGTTTCAGAAAATAAGGCCAAACTCTTCTAGAGTAGTCATCAATAATAGTAAGCATGTAACGAGCACCACTGAGAGAAGGCTTATGAGAAGGACCCCCCTATAAGTCAGCATGTACATAATCAAGAATACCTTTGGTGGTATAAACTGAGGTGTTGAATTTTACACTTTTATGCTTTCTGCAAAACTTCATGCTACTCGAAGTGCAGCCATCTAGAAAATTTTTCTTCATCAATTCTGTCATACCAAGGTGACTCATATGTCCCAGACGCATATGCTAGAGGTTAGTTGTACTAGGTTCAGTATTAGTAGCAGCAGCAGCAGAAACAGAACCATGTAAAGTAGTACCTTTGAGAACATATAGATTCGAATCATTGAGATCACCCAAAAAACAGACAAAAGAACCTTTTGATATCTTTAAAAGTTCATCCAAACCGGTGTACCTGAATCCTTCTCTAGCAAGTGTGCTTAACGAAATTAGATTTCATTCCATTGCTGGTATGTACCTCACGTTCAGCAACATATGTGTCACGCCATCCTATGTCCTGAACCGAACTGAGCCGACACCCACAATCTCACGCGGGTTATCATCTCCCATCCACACAATATCTCCGTTCTGCACAGACTCAAAGGAACTAAACCAATCTCTGTTAATGCAGATATGAAACGAACATGTGGAATCCAGAATCCATTCACCACGATGAGAAACACAGCCAGCAAAAGTTACCAGACCATCTCCTGAATTAGAATCACCAGCAGCAGAGACAACAGACTCCTTACCATCATAATTGTTCTTCTACTCCTTATACTGAACTTTCCTGCAATACTCAATGTTATGATTTCTGAGGTTGCAATAAACACAGAACTTCTAACTATTAGGGGCTTTCGACTTTGAGGGGCTTCTTCCATCAAAACTCTTGGCATGATCGTTTCTATTATTGGAGGATCTATGCTCTGGTCTTCCTTTCACTTGCTCTTGGAGGACGACGTCCCATCAGACTGCACCATGCCTCTCATCTTCTCCCTGGACTTGAGCGCCTCGTAAACTTCCTTTTAGGTGAGTTCATCACGGCTCAAAAGTATGATGTCACGGAAATTAGCATACAAATTTGGCAATGAACATAACAGTAAGAGACCTAAGTCCTCATTATCATCCTTGACCTCCATTGACACTAGGTCGGCAACAATCTTTCTTCAAGTCAGCGACGTGACTTCAATCTTCCTCCTTCATCTTCAAAGTGAACAACTTCATCTTCATATATATGCATCTTACTAGTTAGATCCTTGGACATACAGATCGATTGTAGTTTCAGCAATAGTTCTACAGCAGTTTTATGATTCAACACCTCCTGCAAAATATCATTATGAAGATGAAGTTGGGTTAGGGTGGGCGCCAGACTCCACTCGTCCTTCCTCATGCCGAAATTATACAGCGCCTCATCATAGTCATAATCTGCGCCATAATTCCCCGCATCTTGACTTGCCATAGTGAGAACCGCATGTTGTAGTCCAGCAGTGGAAGATCAATCTTCACCGTCGTCGTCATGAACCCTAATCTACAACTAGTGCTAGAATACGTCTGATACCACTTGTTATAAGCGAACCATCCCTATGGAACACAAGATTTAACGTGGAAAACCCCTCCAATGCGAAGGGAGAAAACAACGGGCACCAGCCAGCAACTATCTCACTATATCTCAAGAGTCGGGTTACAACGCCAATGACGGTTTACATGAGCATGATTATTTATCAACGTACAAGACTCTTATTATATAGGCTGCTCACGCGCCTATGCTTGGTTGCGTTGTCGAGGTGGGACTAAACTGCCACATCGCTTCAGTCCAGTCTCCGGCGATGGGCCTCTGTTTCACTCCGGTCCAAGCCCGGTCTATATTGTGGATAGTGAATTTGGAACATATCCAACACATGTGCACACAATGTAGCCTTTCAGAAGCTGCCTTTTTAGGTGATCTCACTGTTTTCAGAAACATCAGCTGCTAGCCTTCTGCCCTGCACCAGGTGAGGCCTGTAGCCTACAGGGCCTCATCCGGTGCAGAGCATAACTAACTTATATTGTCCATAAGATTAACTAACTAACTCTAGTTTCCACTACTTACAGGGGACAAGGGTTAGTTCATAAATCTTATGGCCAATATAAGTTGTTTTACTGTTACATACCACTGAAATGATGTTTGTGTCATACAACATGTATAGTTAGGAGCACTCTGATGGATACTTACCCCAACTGATGCCACAAAACTTCAGATTGCACATTTCACATAAGGGAAACGTTCATCACTTGCAATGTTTAGAATTAGTTAATAGTTTTTTGTCTCTGAACTTTGAACAATTGGGTAAGAGTTTCTCACCTTATGAGAGTTCAAAACCTGATGAAAGTGGGTCTAAATCTCTCTATTTTGTCAGTAAATGTTTGGCAAACAAATAGAGGTATGAGATATTCATTCAACTTTAGTAATTCTAGGATATCCCTGTCCAACTTTTCATTCAATTGAGTTAGAAGAGAAATATATAGTACCAGTTGATCGATCCCCATCTACTCAGACCTGAATGAACTAAGAACACACGGATGGACTCATCTTCTTGTGCTGGAAGGTTGCAGCTGCCCATTGCTGGTGATTGCGTTGAGCACGGACCTCGATGGGGGCAATTCTGTAGCGGCGTCTCCATGCTGCAAAGAAGGACGCAGGGAAGGCATCCAAGCGATGCATGCCGGTTGAAGGGCTAGCATGTGTGTCCATCATCACAAGGCACGGGGCACCCTAGGGCGTCAGCGGCACGTCGAGTAGGCGGTGCTGGCACGTGAGGAGGTAGACGGTGGCTTGGAAGCTGAAAATAAATGGACCCTTAATTATTAACTTGGTAACTATTACTAAACTACCCTTAATAATGGATGGTTAGATTCTCTCTATACTATATATACCACTAAGTAGTAGTATGGGGCACCGTAAAAGAGCTCTCGGCTATAGCAGGACAGGAGCGTGGGGAGGGAATTTGAACTAGGCTGAAAGTGGGAGAGGGAAAGCGTGGTAGGAAGTCCACAAGGGGAAAGTGAACTTGAACTGTAAACTTTTCTAGAGAGCTCAAACAAATACAAATTTAATTTTGAATTCAAATAAATTTAAACTCAAAGTTGAACTACAAACAATAATAAAATCAATGCATCAGCATTAACGTTACAAAACAGTTTATTTAACCTATGTTGTTTCAATTTAGAAAATAAATATTTTCCTACACTAAATACCTTGTTAAACATATGAACGTTGGGAAAATTTAAACATTGTAGAAAATCATCACATTAGTTAGTACTTCTGGATCACATCCTAAATCCAAAACAATTAGTTTTTGATATAGATATAGATAGACATGCAGATAGATAGACATACAGATAGATTGATATACAGATAGATGGAGATACACAGATATATAGCTGGATAGCTGATATATGGACATATAGACAAATAGATAGACAGTAGGCGGACCTAAATTGATAGATAGACTGACAAATAAATAGGTAGAAAGATACATGGAAATCTTTTTCTTATTGAATAATCACATAGCGGATATATTGAATTATATATCCTTCTCCAATGTCCGATTAAATAATTCAAACATCCCGGTCATTTCCTGGTATATACTGAGTTCTTTCCTTCCTATATATAGGATCACATATGCATGAGTCTTAGAACATTCTTTTGCCCCTTTTCAATTCCTTCACCAAGTTGGCAACCACATGCTAAATTAGCAAAAACATGTCCGCTGAGAAAGTAGCAGTTTCACTCCTTGTGATATTCATAGTGATTTATACAAACCCTGTGATTGGCGAGCCGCCATGCAATGAGACACATAAGACACGTATCCTGTCGATATGTCATATGTGCATCACGATTGGAGACGACGTTCGTGACCCACCCCAAAAAAATGGTTTCTGTTGTGCTTATGTGAGAAGCCTGCAGAGGAGAGACAACCAAATGATGCAATGTGTAGTGGATCTCCTCAATGATGAAGACAGACAGAAATATGATGCCACAAAGGTCCAGCATCTTGCCCAATCATGCCAAAATGGCCCACCATCATAGTTCAGGGCCCTGTACAAAATCCTAGCTGAGGC
>OAMR01000432.1:157416-175365 GCA_900205405.1 Echinochloa crus-galli | reverse complement strand
GAGTCGTCGCGCGTGCCAGCCCCCGAGCATGCGAGCATATGCATGAGTCTTAGAACATTCTTTTGCCCCTTTTCAATTCCTTCACCAAGTTGGCAACCACATGCTAAATTAGCAAAAACATGTCCGCTGAGAAAGTAGCAGTTTCACTCCTTGTGATATTCATAGTGATTTATACAAACCCTGTGATTGGCGAGCCGCCATGCAATGAGACACATAAGACACGTATCCTGTCGATATGTCATATGTGCATCACGATTGGAGACGACGTTCGTGACCCACCCCAAAAAAATGGTTTCTGTTGTGCTTATGTGAGAAGCCTGCAGAGGAGAGACAACCAAATGATGCAATGTGTAGTGGATCTCCTCAATGATGAAGACAGACAGAAATATGATGCCACAAAGGTCCAGCATCTTGCCCAATCATGCCAAAATGGCCCACCATCATAGTTCAGGGCCCTGTACAAAATCCTAGCTGAGGCCCTAAGCTTAAGGGCTAAAATAATATAATCAGCATCCATACTATGAGCCTATGATCATTACTACATAGAAACATAAGATGGAACAAAAATTTAACCTATTGCCCGAAAACATGCATATTATTCACTTGGAACGCATTATTCGTTTTTTAGATAAAGCAATTTCTTTCTTCTGGTGTTTGCATGAGTTGTGGACACAACCCTCCATTCTTACGGCATAACCATATGCTAAACAAAAAGATGACAACAAATAGCAAAAATGTCACACCCGGTTTTAGAAAACAAATCAAGTGCACTTGTATATGTGTGCCAGGATCAAGTTTCACACATATAGTAAGCCAGTAGTGAATAACAGATACAACATCACGTAAAATAAAACAAATTACTTCCAAACTATCAGAGTATACATCGTATCCTAGAAACGAAGGCTTCAATCTTCACAGGCAGTCAACTGGGGGTTGCGTACGCCTAGACTTCAGCACCAACTTCACAACGACTTCCCCTTTTGAGCAGCATTATTGATATGGAACAAAATAGTTTTGGAAAAATAGCAAGCGTGAGTACATGGCGTACTCAGCAAATGTAATATGACATGCAAGGCTAAGGCAAAAGGGTTGGCTGACATACTGTAGTAAGCATTTTTAAGTTGGTCAAATTTTATTAGCACCTAATTACTAGCAAGTATAAGGATATACCATCCCAATTATACAGAAGAATATGAATAAATAACATGATCATAAACCATAACTATAAACCATAATTTATTTCATATTTGAGTTCAATTATCATGTGAGGGTTAGACCGCTCTCGACCGTGAGCACGACTGATATATCAGTTTTACACTATGCAGAAGTTGTACACTTTAACCACAAGTCGCGTAAAAGCTCAACAGAACTTTAAACCCAACCACGTTGTGCTGATCAGGCACTCAGCATAGTACCGATGTGTGACTGCATAGGGATGCTACGACGCCTTTCCAAGAAATTTCTCAATGTGTGTGTGCTCCCTTCCTGTGCAAGTATCTAGAAGGATACACCTTTCTCTCATGCGCCTCTACACACGAACCTTGCCGGTAGGGATGAAAATGGTCGAAAACGGTCGGAAATTTTCGGTAAACAGTATCACTATTCTCTCAATCTATACAAATGTATCACAAATTTGATAAATTTATTTGTTTTATCATATGAATAGAGCAAAATAGAATAATACGATAAAAAGCGATATAATATTATAATAAGTGATATAATACGATAAAGCTCGAGAATAATGAAAACGGTTACGGTTTTCAACCCTACTTGCCGGTAGCCACCAGCCCAATCCAAAACATACAGTGCCTCCACACACAAAGAGTCCTTCTAATTAATTAGCCAAGACCAGAGCCCATTAGTTCTCATGGTTGTACTGTTTTCCCGGGTGGTTCTCCATGTTCCAATTAAATCATATGGTGTTTCAATTATTTGATAGCAGGAACTATGGGATGTAGTTGCATAAAGTAAACAACATTATTATATTGGTCTTAGTGTCACCATAATGCAATGAAAGTAACTAAGCATAGCTACTCAATATGAATATAAAACCGAGGTTTCAGGGATGATTGTTATGGTGGCTAGGCATATCCTTAAATATGACCCATCAGATTAAGACACAAGCATAGATGGTGAAATAAATAATTATTAGGGCATGTATGAACATAAAACACTTGCCTTTATCAAAAGTATAGCTGCTCAGAGTCTTCAATTCTTTTTCTTCAAATCTCTCGAACTGCGTTCCTTCTACTCGCATAATCAACGGCAAGCATCCAAAACAAACACACAAGCAAACAAGAGGAAATAAACAACAATAGACCATTCATCATTACATAACAAGGAAGGTGCAGTAGACTACAGTGCAAAGGGTTATCGTGGCATACGGCAGACAGAAGACACACAGCATATAGGCTATTTGCCGTGTGCCTGCAGGCCGGGCACACGGCATCCAGGAAGCACACGGCATATATAGTCTATTTGCCGTGTGCCTAACGTCTGGCACACGGCAAAGGCTCGACACGTTGGCCGCGCCGTCGCCTGCCGTGGCCTTTGCCGTGTGTCGGCTGACGGCAAACACAGGCACACGGCAAATACATTTAAAAAAGTGTTTTTCCCTTCTCAAATTTTTTCTACAATACGTACTTAATGGTCAACTCTATGTTTGAATTTGGTGTATTTTTGGATTATTTAGCTATATTTAGTTATTTTATTTTGTTATATGGATTTCTTTTCAATAATTCAAATTTGAACTACAAGTGTCTCGAATCTTGGAATATAATGGAACGAAAAATGATATTCACGTTATTCGTCACGATGCGAAGCCGTATGTAGGAATTGCAAAGAAATTTCAACCAATTTGCCCACGAACCATAGTCCCGAACGTGCAGACACGCTGTTTTAAAAATATATAAAAAGAAAACGGAGTCCGTAAATCTCAAGATTTGTCTTCAACTCATGATTTCATTCATACAGGCTGTGGTAAAAATTTGAGACGTGTTCGTGAAAGTTTTCTTATCCGCTGCACAAATCCAAACATCTACGTAGAAAATTCAGAGACTTATAACGAATCGTTCATGTTTCAAAGCAAATGTAAGTTTGAATTTGGATTTGACTTCAACACTTTTTGTATATGTAGTACACAGGTTAAGTTGCTTTGTGCCAAATTTTGGTTATTTTTCGGACCCGTTTGATATTTTTTTAATCTTCTTTTGCCGTAAAAGAATTTCGCGTCATATTCATTGAAACACATGAAATAACAGTGTTTTTTGCAAAAAATTTGAAAGCATGACATGTTGACTCACTTTAGGAAGGCAATAAATTAGAAAAAATAAATGAAACATCAAATAGTGGAGTAGTGTAGGTTCAAATTTGAAAATTTGAAAATTTTATGCCTTTACCATGTGCTGGCACACGGCAAAGCCTTTGCCGTGGTGTCGGACCTTAGGACCGGCACTCCACCTGGGGGTACCCGATTGGTTGATTTGTAGGTGGGGCGATTGATGAACTAGTGACTTGATGGTACACAGGAGGCACTGATTAAGACAGGTTCGGGCTACCCGGAGGTATAATACCCTACGTCCTGTGTCGGTGGTGGTATTTGTATTGCCGTATTCGGATGATCTCCGATGATTTCCGCCATGATTGGATGCCCCTATATAGGGACCCCTGCCCTCCTTTATATAACCAGGAGGCAGGGTTACAGTATGAGTATTTTTCATATGGGACTATTTACAATAGGGGGAGTCCTAGTAGTAGTCTACTAGGACTCGGTCTTCTTTGGCCAGCCGTCGTCGCCTCCATGATGGGCCCTAGGGTACCCATATCCCACAAGCCCCCGAGCAACGTTCAGGCGCGTGTCGAACTGCTTGATGAAGGAACGAAGCTAATCTGGTCGGCTGAAGGTGCTTCAACGTGTAGTCGACACAAGGGTGGGCGGTGCTCAAAAAGAGAGAACACCCAACACGACGCCGAGTCCTTCGAGGTAGTCGCCGCCTATAAATAGACGCACCAGCGCTTGTTCGCCGTCGCAGTGTTTTGGAGACGGTAGCCCCCGAGCGTTGGGTTGGTTAGTATAAGCAGGCCGAGGCTCCAAAAAAGAAGTCGGACAACATGTCGCCGCAAAATGTAGGTGATAGCATGTTGTCACCAAAAATCCTGTGTCCAGCCCCCAAGCATATGAGGTCAGACGCGTAACGCGAGGTAACGCCGAGTTGCCGCGTGCACCAGCCCCCGAGCATGCAAGGTCGGCCGCACGACGAGAGAAAACGTCGAGTCGCCGTGCGCCGGCCCCCGAGCATGCGAGGTCGGCCGCACGACGAGAGAAAACGTCGAGTCGCCGTGCGCCAGCCCCCGAGCATTCGAGGTCGGCCGCACGACGAGAGGAAACGCCGAGTCGCCGCGCGTGCCAGCCCCCGAGCATGCGAGGTCGGCCGCGTGACGGAAGGAAACGCCGAGTCGCCGCGCGCGCCAGTCCGTGAGCCTGCGAGGTCGGCCGGGCGACGCGGAGAAACGACGAGTCGTCGCCCGCGCCAGCCCCCGAGCCTGCGAGGTCGGCTGAGCGACGTGAAGACACGTCGAGTTGTCGCCCACGCCAGCCCCGGAGCTTGCGAGGTCGGCCAGTCGATTGGAGGAGCGTCGAATCGTCCGGGCAAGAGCAACAGGTTAGAGCCATAGATCGGTTAAGTTGTTCTTGCCCGGCCTATTTGTAGCCCGGTAACGCCGAGTCGCCGCGCGCCAGCCCTCGAGCATGCGAGGTCGGCCGCGCGACGGAAGGAAACGCCGAGTTGTCGCCCGCGCCACCCCCCGAGTATGCGAGGTCGGCCGAGCGAAGCGAGGAAACGCTGTTGTACTTGTGAGAGAGAGGAAGAAAAACATGTAGTATTTTGGAGAAACGATAGTAAACTTATTTGTAATAAGTACTTTTGAGCTTTGCTTTTTAGCATGCTTTATGTTTGAGTTGAGTTATCAACCCCTATCACTTCACCGCGATCATGACAAGCGCTAGGGACTCGGGCGAAGAACTGGCTGGAGCTCTCATGGAGGCAGCACTCCTACATACTACGATGCTCTGCATGGAGGCTTAGTCGTAGGCAGACATGGAGGCAGCACTCCTGCATGCTACGATGCTCTGCATGGAGGCTTAGTCGTAGGTAGGGTCCCGGCCGAGTACTTTCGCGCGTGTTTAGATTTTGGATATAGTGAATCTGACTTGCCGTGTTAGTTTGCTTGCATGAGCAGTTTGGTTAGGGGCGAGCACATGGCTGCCGTAAATTAAATAACGCAGGTCGGCGGTTGTCTCATAGACGTGGAGAAAAAGATATGCACATGGCGATCTGTTTTTGCCGTACGAATAAAATAAAATAAAATAAAATACTTAGCTCGATTTGTGTCCGAGTTGAAGCAATCATCGTGCGCGGCGAAGTAGTTCTTCATGAAGCCTACTAGTCGGATGATTTGTCCGAGCTAATTCTTGGTCACGCAGAAATTATCTGTGTACTCTTTTAGCGGAGATCCTGAATTCTTCGAGTTGCTTCGTGTGTGGCCCTAGCAAAACTTTCTCGAATAGCACTTAATGCCGCTCGGACGCATGCAACCAACGCCGACGAGATGCATGCATCCGTTCGTACGTGTACGAAGAAAAAATTGCCGGCTTCTCCTGGCGCCGTACGCAAGGGCCTGAACTGCCGAGAGCTTGATCTGATCGGAGTCTTACTCAGTTGTTGATCTGATCGGAGTCCTACTCGGCTGCGCCTCTTCGGTTATGTATCGTATGCATGCACATGTGCATGCACGGCCACATGGAGTCTCCTTCGTGCACCTTGATCTGTCCCACGTCTACGAAATTGGGTGGGTTGGGCGGGTTCTCACATCAGATCTGAGATTTCTTCGGGGCGCGCCTCCACGCATGCAGGGAAGAACGCAAGATTGATCTGCCATAAAGCTCACCGATCTAACCCTACCTGGCGCGCCAACTGTCGGACCTTAGGACCGGCAATCCACCTGGGGGTACCCGAGTGGTTGATTTGTAGGCGGGGCGATTGATGAACTAGTGACTTGATGGTACACAAGAGGCACTGATTAAGACAGGTTCGGGCTACCCGGAGGTATAATAACCTACGTCCTGTGTCGGTGGTGGTATTTGTATTGCCGTATTCGGATGATCTCCGATGATTTCCGCCATGATTGGATGCCCCTATCTAGGGACCCCTGCCCTCCTTTATATAACCAGGAGGCAGGGTTACAGTATGAGTATTTTCCATATGGAACTATTTACAATAGGGGGAGTTCTAGTAGTAGTCTACAAGGACTCGGTCTTCTTTGGGCCGGCCGTCGTCGCCCTCCATGATGGGCCCTAAGGTACTCATATCCCACACGTGGGCCAGCACACGGCAAACACGAAGGTGCTTTGCCGTGTGCCCAGATCCGGCTCACGGCAAAGCCTTTACCGTGGGCCGGATCTGGGCACACAGCAAAATCCCGAGGACTTAGCCATTTTGGCCCAGCGCCCGGCCCACTCGACGCCCTCCTCCCGACCCGCGCCGCCGCCGCCTCCCTCGCTCCCAACGCACCGTCGCCACCTCCCTCCCGACGTGCCGCCACCGCCTCCCTCCGCCTCGGCATCCGCGCCCCGACCACGACCGCCGCCCCCGCGGTCCGACCCCACCACCGCTCGACAAGCTCGCTGAGGCAACTGCCGACCCCGCCGAGTGCGCCATTATTGTTTCTATTTTGCTTCCATGTCATTGCTTGTTAGGTTTATTGCTTGCATGTCATTGCACTACACCACAACCCTAAATCACCCATAGACATCATTTGGTAAAACTCGGTAATAAACATCAGACCATCCGTAGGTAAAAGATTGTTACCAATCATCAGTTGGTAAATGAAGGTTCACCTATTAATTGTCCGTAGGTAAAAGTCCATACGTTTTCCTTTGGAGGGTCTGTCGGTGTTTCTTGTTTTGGACTCGAATAGGCCGGTGGTAAATAGGGTCCTAATCGTTAGCTTTCTCAAACTCAAATTAAGAGCCGAATCGTGGTGAGCTGAGGGATTCCAGTGTTTCAGACACATGGAAGATGTTCGGGAGCCCGAGAGTCCTATTTAAAATTCAGTATTTTTTAAACGGTCGGAAGAGATTTAAATTGTTTTTTATTCATTTTTGGATAAGTTTATCATTTTCGTTTCCATATTTTCAGTATCCGATATCGTTTTCGTTTAGCTCTAGTTTCTGGTAAAATCTCAAAAGTGATTTCTTTCCTATGTATTGGGCATGAAAAACCGAATGTTTGTATACTTTGCAATATAATTTGATGGTCACGTTATGTTCTAAAATTTAGTAATACCCCTACATTATCACAAAACCGTCATATTTTTCTATTCATAAAAACAATTTTATCATATTTTTATACAGTACATAATGGGTACTTAAATATATTATGCATATATTTTTTTAGCACATATTATGCATATTTATTGGACTGCACAAAAAAGAAAAGAGAAAAACATCAAACAAGATGGGCCCAAAAGAACTTTGCAGCCCACTTTACGAAAACGGCCCAAACCCTCTGTCGGCCTCTTTAGTGCAAGCCGATGTTGGACGTACGATCTCAATCGGACGGCCCTGGAACACCCCACCGGTTAAGAACACAACTCTTCAACCCTAATCTCCTCCCTCCCTGACCCAGCCGCCAACTCTTCTTCGCGTCGAGCCAGCTGCGCCCCTCCCCCAAGCGGCCGCTGCTGGAGCTCGCCGCCACTGCTTGAGCTCGCCGCCATGAATCCGCTGCCCACCCGCTAGAGCTCTCCTCACGCAAGGCTGATTCCCGGTGTCGTTACTCCCGGTACCCCACTACATCTCGCACGCAGCACGCCCCTAGCAGCCTCAATCGTGCTCCCCCATCCATCTAGGCTGCTGCAGGCCCCATCCGCGCCTCCATCCAGCTCGATGCCTCGCCGTCGCCCAGCACAACGGCTACCGCCGGAGCAGCCGGTGACGCATCCGGCGCCGGGGGCCGTTCCTTCTGATGTGGGGGCATGGATCTGGCGCTGGTCGCCATGAAGGGGCTCGCACACTCTGCACGGCCGCGACTTGGTTCGTCGGGAAGAAGGCAAAGATCCGCTGAACCACGTGCTCAAGAGCGTCAACAGCAATAATTTGTTCCAGTACGATGTGAGCTACTCCATATTAGCCTTCCTCCTTCCACTGCCCTGATCTACTTCATCTGCTAGTGTACATTCATGATTTGTTAAATCTGGTTGTCTCGTGTGAGGTATGAATACTTATGAATTAATCATGCAAGTTATGATGGTCTGCTCGTTGCTTCTATACTGATCCGTCAGATCCAGTTTTCTGCAGCTTGTTCTTGTACATAGGAATTGATTTGTCTTCAGTGTTGTCTTGTCTTATTTTTTATGAATCCATTAGCTGGATTGGAAAATTTCTACCCAGGAAAATTTCTAGATTTCTTCTACTGGATGGATCACATGGTGATGATAAAACTGCTAATTAATTTAACTTCTATCGGTCATTGATGTGCTTCTTGGTAGCTCCCAATAGGTTTGTACTGATAGTTGCTAGTCCCCTATCTGAGCTGCTTCTAGGTAGCCTGGTATTTGCTAGTCCTATCTGAAGTGCTTCTAGGTAGCTCCCAACAGGGTGTTGCTGAACTGTGGACCTCAGTCAATTAGTAAGAGATTGCTCCTATCTGTTGGTTTAATTTCAAGTTTCATGTTTTGAGTTCTCGAAGAAAACTTCAGAACATTAAACTCTATCCTGTACTCTACTGTTATTTGTCCTTGATTATTTTACCATGTTGAACCAACAAGCTTTACTATACTTGAGTTTGACATACCCTATCTGTCTGCTTTACTGATTTCAGGATGTGCTGGGCGCTACTAGATACTCACCGGTTGATGAATTGTTCACTCATAGTACTGCTGGATGGACCTTTGTTCTTGAGTTTTTAGAAGACATTGTGCAGACAGCCTCACGGGGTAGAAGACAATCTAGTAGTACACTAATATAGGATCCATGCATTGCTTTTGGTAAATTATTGTGTGCACAAACCTGATAGGTGTAAGAGACAAACAATCTAGTGTAGCATTTTGTTAGATCTATCAATTTCTTTTGTTTTTTTTGACATGCTGAAAGTAGTTGGGTGTACACCAACCTATGAATGCAAGAGAAACAATTGTAGCTCCATGCATTGTCACGTGGTTTACCTGGTGAATGAATATTTGAAGTTGGGTGTGAAATGAAAGATACCGGATTAGTGTTGTATTTGGGTTTAATATGTATTGCATAATCAGAATTTTATTTTTTTTATCCATTTAAATGTCTCGTTGAACAATCAGTTGGTGAAGCTAATTATACCTTCAAACGGTCCGTGGGTAAATGTTATTACAAACTGTCTGTAGGTATATCTTAGTGTATCAGACTGTCCGTAGGTAAAAGTGAAGTCCATCGGTAAAACTCTTTACCGACGGGACTTACACCAACTGTAGGTGTCCATCGGTAAAACTTTATAGCAACGGACTCTCCATCTCTGAAAGGGTTTATACCAACTGTCTGTTTATAGCAATTGCTTGTTAGGTTCTGATGGGGATATATAGTTAGCTAAGTGTAGATTCGTTCGTATTGTTCGTTGTTCAATCTTACATGCCATTTGATGCAAGAAAGAGCACTTATCCGTTTGGTATAGTTTCCATTTCTTTGCGATATAGTGTGGCGATACCATTCACCCATGCCATCGAGCCGTTGTGGATGTCCGGCCATCGAGCCATGGATGTCCGGCCATCGAGCCGTTGTGTCTGTGCGGCCTTCGTGCCGCCGATGTTTTCTTGCAGGTTGGGGTTTTGAATACCTCCCATTATAGGGGGAGGTGCTGCCGAAATTTTTAAGTGATACCATTGGTTTTTTGTTTGCGGGACAGGCTTTCTCCCTTCGCCGTCCTAGGCCCGAGCGCCCCGTCCTCGGAGAGGACGCCGTCTGCACCGACACGAGCTTCACCGCCTCGTCCGCCGTCCAGCCCTAGGTGAGCACATGCAAAACCCCATGCCCTCCCTCTGTATTTAATTCGTATGTAGCATATGTAATTAGTTGTGTCACGCAACCTAGTTAGATGTCTCCCGTTCGAAATAGATACGACTATAGGTATGTAGGACTCTGCATATCTATGATCGTATCTGTTTCGAATTGTCCACGATTTTGGACAGCTCAAGGATGCGTAGACGAGTTAGTTTCCGTAGTTTATTCCGATCCGTGACAGTGTTTCGGCATCATCTCCCTGTTGTTCTCCGGATACACAATCTCCCCCTTGGGACGTGTATTTGGAGAACAGTGGGGAGGTGCTGCCGAAATTCTGTCTCGGATCGGAATAAATTAAGGAAACTAACTCGGCTACGCATCCTTGGGTGGGATTAGGACCTATCTTTACCTATTATAAAGTGCAGGCATCGTGTAGAAGCAAATGATTTTTATATTGCTCGCTGATATGCAATAAAGGATGGATGACCGTTTGTGGATGTCCACGGGCTGGAAACCTGCGGGTGACGTCACCCTAGAGTGGATTATGAAGACCGATGATTTCTTGAATCGAGCATTTGCAAAGGCAAAAGGAGTAAAGACGACATGGTGTCCCTGTAGGAGATGTGCAAACACGCGTCGACAAACAAAGCAAGAAATGACACTTCATCTGGCACACGGCAACTGTGCTGTTTCCGGAGTGTATATTTTTTTGTAATATGTATAAACAAAATTGTAATTTACAAAGAAATTTTGTAAATTGGTATTTGTGTACCAAAGCATATGATTTTTTCACGGGCAGCCAGCCACATGTGGTGGATTAGTTACATACTACGTGAAGTATTGTTTTCAACTGTTCTCGAGCAAATGGAAGTTATAAGATTCGAAAACACTATAGTAGGGGTTGTTTCTTTGAGATGATAATCTTCTTGCTTAGAGACATGCAGTATATGTATTGCTGTTACGTGAATCTCACTTGATCTGCTCTAGTGATAATTTCAATTTATGCATATGTAACTAAATGTTCCTTAGTTTTTTTAAGGAAAATCTCGTAGTAATGCACGGCACCTATCTAGTGTAACAAATACATTTATAAATAAGACATCAACCATTTGAAAAATCTGTAGCATGGTGTATATATGCATTGCATATACAAAGTCTAATGTGATTATTAGTTAGTGGGCATGGTTAGCCAGGTCATTATATATTGCGTTCGGACCAAATCGTGTCGTCTTGGTAATAATGACGAATCATTCTACATCCATGTACCTGGACGATAGATAGATGGAGCCAGCAATGGTCCACATGCATTTAAAATAGTAGAAATTGGACCAAAGAATATACTTCGTCCATTTGGAGATACTTGACGCTGGGTAGTTCGAAAAATGGAGCTAGTACAAATTAAACTTGGTCCCCTTTTTTTTAAAAAAATTATTGTGGTGCATGTGTATGCTGGCATCCCAGGCTGTTAACCATTACCTACTTGGTTTGCCTCTAGGGTTTGTGCGGGCAAGTGATTATATTTAGTTAACATATGTGATGCATCTTATTTTTCCTAAGTTCCCTTTTCTAAATTTTCAACGTTACTAATTATATTGAAATTGTGAAGCAATGAAAGTGTAAATTGGTCAACAAAACATAGATATCTAGCACAACGAATTTTGTGTATAGATGTAATAAATAATATATTAATAGAATTGAATGGACCACTTTGTCATGAGGTATTAATCATAGAAAGCCATAAGCACATCAAGTCTATTGTGAACATGTTTAGCTGGCTAACTAGTAGTGGTTTTCCATATATAATCTCTCTCTCAATGCACCACTAATTAAGGGTAAAGCGAGCAATTGCCCATGTGAACTAAAGCAAAGGATTGCTGGCCATGGTCTCCACCAAACGTGACTGAGAAAGAAAGCAAAACAAAAATCAAATTGGGAGTATGGTGGATTTACAACCGATTTAAATAAGATAAAAGGAATGAACCCTTATATATCTACAATGCATATACCTATAAGGAGGGTGGACAGTGCTACCAATCAATACAATACATGCAAGCAACCCCTAAACTAGCTATCAACTTGAGGCCTCTAGCTATCCGCCGTTGGATAGTCCCGAGAATCATGCACCCATTAGATACTATTAGAATGCAAGGTTTCTTTAACGTGGGTCCACCCTAAAAAGAACCATGTCTTCACCATGCAATTTTTGAAAAAATCAAACAAATACTTGTGAATTTTCATAAAACTGAAAAATATTATTATAATCAACAAGTATTATGAAAATTCCAAGAAAGTTTAACAATTATTTCTTATAAATTTATTTTTTTGGAATTTTACAAACTTTTTAATTTACTACATTTTTAATTTACTATGTTTCTAAATATATAAAAATTAACAAATATCTTATGAAATTTGTGCACACATTTTATGAATATTGTTGGTATCCCAAAAGTATTTTTAGAATTTTTAAAGTTTAATAAGTATTTTATGAAATTTACAACTTTTTATAATATTTATTTGAATTTTGAAATATTTTTGGAATTTATGAAAAAATAACAAATATTTTTCCCGAGAAGTTTACCTATAAACTAGCTTGTGCCACCAAATGGTAAGGGGTTCTCACCTAAAATCCTGAGCCATGCTTGATAAAAATTATCATGAACAAAGACTATCACGGAAGATTGATCATCGTAGTGTCATAGTAGTAGTTATGTTTATAATGAGTATGCCAATAATTTCTTATGAATTTTGGCCAGTCACTTGGTCACACTTTCCACCATGGAGCAAAATATATTGCTATGAAATAAATTTATGATGAAAGAACGTTCGCCATGAAATGTCATATCTATGGATTCTCCTGTGAAAGCGAACTTCACAGCAATGGCTGTAATGGCATCATAACATTTGACAATCGTTTGCATTCTTATGTCAGTACTATTTTCAAGATTTTATGCAATATTATTTTTAATATTTTATATCAACTCGATGCATTGCTATTCGGAATCAATAAAACTTTCATTATAAAAAAAGCAACTACTAAACAAGCTTTGCCCGGTCATTACTATTGTTTTTCCCTCTAATGGTCGTGATTGTAATGATGATCAATCATTCCATCGCCATGTGCATGGACTAAACAAGCTTTGCCTGTGGCATTAAAGCAGAATACTGATGGACCAAATAATTTATGAATAAGACCTTGACAATATGAAAAGTCTAGGGCATTGTGTATATATAAAAAGTCTAATATGCTTATTCGTGGGCAAGGTCGTTAGCCAGGTCATGATTACGTTCGGGGCAAATCGTCATCGATAATAATGACGAATCATTCTACATCCCCGTACAAGAACGATGGATGGGACCAGCAGTAGTCCACGTGCACTTAAAATAGTAGAAACTGGACCAAGGAATATTCTCCCTCCATTGCGAAATACTTGGCGTCAAGTATTTCCAAATGGAGGTAGTATAAATTAAACTTCATCCTTTTTTAAAAAAAATCCGTATCTTACGTGTACATGCCGGCATCCAAGGCTGTTAACCATTACCTACTTGGTTTGCCTCCAACATTTGTGCGGGCTATTGATTACATTTAGTTAACATATGTGATATATATTTGATTTTCCTAAGAGAAACTCCAGCAAAGCCTCTTCTCAAACCCTATTAAAAAATTAAGGGCTAAGAGAAAAAATTGACTCCAGCAAGACCCCTTCTCGGTCTCTAAAGTAGAAAGGACCTCACTTTTCCCCCTTCAACCCCATCTCCCACGGACCCGTAGGGAGGCCCCAACTCGGCGGTTGCACCTGTTCCCAACGCGCGCACCCATGGACATGGCCGGTGGAGGAGGAAACAGAACGGAGGAAAATTGGACCAGCTTCCAATCCGAGCCCATCCACCACTGCTCGCAACCAGTTGTGAGACGAGTCGACACCATGGGAGCCGGAATCGAGCTTCCCGCGCCGCTCGGAGCTCGAGTTCCACTGCCGCCGCCGGCCACCCATAGCTTGGGTTCCACCACTGTCCGGAGCTCAGAGTCTCCCACGCCACCGCAGCCACCTGGAGCTTTGGGCTCTCCCTAGCTGCCGTCGGCCCGAAGCCAGCACCCTGCGGCGAGCTGGAGGAGCAGGGTCGGGGGCTAGGGCACAAGAGCTTGCAGTTCGGGGGAGAGAGAAGATTGCCGGGAGGAGGAGAGGAGGGTCAGGACAGGGAAGATGCTAGGAAGGAGAATAATATGAAACTTAACTCACTGGCAAGCGGGTCCCATATGTTATATGAAAGTAGCTAGGGACTTTGAAGTTGGGGCTGCCGCTGGAGTTGGAGGCTAATTCTTGAGCCCCAGAATGTTGGGATAGTCCCTACTCAATAAAGTAGGGATCCGAAGTAGGGACTATTGCTGGAGTTGGTCTAAGCTCCCTTCTCTAAATTTTGAATTTACTAATTATCTTGAAATTATGAAGCAATGAAAATGTAAATTTGTCAAGAAAATACAGATAGCTAGCACAACAAATTTTGCAAAAAGATGTAATAACGAATTAATAGAATGGACCCCTTTGCCACGAGGTATTCATCATAGAAAGCCATACGCGCATCAATTTTTAGGTGAACATGGTTAGCTAGCTAGTAATTATTAGTAGATCGAGCTTTTTGTAATGTAATCGTCTTTCTGTCTCAGTGCACCACGAGTATAATTAAGGATAAAGCGAACAGTTGTCCACATGCAGAGCGGAATGTGATCTCAGCCAACAAACCAAGAGGACACACAGCTGCCCATGTCTCCACCAGCCGTGACTGACAAGGGAAGGAAGAAAAAAAAAGAAAACTGGGAATAATATGATGGATTTACCACCGATTTATTAAATAAGACAAAAATGAAAGGACCATCAGCTCTACACTGCTATATATACCTAAGGACTAAGGAGAATGCGCTATAAATCCAATCCAATTCATGCGATCTAGCAAACCCTGGCCTAAACCAGCTATCAACTTAGAGCCTTGGAGGAGGATATATAGAAGCTTGCATTGTCTCCGTATCCTGAACAATCTCGTCGCCAACCCGGAGGGCCGCTGTAACCCCAAGCTAATTCGCCGGCGATCGGGAACAGCCCTTTGATCGGTGACTACATCAACGGCGCCATCATCAACACACGCCTACCTACATCAAGCACACACACTACTACAGAACTCAACATCACAAACGGTCTATCACAAACGGTTCTAGGAAACCGTTTGTGATGCACTCATCACAAACGGTTCAACGGCCAATCAGCCGTCGAACCGTTTGTGATGAGGTCCATCACAAACGGTTCGTGTTAAGAACCGTTTGTGATGACTCGAACCGTTTGTAATGGACAATCATCACAAACGGTTTGGATTCAAACCGTTTGTGATGATGAGCATCACAAACGGTTCGTATTAGGAATCATTTGTGATGTCTTGTACAGTACAAAATGCCACTTCCCCCTCCCACTCTTCTTCTCCAACCCGACGCCCACCATTTCTTTCACCATTGTTGCGGCCATTTCTCACCAAATTGCTCAAGAAAGGTCACGTTTTTTGAAGAAAGCTCTCCATCACCTTTTTTTGAGGTTGGTAACACTCAACTCTTCCAATTTGTAGCTTGTTTGAACCACTAAATTTGAAATTTGACATGAATTTGATGGAGGGGCTCTTTCATCCTCTCTAGAGCTCATTTCTCATGAAATTCAATGGATCAACTTGAATTTAGTAGGTGGATCATTAGTAACTAGCTTGAGGACACGTGATAGGCATTCTTCCATGATTCTTTACCTTAAATTGTTGCAAAATTGAGACAAATGTGTTGAAGTGTCTCTTTTTTTTCCTCTAGGCCATTTTTCATCAATTTATTCATGTAATATCGAAATGTGTAGCTCTCATTCCAATCCAACAAGATTAGTATCTAGCGGTAGAAAAGAAAAAAATGACAGGTTCGCTCTTTTGTGGTGGCGGCGTGGCGGCGCTGGAGATCCATGCAGCCGAGGCGGTGGCGGCGGCGTGTCTCTTATACACATCTAGATGTGTATAAGAGATGGCAAACTACAGGGTTTGGAACAAGCATGGGGAGGAAGGTGAGAATGAAGCCACACAACCAAATGTGGTTGAGAAATTGCGGAAAACGTTCCAAGAGGCCACACGTGGTGAGAATGAAGCCACACAACCAAATGTGGTTGAGAAATTGCGGAAAACGTTCCAAGAGGCCACACGTGGTGAGAATGAAGCCACACAACCAAATGTGGTTGAGAAATTGCGGAAAACGTTCCAAGAGGCCACACGTGGTGAGAATGAAGCCACACAACCAAATGTGGTTGAGAAATTGCGGAAAACGTTCCAAGAGGCCACACGTGGTGAGAATGAAGCCACACAACCAAATGTGGTTGAGAAATTGCGGAAAACGTTCCAAGAGGCCACACGTGGTGAGAATGAAGCCACACAACCAAATGTGGTTGAGAAATTGCGGAAAACGTTCCAAGAGGCCACACGTGGTGAGAATGAAGCCACACAACCAAATGTGGTTGAGAAATTGCGGAAAACGTTCCAAGAGGCCACACGTGGTGAGAATGAAGCCACACAACCAAATGTGGTTGAGAAATTGCGGAAAACGTTCCAAGAGGCCACACGTGGTGAGAATGAAGCCACACAACCAAATGATACGGGAAATGTCGACCATGGATCATTCATGGATAACTTTGCAGAGACATTAGCAGATGATGATGTGATGGATGGCATTGACCAGATGATACGTGATGGTGAGCCAGAATGCCTTGATGCGAAGAATTTGAAGAAGTTAGAGCAGATGAGGCAGGATGCCAAAACTCCTTTGTACCATGGCTGCAGCATGTCCAAGCTTGAAGCTGACCTCTTGCTACTGGAGTTGAAGTCATCTAATGGCCTATCGGACACAGGCTTTGACAGTTTGTTGGATCTTATGGGGAAGATGCTTCCAAGCCCGAATGGGTTGCCTAAGAACACGTACGAGGCGAAGCAAATGATATGTCCAATGGGGCTCGAGGTACAGAAAATCCATGCATGTCCAAAAGATTGCATCCTGTATCGTGGTGACTATAAGGATTTGGATGCATGCCCAGTGTGCGAAAGTTCGAGGTACAAGTCCGAGTCAGCTATACATATGACATGTGACAGGAATAAAAGGCCACCCGCCAAGGTCGTCTGGTATTTCCCCATAATTCCTCGGTTGAAGCGGCTATTTGCTAACCCGAAGACGGCAAAGCTTATGCGTTGGCATGCAGAAGAGCGTCTGAAAGATGGAAAGCTTAGGCATCCGGCAGATGGTTCACAGTGGAGGGCTATTGATTATCATTTCAAGAAAACATTCTCAAAGGAGATCAGGAACGTAAGGTTCGGCTTGAGTACGGATGGGATGAATCCTTTTAACATGGTTAGCAGCAAACACAGCACCTGGCCCGTCTCTCTTTGCATATACAACCTTCCCCCTTGGTTGTGTATGAAGCGGACCTACATTATGATGCCTTTGCTGATCCAAGGGCCAAAGCAGCCTGGAAATGATATTGATGTGTATCTAGAGCCATTGGTGGATGACCTGCTTTCGTTGTGGACTGAAGGTGTGAAGGTTTGGGATGAATACAAGCGAGAACACTTCACATTAAAAGGAATGTTGTTCATAACAATAACTACCTACCCGGCCTTGGTTGCCTATCAGGCCAGGTTACAAAGGGCTATAATGGTTGTGTGGTTTGTGTCGATGACACTGACGCTAGATGGTTGAACAAAAGCAAGAAGATGGTCTACATGGGGCATCGTAGGTTCCTTCGCCGAGACCACCCATATCGTCAGAACAAGAAATCCTTTGATGGTTCAATTGATAACCGCTTGCCACCGAAGTACCACAATGGGAGTGAGATATACAAAATAGTAAGCAAAGTTGAAGTGGTTTT
>OAMR01000432.1:139995-155711 GCA_900205405.1 Echinochloa crus-galli | reverse complement strand
TGTATATATATTCTAATCTAATGAGAATGTCGCCCTACGGTTGAGAGATAACCTTGGTTGCATTGTCGGGTGGCGCAAACGCTTTATATCCTTTGGCGAATCTGATTCGGAGTCAGATGACGAGGGCGACATCAATGATCCTAGCAAACATTCTAGGCAACCAAGTCCGCCTTCTAGGGAACCAAGTCCGTCTCCTAGGCAACAAAGTCTGCCTCCTATGGAACCAAGTCCGCCTCCTAGGGACCCAACGACACCTAAGACGCAGAAGCGGCGACAAGCCGCTTCAAGCCCGCCTCAGAGAAAGTCGAAGAAAAAACCGGTGAGTGGAAGCATAACATCCCTGCTCCCTGCTAAGGAGGATGTAGTGGTACCCCAGTCTGCAATTGATCATTTTACCAAGATGGCATTGGTAAAACAGACAGGGAATAACAAACAGCGCAAGTCAGAATTTGAGCGTATAATGTCCAAAGGGCGACATGTTCCTTCAGCAAGGAAGCGCTCCTACAATCCGCTGCGGAAAGAGAGGAAGCAGCTAGGCAGAAATTCCTAGAAGAAACCGGTCTCTCAACACAAGACCTTCATATGTTGCAACAAGACACCCCTCAAGTGGATATGCCATTCGCGCCTCTCGCGCCACCAAAATGGTCGTTTGTGTTGGGGAACGACCTGGTTCGCCCAGAGGATGTCCCTAATCTACCAACGAGGTTGAGGCAACTGAATCAATGGTACAAAACTCATGGGGGTTCTGAACAATTTGGGGTCAGGTACCCAATCGAATGGTTCGGCAAGAACGACGAGAAAGAAACTCATACCATACTGTGGATTGAGTTTACTCATCTATATGCGTTGTACCAACAAGACTACCTCGATGTCAGCATCGTCTTCCTTTGGTGCTTGTAAGTATCGTAACTAAATCTCTTCCGTTCTTTTGTTAACGACATAAACTCTCATAACTTGGTCTTTCTGTAGGATGGAGGCCCAAACTTTTAGGCG
The DNA here is from genome assembly GCA_900205405.1 of Echinochloa crus-galli. Classification (NCBI taxonomy): domain Eukaryota; kingdom Viridiplantae; phylum Streptophyta; class Magnoliopsida; order Poales; family Poaceae; genus Echinochloa; species Echinochloa crus-galli. Next base: position 154,718 of record OAMR01000432.1, on the reverse strand, counting down.
AAGAGGGATATGCAAAGATGTAGCCTTCTTGGACCCGTGTGCGGTAAATGAATCGTCCTTGCATAACCCTGACACACACCGTTATCTGTACACTGCTTTTTGCGTGCTGAAAGAGAAAGAACGCATAATTCTACCGTACAACTGCTCGTAAGTGTGTTCCTAGTTACATGCATCTATACAATAACATGAATCATTTTTCTATTTTCTAACATGTGTGAAATGTTTACAGGATGCATTTTGTTGTCTTGGAAATCTCCCTTCTAAATAGCCACATAACCGTTCTCGACTCATTAAGAAGGCCTCGGGAACTCTCGTGGGTACGTAAGGAAGATACCTGAGTGGGAGAAGTAGGCTGATGAGCTGGAAAGCAGTGGTGTTGAGTTGCAGACAGCAAACTGGGAGCAAAGGTCTGTGACTTGGGCTCTAGGGCACGGGTGTAAATACGGGCCTGATGGAAAGCTTATCCATAAGGATTCTCGTGCCGAAGAAGCGGTCAAAAAGATCGAGCAAGCACATTCAGATATAGCCTCGGGTTCCTTTGAATCAAAAAGGGAGAATGATGCGCTTACCCGTGCCTTGGGAAACAAAGAGCATCCCGGACGCACACGAGGTGCCGGAATCGTTCCGTGGGACAAAGGGTTTGAGGCAGATTCGGGCTCGTACAGAAGTCATTCTCGGGGCAAAGCTCAGATTCAAGCAGACTACGAGAGGCTTTTGCAACAGGTCCGTGACGAAATGCAGGAAGCAAGTGATAAGCTACGTGAAGAGTTTCAATTAAGCCAGCGTGGGCCTGTTGCAGCATTAGATGGCGGCTCAGCTCTCCCTAGCCCAATGGTGCATCAGAGCAGCTGCGGGAGTAACCTGCATCCCCATCCTATCGTAAAAGATCCCAAGTTGAGATTTCCAGTGGATGATATCACGGAACCTCGAAGTTGCAAGTTATATGCGATGTTAGGGTTAATTAAGACCAAGGTGGCCATTGGTCAAGCTCTGCCTACTAAGGAACGAGAGGTGTTGCATTGCCGTGAATTTCCCGCTGGCTTTGCACGAGTCACAATTGATGCACTAGTCAAAAAGCGGTACGGCAGAGTGGAGCTGAAAATTCCGGCGGAGGATGACGCCGTACGGTTGAGAGATAACCTTGGTTGCATTGTCGGGTGGCGCAAACGCTTTATATCCTTTGGCGAATCTGATTCGGAATCAGATGACGACGGTGGCATCAATGATCCTAGCAAACCTAGGGAACCAAGTCCGCCTCCTAGGGAACCAAGTCCGTCTCCTAGGCAACAAAGTCTGCCTCCTATGGAACCAAGTCCGCCTCCTAGGGACCCAACGACACCTAAGACGCAGAAGCGGCGACAAGCCGCTTCAAGCCCGCCTCAGAGACAGTCGAAGAAAAAACCGGTGAGTGGAAGCATAACATCCCTGCTCCCTGCTAAGGAGGATGTAGTGGTACCCCAGTCTGCAATTGATCATTTGACGTCCACTGCAACCTAGTTGTCGTAGACTACATGGTGGAACTCGAGTCCAAAAAATTTGTTCTCGAGCTTTCGAACCTCCATGAAGTAAGCGTCCATGTTATCCTTGTGACGGTCCCACTCATTATTGACTTGGTTGATGACCACAAGTGAGTCGTTGTAGACTAGGAGGCGCTTGATGCCAAGCAAAATTGCGAGGCGGAGCCCGTGTAGGAGGGCCTCGTATTCCGCTTCATTGATGGAGACTTCCCAGAAGATCTAGAGGATGTACTTTAGTTGTTTGCCCTTTGGAGAGATCAGCAGTACCCCTGCATCGGCCACCTCGAGTTTGAGAGATCCATCGAAGTACATCACCCAATGCTCGAGGCGTTCTGCTGGCATTGGTAGCTGATTCTCCCGCCACTCTGCCATGAAATCCACCAGTGCCTCGAATTTGATTTCTGTCCGAGGCTTGAAGTCTAGGGACAGAGATCCGAGTTCTACTGCCCACTTTGAGATTCTGCCCGTGGCGTCTCTATTGTGTAGAATTTCTCCCAGAGGATAGTCTATAATGATAGACATGCTGTGCTCCTAAAAGTAGTGTCGTAGCTTCCGCGAGGTAAGTAGGATTGCGTAGAGCAGCTTCTGCACCGGTGGGCACCGGGTCTTTGAGTCGGAGAGCACCTCACTGACGAAGTAGACAAGCCTTTGTACTTTGAATACATGGCCGGATTCAGGTCTTTCGACGACGATCGTCGTGCTGACAATGTAAGTAGTTGCGGCGATGTAGAGCAGCAAGTCCTCTTGTGGATTCAGAGCAGTGAGAACTGGTGGCTTGGACAAGAAATCCTTCAACTCTTGAAGTGCTTGGTCAGGCTCCACAGTCCACTGAAATTTGTCTTGCCGCTTGAGGAGTTTGAAGAAGGCTAAGCCCCACTCGCCAAGTCTGGATATTAATTTGTTGAGCGCCACCATACATCTAGTCAGCTTCTAGACATCCTTGATAGTGGATGGGGGCTTCATGTCAGTGATAGCCGAGACCTTCTTGGGATTGGATTCGATGCCGCAATGGCTGATAATAAACCCGGGTAGTTTCCTGGACGGAACACCGAACATGCACTTGGTGGGTTTAGCTTTCATCTGTATTCGCGTAAGCTGTCGAATGTCTCCTGTAGGTCCGTGATGAACTCATCGGGATTTCTGGTTTTGATAACCACGTCATCCACATATGCCTCAACGTTCCTGTGGTGTTGGTTCTTGAAGCAGTCCTGGGTGGCTCGTTGATATGCTGCACCGGGGTTCTTCAACCCGAAGGACATCATCGTGTAGTAGTAGGCTCCAAATGGGGTGATGAACGCGGTCTTGATCTGGTCCTCTTCCTTGAGTGCTATATGGCGATACCCTGAGTAGCAGTCGAGGAAGTAGAAGAGGGCACATCTAGCGGTGGAGTTGATGACTTGATTGATCCTAGGGAGCCCGAAGGGGTCCTTTGGACAGTGCTTGTTGAGGTCGTTGTAGTCGACGCACATCCTCTACTCGTTGTTGTTCTTCTTTTGGACCAATACAGGGTTAGCGAGCCACTCAAGATGGAAGACTTCTTTGATGAAGCCCGTTGTGAGTAGTTTGGCGAGTTCCTTCTTGATGGCTTCGCGTCTGTCTTGGGCGAATCGGCATAGTCTTTGTCGCTTCGGCGTAGATTAGGATCGACGTTGAGTGAATGCTCGATCAACCTCCTGGGCACCCCCGGAATGTCCACTATTTTCCACGCGAAGATGTCGCGATTGGCCTGAAGAAAGTTGACGAGCGCATCTTCCGATTTGGGGTCGAGCCCTGTTCTGATCAGGGCTATCTTGGAGTTGTCCCCAGTCCCAAGGTCTAATGTCTTGATGTCAGCTTCCTTTGTAGGCTTGACCTTCGCGGATGTCGCCTTGTTCTTGGGTATCTCGAGTTCTTCTTGGGGAAGCTTTTTGGAGGCAGCGAAGACCTGCATCATAGAGTTAGGCACCTTGGTGGTCGAGGCGAGTTCCACAGCTTTGGTGTCGCTGTCGTATGATCGCTTGAGGTCGCCGCGCAGGGATAGCACTCCCTTGGGTCCTAGCATCTTGAGTACGAGGCATACATAATGCCGGATAGCCATGAACTTGGCCAGAGCTGGTCTTCGAGGATGGCATGGTACAACGTCTCAAAATCCACCACCTCGAACCGAATGTACTCGGTGCGATAGTTCTCCTTGGTCCTGAAGGTAACTGGCAGAACCACCTATCCGAGGGGTATAGAGTAACACCCTGAAATTTTTGGAATTTCAGGATATTAGTAGGAAGAGTAATGAAACAACGATTTCTCATAATTATAAAATTTGTGCAACATTTATTTTCTTTACAGGAAATTTAGTATAGGAAAAAAACATTGCTTGTCTTTCTAAATTAAATAAAATGATTCTTTGAGTGATGTTTCCTTTTCGTTGGCATTTGTTTTATTTGAGTTAGTGTTTTCAAAATCATAAAAAGATCAAACCCAAATCTCTCTCCATCTCTCTCTATCTTTTTATGGTTCAACTCAATCCCCTCTCTAATATCTTTTTAAAGGTAATCCAGCTTTTTTTTTCTCGGCCCACAAAACTAGGTGACCTTTTCTTCTTCTTTATTTTTCCCTTTCTTTCCGCAGCCCAACTCACATGGCCATCTTCTCTCTTCTCGGCATGCTCGCTCGACCCACCCCGCCGGTCCAGTTCTCTCTAAAGTCGGCCCGTCTAACCTGCCAACTCACCTTCCTCTCTGTCACTGCCGGCCGAACCCTGCCCGTCAAGCCTATCTCCCTCATCACACACATGATCGAGTCGAATCGAGTCCGTGCGCCGCCGTTGGCCATCATCGACCTACGCGCCAGGCCTCTACCCGTCACCGCCCAGCTCCCGTGTGCCGTGCTTCGCACCCGAGCCATGTACCCTCGCGCCTCTGCACAGTGCAGCGCCCGCCTGGCTCTTGTGTCCGTGCATCTCTGGCCACCATGTCGGATCTTCTCCCGTGCCGCTCAGCCTCTCTGCACCCCGTCGCCCCACCGGCCACTGTCACCACGCTTACCCTACCACCGCACATGCTCGGTTCTCTGTGCCCGCTCGCATCCTACCCGCGTGGCCGCGTGCCTTGACGGCCTGGGCCCATGAGCCCGGCCATTCCCAACCTCTAGCCGCACCAGACCGTGCCCGAGCTGATCGTCGTGCCGTCGCCATCTCGGCGTTCCCGCCCAGCCATCCGCCGGCCTGCCCGCACCGCTAGCTCTCCCAAGCCGTCCGCCCACTAGCCTCTCTCTCTACGCGCGTGCCGCACCTGTGCCTGGACGCAGCGCTCGCCTTCCCCTTGTGTGCCACGCCGCTTCACCTCTCTGCGTTGTACTTCTCGAACGCACAGCACATCCCCTCTGCTTCCTCTCCCCGAAACTGCTGCCGCCACAAGGTCATCAATGGCCGGCTGTTACCCACTTTTAATCCCCACCAGCCTCCTCCGTTTCCCATTGGACAGCTATAAAATCTGGAGATCGAGCCCCCACGGCCCTGCTACATCACCTCGCTCTTGTGGCCCTGCTGCTAGCTTCCTTGCCACATTCTTGGCTTGCTGTGCCCCGCTGCTTTGCCGTCACCTGTCGAAGGCAGAGCGCCGCAGGCCATGCCGACGTTGTCGTCGGCGGCCTCCGACTCCAGCACCAACCGAACAGACATCCAGTCGCCACCAGGAGCACCACGACGCCGAGCCATATGCTCGCCGCCCGTCGCTGTCAGCATCTCGTCGCTGGAACGACGTCGCAACAAGAAGCTCGTGCGCCGGCCACCGTCTCCACCAACATATGTTCGTCTAGCTCCATCTTCTTCTGCCTGCTGGTGATGGTGAGCACACCCTCATACAGACCCTGCTGAGATCCTTCTTTCTTTTATCTCGCTCTCCAGTCTCCAGTAAAGAATTTTGCCATGCATATTCCGTGACTTCGTGTGACCATACTCACCACTGCACCGTGCTACAGCAAGGATGCCCGCTTCTTCTACTAGTTGCTGTTCGCCGGCCGGGACTGAGCCCGATGCTATGGTTGGAGCTTTCTGTACAAAGCCAACGCCGACGCTCCTTTACTCATCAGCTCCACGCTGATTTACCATCAATCACTACATCAAAGGTGAGAAGCACCCTCATCCTGATCTTATTCTGTCTTGTGTTCAAGCGTGCTCATCACTGGCATGTTTGTCTCTGATTTCCATGCCGCCATATGCTGGTCACCACGTGCAGTAGCTCTGCTGCATGCAAACTTCAATGGTTTAATTCTTGTTGATCTCATGCTTATAGTTTTCCACCCTTTACCATGCACTCGTGATCACGAACTAAAGCCTGCTAATGTCCTTTGACCTGTTGTCCATCATCACTGTCTATCATCACGCACGGCAGCACAATATTCTACAGACATGCCAGCACTCTCTTAAATCCATGCTTACATGCATGTGTTTGCCATAATCAACTACACGCTAGAAAGCAAGAAATCAGTACAAATATACCTTCATGATGTCAGCATTACATGATGCTTATGTCATATACATGTTTTTCCTTCAAAATACAATTCCAAGTAAAATCCTAGAATATGTTTTTCAGCAATATATATAGCCTATGCCTTTTCTATGTATGTCTTGAATCTTCTTTGCTAGCACAAGTCATCATGATCATGTTATCCGTCTGGTATTTTTCTGACAGAAGCTAGCTGCATGCAGGCCGAGTAGTTGCATGCAAACTAGTGTTTCACGTATCTGTTCATTCCTTGCTTGATGTGAGCATGACATCATGCTTATGTCATAAATATATCTAGAGCCAACATCTTTTCCTTCAAGAGCCAACATGTCGTGTAAATATCTTTCTAGCTAGTAATCTAAGCCATCTCCCTATATGCTTCTTGCTTGTAAATCTCCCATCCAATCCAGTTAATCATGATTAGATCCATAATCTTGGTTTAATCCATAGATCTCGCGTGTTAGCCCGTTTAAGCTCGTTCTCTTTGCGTTAGTTCCATCTCATCATAAAATACACGCTAGACATGATGTTTACTCTAAAATGTGTTTCAATAATTTAATTCTATATTAACTTGGTTAATGCATATTAAACTTGGAATCTAAATAAAATCTAACTAGAGTTGTACCTCGGCTTTCATAATCAAATTTAAATTGATTAATATTTATCCAATTTGTTTTCTAAATAAAAGCTACATAGGCTATCTCGAGTTTTCTTAATCAAATGTTAATTTGATTAAGGAAAAAGTCCAAATTACTCCCCTCTAGTATAGCGAAAGTCTAGATAACCCCCTAAACTATGTTTTGGTTTAATTTACCCCCTAAACTATGTTATTTGGTTCAATTTACCCCTTACCACAATTTGTCTTTTTTGTTTCTCCATGCACAAGTGGAATTTAAAGTTTAACTTTTGCAAAATTATAGCAGACAATATAAGACATGTTAAAAAAATATATCATAAATTTTTTGTCACTGTTTTGATAGGGTAATATATTTAACAATAAAGTTATCCTTAAAATACAATATTATATAGAAAGTAGTGATGAAAAATTTGTAAAATATTTTCTAATATAGATTATGATGTTCACTACCTCCCTGCAAAGTCTCAAATTAAAATTCATCTTGTGTATGGAGAAATAAAAAAGACAAAATATGATAAGAGGTAAGTTGGACTAAATAACATAGTTTAGGGGGTAAATTAAACCAAAACATAGTTTAGGGGGTTATCTGGACTTTCGATATACTTGAGGGGAGTAATTTGGACTTTTTCCTTTGATTAATGTGAACAAAAATGTATTTTTTTTTGAATTATAACTTGTTTAGTTCAACTCGAAATATAAAGAGATACGATTAGATGCTTCTCATACTTCTTCCTAAACATAAATGTTTAATTTGCATAAATCATACTTGAATATTTATAAATAAAATTTGACTAAGTTTACATCATCTTTTATATATAAATATAACTTGCTTAACTCTAAATAGGGTATTTCTCTGAAATAACCTATGTACATGACTTTATAAATTTAAATATACCGAGCACATAGCTAGCCTTTGTGTGTGATCATCCAAATCGCTTGATAGTTCCGAGTGTTTCTTGCGTTTGCGTTCTCAGATCGGAGCCCTATCCCTTGTCCGCTCTTTTAAGCCTTTCTTGATTGATGTATTGTTCTTAGTTGTTCTTGTTTGTCTGCTTTGCATGTCTGTGCCCGATGTTTGTTTCGAGTTTGGAGCTGCTGTGTCGAATGTCCTGAAGGCTAAGAGTTTCAAGGAAGCAAAAGCGGAACAGCATAAGAGTAGCTTTTGTTGGAGAAAGGCAAGTGGCCCTCCCCGCATACTCTTTTTGTCCTATATAATTGCATGACAACTAAAATTTCTTTTATTGCATTAATTTGATGGGAACACCTTTTTAAGGATTTACTTAGTCTTTTTACCCATGATCCCTTGTAACGACCCCGGTTTAAATAATATTTTGGGTTAGTTATGCTTAGCGTTGCTATACTTTGGGAAATGATAAAATTTGGATCTTTATAAAATATTGATTATATCATGACAACTTTGGTGGTAAAATGTCGGTGAAGTGTTGGTTAATACAAGAGAACTACTCTTTAATCGGAACATGGAGAACCACCCAAGAAAACAGTGCAACCATGGTGTCAATGGGCTTTGACCTTAGCCGATTAATTAGGGGTGTGATTGTACTGATGGCCTTATCCGAAAGGAGCAGAGGGGGTTTGGGGTTGCAGGAGTACAGCTCGGTCCTCTTGGGGTAGCAGCCTTTGCTAAGGTGCTGACCATTAGGGAGGGTTGTGGTTCACCCCAGCTGTAACTCTTGCGGGTTGATTGGTCTTTTGCATACCTTTGTAAAGGCTTCGAAGTGGACCCCTAGCCACTCACCTTGGAAGTGTTTAAGGGTTTGGCCAACCCAGGCAACATGGGGAACACGAGCTATGGTGAAAGTGTACAACCTCTGCAGAGTGAAAACTGATCGATCAGCCGTGCTCACGGTCAAGAGCAGCTTGGACCCTCACATGATAATTGAACTCAAAGATGGAATATAAATTGTGGTTTTACTCATGGTGTTGGGATAAGATGTTTTCTAAATGCTTAAGCGGGTTGGTATAAACTTACATCTAGTAAATAGGAAATTGCTAATAAAACTTGACCAACTTTAAAAAGCTCACTGTTGTGAACCATAGCCTATCCTTGTGGCCTTGCATCTTCCCCCCGCTTGCTGAGTACCTAGTTAGGTATACTCATGCTTGCTTATGCTGTTCAGAGGAGAACAATGGTGAAGAGTACTACAGCGACTACGATGAGTTCTGATGCTTGCATTTCCCCCAGTCAAGATGCTTGTGGAAGTTGAAGATGGAGACACTACCCTTAGCTATCTATCGTGTGTTTTTGATAAAGACCTTCATGTCTCCCGAGAGTGTAATAAGAATATTGTAATAAATCTCTTGTACGTTTGAATATTGTGCTATGATATTACACTCATTTGTCTATCGTATGTGTGTAAACATGATCCTGGCGCACATATGAGATGCACTTGGTTTCTCTTCAAAAATCAGGTGTGACTTATAGCCGCACTGCCTAGGATGATCCCGTAGAAGGGGTAGTTCCTTGGAGTTAGCATGTTGGTGATGTCGACTGATCTGCTCTGGAGAAGATGGTCCACTGATCTGCTCTGGAGAAGTTAATTGGAACCTTGGATCACTTGAGGAAGGTGGGAGCTGCTGGCTCGACAGACATAATCTCCCACATGGTGAGGTTTTGGGCGCTTCGTCGGAAATCCAGGATCGCCGCTAAATATGACATTGACGACCTTTGTGGGATCCTGGAAATTGTTGTCATCCTCGGGACTCTTGGGCCTGCCTTGATCGTCCTTCGCGCCTGACGTACCAGAGTGCTCCTTGAGTACTTTGCGTTGGGCCATGCATTCCAGAGCTGAGTGCCGAGAAGTCGGATGCCATGGGCATTGTTTCTTTAGGAAGGGTGGTCGAGGAAGGGTGGTCGCTCTTGCTTGGTGTCGGTGGACTTTGAAGCGTGTTGCATCGCCATGACAGTATTGTCTGGCTTGCGCCTTTTGTTTTGTCCTGCCAAGTTATTGTTGCTCAGAGGGCCGCGGCCCTTCCCATTGCCGTTGCTTCCACCGCTGTTGTAGTTTATTTTTTGCGAAAACACCGCTGTTGTAGTTGCCTTGCTGGTTCTTGGACTGGAACCGTGTGTTCAGGCGATCTTCCTCATCCGCCCAGTTCTGCACCATGGTCTTTAGGTCCTTGACGTTGGCAGGATGTCTGCGCCCGAAGTCGGTGTAGTCGCGGCGGTCGTAGAGCCCATCCTGGATGCAGTCGATGACATCGCGCTCAATGATGTCCACGATGGTGGCTTTTTGTCAAAGAAATGGCGGATGTAGCTCCGGAGGGATTTGTCTTGTTTCTGCTTGACTTGGGCGAGATCAATCTGTTGCCAGGACGCTGCATAGCCCCTGCATAGTTGTCCGTTAATGTTGTCTTCAGGTTGCTCCAGGAGTCGATGGAGTCCTTCTCAAGTGATTCTAACCACGTAAGGGGTACAGGCTCCATGCAGATGGGGAAGTAGATGAGCTTGGTGTCATCGTTCCCGCCGGTGGGTTGCACGGATACGGAGTAGCAGCGCAACCATTGTACTGGGTCTTGCTTGCCGTCGTAATTGGTGATGCCCGACGGTTTGAACTTATCGGGTAAGGCCATCTTCCTCACACGATATGTGAACGCTAGGAAGCCGTCTATCATCACCTTATTCCCACGCGCGATGCCTGAAGTTGATGATGTCGCGAGCGTCGCAGGAATTGTTGATCTTCGTCCGAAGGTCGGAGACGTGGTAGCCGGCGACGTGGCTATTGCCTCCACCACCGCCCTGGTTCTGGTTCCCTCAACCCTACTGGCTTGGTCGGCCTCCCGAAGCCTGGTGGTCCTCCCGTGGCTCCTGCAGGTGGATGAGGTGGAGCTCTGTCCCTCGATTGTTCACCGTGGTGGCTGCTGCCACGCTAGGATTGGATTTGGTGAACAGAGTTGATGGTGTTCTACGCGTCGAGCATGACGTAAGTCTGCTCTGCCATCTGAGTCAGCAAAGTAGTGTACTTGTTCCTCGGCATGACGCATAGGAGCAAGTTCATCAACGCAGCCGCTGCGAGAGGCGTGCGGTTTGCCCTCGTAGCGACTGTATCGAAAGCTTCTTCGAGGTTCAGCACCGGAATCTCCTGGTCGCGCAGCTCTACGATGCAGCGACGACGATCTGCGTGTCCAGCATTGCGTTCGCGATGGCGCTCTCGCTGCGCATCGCTCTCGGGCTGTGGCGTGTCAGTGGTGACTTCATCCTCGGATACTTGGAGTACGTCGTGAAAGCGAGGATGGCGCCCCTCATCCTCGTCTTCTCCATCGGCGTTGCCGATCGCCGCTAGGAGCTGTCGTTCCGGTGAGTAGTAATGCGAGCTGGATGATGCAATCTCAGTGGCAGTGTGTTCCTCAGTGATCGGGGTGAGCGGTGCCCCCTCTTGGTACGGAAGGACGTCGAGGTCGGTGTTGAGGCCAGACTCGTCGTCCTGGCGCAGCGCTGAGGGCTTCATGCCGGGCCAGTAGATGAATCTGCCTTGTGGAGTGGATGTGATTACCAGGCCTTGCTGGGGGCCTGATAAGGGTGTCTCCTCGTCCGTATCCGAGTAGTAGTCGAAGTCCTTGAGCCTGACCTTGGGTCAGATCTTGGACAGAGCCTCCTGGAAGGCGGCGGATGCGTTGCGGAGTCCGAACAAGAAGCGGCAAGAGGAGTCCGACTTGAACGATGGCTGAAACGCCGACTCGGTCAAGTGGATCCGTGTTAGACTCGGACTTGTTCGCCCTGGTGTTGCACTACCATTGTAACCGTAAGATTACTTACTGGCTGGCGTGGGTGGAGGCAAGGCCGCGGTAGTGCCCGGATGCCGGTGTAGCTACTGTTTATGGGGAGGAGCACCCGTAGTCATGCCCCGAGGATATAGGCACATGGCCAAACCTCATTAAAAAACATTGTTCCTCGGTTTTGTTCACATTTGTGTGATCTTGCGGTTTGGCTCTGCTTTCTTGGGGTTATTGCTTCCGCACTTTTTTTTCTAACAGGGGGTTTACGACCGGTACAAAACGTCGATTCCCCAGTAGTGCCAGTACTAAAGTCAAACCCTTTAGTATTGATTTCTCAATACTGGTTGCATAACCGGTACTAAAGGGGGTTTGAAACTAGTTCTAAATCCACTTTCCCTAGTAGTGATACGTGTTTCATCATGACCATGTTTTTGCTCCTGCCATAGCCGGCTTGCTGCACGATGGACGAGAAGCATGCTGCAACAGACCGGCCGGGACTACTCTTTTGTGTGTGGTGCTACGTTTGGTGGTAGTGGCAGGAGCAAGAAGCAGTGTGGGTCATCGACGTCGGAGCTGGCATTTGAGGCGCAACAAGGCACTAACCGCAGTCCATCACCGATGTCGTTATTCATGCTGCACTAACGGATTCCCGTTCTTTGCTGTGAACCTAGGGCACATGGCAAAGGCTGAAAAGTGCACGACAAAGGTTTTGCCGCATGCCGCCCACGGTAAAGATCACACGGAATAGTTGTAGACGGCCAAGAGCTTTTTGACGTGTGGCTTTTGTTATGCATATGGCAAATATCTTTACCATGAGCGAAAACCTACGCTCGGCAAACCATTTTGAAAAAAATAAAAAAACCCTCCCGGTGGCCACCACCGTCCCACCGCCGCGGCCGTCACTGCCGCCACCATCACCATCACCACCACCACCACGATGCCGCCACCAGGCCGCCTGCTGCCACAGCCACCACCAGCAGCAGCAGCGCGAGCCGCCCCTTCGCCGGATCTATCGAGGCCTTCGCCAGATCCACCGAGTACACCTCACCGGAGAGGAGGGAGGGGCACCATCGGCGGAGAGGAGGGAGGGGCGCCGTTGGTAGCGGAGAGGAGGGAATCCCCCGCGCCCTTCGCCGGTTCCACCGTCCGCCATCACTGTCGTGCCTGCCGTCGTGCACCCCATTGCTGCTCCCCACTGCCAGTGAGGGGCAAGCGGAGGGGAAGGGGAGGGGCAGCAAAGGGCTGACAACGGTGGGAAAGGAGGGAGGAGGCCGGCAGCTATGGGAGAGGAGGGAGAAGGCCGGCGGCGGTGGGAGATCTAGGGAGGGGAGAGAGAGAGGGAGAGAGAGAGACTGGAGAGGAATGAGATGAGGGGGAGGGGATGCGGCCAGTGCGGGGTCGTCGTGCGGGAGGGGTGGGGTGGGGCTGGGTGACGTGGGGCCAAGTGAGGTGGTGCGGAAGGGAGGGGTGAGATTAGTCTTTGCTGTGTGTTGTTATTTGAACACACGGTAAAGTCTTTCTTTGCCATGTGTCCTAACTAGGCACGCGACAAACTATGGCTTTGCCGTATGCCAATCTTAAAACACACGGCAAAGCTCTTTTCTTCTCTACTTATTTTTTTGAACATGTTTTACTTAAATTTCTTGAAATGAACTTTGAAAATCTCTTTCTAAATTTACTCAACAATGCATATTTTAGACTTCTAAGAATATTATTCCATTATTTCGTACAGTTATAGCTCAAACTCAATTTATATCAACTAAAATTCTATAATTGTAGTTAAAAGTTAAAGATTCTATAATTGCACTTATTACATTAAAATTATCAAACAGTTTCAACTGAAACAATTAATTACATTAAAATTATCAAGCAGTTCAAATTTGAGTTGATTCAAAAAATTGCTTGAAATGCAATTAATTAGTTAAATATAGCAAGTAAACACAAAAATATACTAAATTTTAACATGAAGTACCACATGTTGTATGCAGAGAGTTGAAAACTTTTGAGGTGAGAAGAGAAAAAAATTATTACTTTGCCGCATGTCATAAAAAGCACACGGCAAAGTATGGCTTTGCGGTGTGGCGAAAGGAAGCACACGACAAAGTATGGCTTTGCGGTGTGGCGAAAAGAAGCACAGGCAAAGTCACGACTTTACCGTGTACCAAGAAAAAAAATACACGACAAAGTCATGAATTTGTCATGTGCGAAAAAAGCACTCGGCAAAGTCGAAAAATACACACGGCAAATAATAAATTTGTCATGTGTTTGTTTTTACCGTGTGCCCAATAGAAAGCACACGGTAAACTATGAGTTTCCAGTAGTGCTGGCGCTATCCATTTAATACAAGTCAAAACGACTTACAGGAAATAATTTATGTAAACCTTCTTTCCCATGCATGCTACCCTTGTTCAGATCAACGGTCCAGAAAATTTGGAGACAACGATCGAGTATAGATGTACAATGTAAATAACCAGCAGATCAGACTTTTACTTTGGCTATAGATCACAGTTAGATATGAGATCTTGTTGATATATAACAGTGAGAGCCAGCAACCATAAATTCTCTAGTGCGTTTACATATTTGCTAGCAGGCCAGAAATAGGAGCCGTCATTATTTATTTATTAGGATTTGCAACTTTATTTCTGTTGCCGTTGCTTGCAGGCGAAGGTAGCATCCTAATATCTGCACGTACGACCAATTTAATTATACGCCTACGCCACTATATGCATGCTTCATCCAATTGTTGCTAAGGTTGGTGCGACTCTACGCTTCATCCGATTATTGTTGCTAAGGTTGGCTACCAATTTATACGGTCGAAACAATTGTAAGTAGAAAAAATTAAGAAAAAGGAATCGAGCATGCATGCTACATTTTTCTAATTACATGTTGCCTTAGTGACAATATCAATTATTCGCTATGAAACCAACTTCCAGGCATGGGCCTCATCTATTGCTAGCTCCACCGACTGCTAAAGTGAACTAGCTTCCAAACTGCTCCATCTTTCTTCTGCAAAAGTATGTCAAACACGTATACATCATGGAACACCTTGGTAAATTAAACTTCACCAATTCTGATCATGCATGCAGAAGGTGCGCCCAGCCTGTTGCCTGTTGGCGCCTTTTCTGCTTTTGGAACGGAACCAACCCCTAGGATATTTCCTCTGCACCTATAAATTTCGGGGTTAGCTTGCATGCTATCCTACAGAGTAAGTTGAGTGTATTTCCTTGACCCTTCAGATTGGGATCGGAGTGCTCGTTTCCACGATAGGTATGGAGAAACCTGGGGTGGTTATTTTCAACAGTGACTACTTCACCGATGAAGGCCTTGCGGCACTGCATTGGGCTAGTAGTGTTT
>OAMR01000432.1:92349-131794 GCA_900205405.1 Echinochloa crus-galli | reverse complement strand
GCCGGGCGAGAGCGGCGGGGCACGACGCCGGCGCGGCGCCGTGTGTGGGTGTGTCTGAGTGTGTTGTGTTGTGTGGTGTGCTCTGTGTTTGGTGTGAGTGTGTGCCTGTCACTGCAGGTAGCCCTACCTTCAAATCTTCGCCGAGAGCCTAGATCTAGCGCTCTCGGTAAAGGCTTCGCCGAGAGTAGTAGATCTTGGCTCTCGGCGAAGTTTTGATGGTGGGCCCACCCGTCGGGCGTTGCCACAACCGCCGTTTAGGGAGGACATCTGACGACGTGGCCGCATTGCCGCCAAAACGACTGCGTGTGGGCCCCGCTTAGTACTGTGCCGAGAGCCACGTGGGACGGCTCTCGGCAAAGATAATTTTCATTAAATTTTATTTTAAAATAGCAAAAAATATTCAAAATTTCTTCAAAACTTAACATGACGCTAGATATGTTGTGTATTTCTTATAAAAAAAGTTGTTGTAGTCAAACTCAAAATAAAATTTCTCCTAGAGACCAAACCTAGTGACATCAGTTCAAATTCTCTGAAACTTCTGGTGAGATGTTTTGGTTTCTAAAGAGCGTATGTGTCAAACTGTTCAAAATGCTCTCTATGATTTACAAAGGAGGAGAAACAGGAATATGATCCAACACTGCTCCTATATTTTCTACCATATTGTGGACGGACGCCATCGTACCCGTTCTCTTCCTCATCCAGACGAGGTAAAAAAAAGAAAAAAAAAACATAGCCCATCCATGGTCCTTCTATTACCAGTTAGTCGATCCTACATGGCATGCAAGTGTTGGGGATGAGAAAGTGATTAATCGTTTATCCTGTTTTTTTTTTCATTGCCAGGTCATGGTGTAAAGATCAAGATGAAGTGCATGGCCGTAACCGTAATAATAAGGGGTTTGAGCCGAGTGAAGATACATCTGCTACTAGTTAACTACTAGTAAAATCGATGAAAGCGTGTGATGATTACTTTAGCTTCATCTTATCTTTCATCAAAGAAATGTGTTATTAATACTTTCACCGTTTCTTTTTAAATGTCACATTTGGTTTCCACTGGTAGTGTCATCAATGCTATATTTCTACAGGATCATCTGATACGTAACCGTGCCTGACACGTAAAACAAATCCTGCCCGTCGGGCTGGGGATTGAATATTCAGCCAGAAGAAATTTCGGCCTTCGGCTAGCTCGAATTAGCCCGCAACAAGAAAAAAAAGTTCTCAAAAAAAAAGGCATTGATAAAACCTGTAGATTCTTTGAATACTGACTGAATCGTCATAATATACAGTGAACGTACAGGGGAGAGGACATTTGAAATAAGACGAAGGGTAACAATTTACCTGTGTATTTTGTGCACTTGGTCTAACCGCACTAGCACATAGAAATCCAGACAACATATCAATGTTTAGCCAGCTAACACGATTGACAGAATATTATTCGTACGGTTCTCACCCTATGGTTTTTGAATGATTCTTCTGCTACTGCTGCTGCAAAAGGAAAAGAGCAGCGCTGCACTATGCTCACAAGACCAAACGGATGCGCAGCCTGAAATCGTGGAGAGTGATATGTTGACAAATGGAGCACTATAGCGGGAGGGAAAACCCACGGAGGTACTTGGAGTCGACTCCAGACTCACGGAGCAGCGCCACCCGGCCAGTTCGTGCAACCTGCACAAGGCATGGGCAGAAAGGAGAGAGTTACTGAAATATATTTCTAGCATCTCACAATTGCTGAAGTACAACTAACACTGGATCCACTATTCCACACTTGAATAACTTGTGCAATCTTTCTGATAGGTCATGCATGAAACGGTAAGGTAATGGCAGAAATGTCCAAGAATGAGAAGCTCAATGGTCAATACTTAGTACGAACCTCACAGATGCCATATTGCTCTAGCATCTTTTGCAATCTAACCATCTTGTCAATGTCTCCGGTGAGCTGCACAAGCCAACAAGGTCATTGCTCACTAAGCATGGTACTGATAAAAACATGTTTGATTAAAGAAATCAGTGCAGAATCACTCAACAATTGCCGGTTGCTAAAATATGTCGATACCGACATCAATATACTAGTCAATGGCAGGATAATTACTAGATGATGCATAAGATAATTATCGTAAATGAACAAATACGATGTTTCTATTGTGGACATCAATAGTTTGTATGTCAAGCTGATTAAATTACCATACTTTTGAAGAATCTTGCAATCATATGAGACATGTGCAAGAAAAAGTTCTTTCAATAACAGCTACCTGTAGTGTAATTGTGTGGTCTGATACGTCAACTTTTTGGGCCTCAAAAATCTCAGCAATATCTAGGACATCCCTTCGAGCTGAAGCATTTGCAGCGACCTTTATGATCATTAACTCTCTAGCAGCAAATGGTAAATGAGTAAAATCCTGGACCTGAGAAAGCAAAACATAATCTGAGTAAGACTTTGTCTATAACAATCATGCGAACTGCGCTACTTCGACAACAATCATGCAAATTGCAAGATATTGTTGACCTCGTAAACATCAATCAGCTTGTGCAGTTGATGTACTAGCTTGGCAATGGATTCATCAGTTCCAGGAACAACAGTAGTGATGCGAGAAGTTCCTTCTTTTTCAGATGGGCCAACAGCAAGACTCTGTCAAAGTGATGGTTACTGTTTAGCATGGACTGGATCCTACAATGATCTAATTAAAGGGACCAAAAATACTAAATGGGTATGAAGAACCTGAATATTGTAGCCCCTTCGGGAGAAAACACCTGTTACGACATTCAGAACTCCAGGGAAATCATTCACAAGAATTGATAAAGTATGTGAACAAAATCCTGTTGGCTGAAGCAAAAAGAAATTGCTACTTTAGTTTGTAAATAGGTACATTTAACTGCACTATACTGTAATAATCATAATTCTTTTAAACTAGCAACACAACAACTTCTTGTGAAAGGACGAGTGGAACCAGATGCTGATTATCTCTAGCTAGCACCAAACAGTTCAAAGTGATTAGAATACAAGAGCTTACATCACCATCAGTCATAACACCCCAATGAGCATCAAGAATTTGATTTGCTGAGAAGCTTTCATAAGATTCCACTGGATAAACATCACCCTGGGTAGAAGAAAAAAAAGCTCATATAAAACCCTCATTCCAAATTCAAATTGTGAGGAAGATAAAAGTATTTCCAGAAAACATTACAAGAATATAAAAAGAACATGCAAGCATTTTCTAACTAGTTATATTTAAGTAGTTTAATGGTAGAACCAAAATACCAAGAGCGCAAGAGACAAATTAAGTAATGAACAAGTGCTATTTGACTGCAATGTCAGATACCTGCAGTATAAAAATATGTAAGTGAAGTCAAGTAGATGTACACACATACAAGGTTCACCTTGGAAGGACCAATCCTACCGAACTATCAACACCAATAAGATTGTTTCCTAATAAACACGAATTGGTATTTAGTATCTAATTCAATGGAATGTCAGCAATTTAATCTAAACTCAAAACGAGCAAATTGTTCATGTGAAGCTAGTCAACAAGAAGCGCGAGTGCAAATCTATTCAATGCAATCAAACAAAGAAAAACTAGGGAAATTTCTATTGAAAGGCATCACTACAGTGCTGACAAACTAAAGAACACATCATACATCAATGACCATGTCAAATAACAATTGTGGTTTCTTACCCCAGAAGATTCGTTTGGATTCTGATTGTTTACATTCACTCCAGTGCTTAGCTGAGAATTTGGCGATATTGTGACTTCGAGATCAGGATAAGAAGCTGCAGAGAGCCTCCAAAATGGAGCAGATTCTCCCATTTTTTCACGGCGCAAAGCTATCTATAACAGCACTAAGGTTCATTAGGTCTAGTGTAGAACAAGATCATGATATTTTTTCACTATTTTCTGAAGAAAATGACCTTGCCAGTTCTAGCAATTTCTTTGATCCCGTGTTTGCTCAGAGTCTTCTGTATTGCAACCATCTTTCCTGGATCGCCAGTTACCTTGAACGTAGCCACAAGAAAGAACCTTAAAAACAATAACATGAGTTATCTTCAAGTAAAGACGCATCAACGACATTACCTGAATAGTTAGTGTACTGTCTGAAAGATCAACCACTTCTGCTTTGAAAATGCGAACCAAACCCATTATCTGCATTCACAACTATAGATGTCAGCCAAACAATAAAGTTTAATGAGCTAATTTACATCAGGTCTGCAGACCTGATTTGTGTCTCCTTGTTTCCAATTTCTATATTTATTTAAAAAAAATTGTTCATATGTTCACTTTTGAAGGTTACAGGGTCAGAAAGTGCAGATACATTTTAAAAGATATGTATGCTTATACCTCAGGCAGCTTATCTCGCTCCGCATTTATTTTTATAAGCATCAGTTCTCTTTCAACTTGTGGTTCATTTGATAAATCAACAACCTGTTTATCAGATCAAATGTTAAGCTACGGGTACAAGATGCACTCTTGAACAGACTCATGACAAAAGAACAAGCAATGACTTTTATAATATAGTAGTTAGAATCATATTTGTAAGTCACATGGTACAGCAAAAAATTACTGACCTTTATAACATTGACGAGTTTGTTTAGTTGCTCTACAACCTGGTTCAATATTTTGTCTGTTCCTGACACTACTATTGTAAATATCGCTTTATCCTTGTTCAGCCCAACAGCCAACGACTCTATGTTATATCCTCTTCTAGCAAAAACCCCAGCAATTCGATTGATCATCCCACTTTCATCACCAACAAAAACTGATAGCGTGTGACGCTTTATAACCCTACAGATTAAAAAGGAAAATTCATCTACACACATAAATGAGAAAATGCAGTAAAAGCTGGAAATATTAGCTTATTTGGGCCACATGCTTCATAATGCTTTGCCACAGCATGAAACTATTTGCAGTGCTTACAATATAATTACGCTACTTTATTGTGTTTCATGGATATGCATAGCATAGGGAAAATTGGTTCTATAGCACTAAAAAAACATTGTTTCATAAAATACCACTGACAGATCTCCGTCATGAGAACTACCACTGACTCACTGAGAAATAGCATACCATCATGTTTGGAAGCTAACACTGAAATTTGACAATAGAGCAATGTCGAAGTTGTATTTCTGTTTACATCCCCTTAGTATACATTCAACAGATATGGAAGATCGCTCATTTTAACTGAGCGAAAATAAACTGTTTTTGTGTATTGACAGATACCTGGTCCTGAAAGTTGCTCCCTTTTTATAATTTATATGCATGAAAATAATTCATTTTTCAAACATAAACATCCCCACAAAGCAAGAAGAGCTGGTTGCTACACATTTGCCAATAGGATCATTGGCGCCAGATGCTAACATATATTAATAATGCAGGGTAGAAACATTTCCTATTTTGGCATCTTATACTTTTTTCTCTAAAGTGAGTACAGAAGATCTAAAAAGGTGTCGGACCATGATGTATTTTACCAACCATTTGAATTGGCAATTTTGTATTACACATGTCTTTGCTTCCCAACCTTGGTCCCACTACAACAATCTAAAGTTTTACTCCCTCCGTTCTGAAAAACCTGACGTTTACGACAGCGACACGGTCTCCAAAACACAACTTTGACCTCTTGTTATTCCAAAAATATTTATCAAAGAGTGATATATGTATACTTTTATGAAAATATTTTTCAAGACAAATCTATTCATATAGTTTTCACATTTGTAAACTCAACAATTTAAAATTATTGATGATTTATATTCCCAATGTTTGACTCAAATCTTGTCCTAAACGTCAGGTTTTTCAGAATGGAGGGAGTACATAATAACTAAGGAGTTCCTTTTTTCCTAGAATGCGCAGGAGAACTGTGTCACTTCATTAAAGAAGAAGAGTGCTAAGTTAAAAGAGAGAGAGAGAGAGAGAGAGAGAGAGAAAGGAAAAACCAAGAAATGGAACAACCCCAACTCAAACCCATATTCACAAAATAACTGACAAATACACAGAGAGAGACCCATCTATTCCTTTTCTCATGTGAATAAAATATCAGACTTTTTCCTAGTTACATTCTCTGAAGCAGTGAAGCCTCATTAATTTCTCATGATTTTCAATGTGATCTGTTTACATAAACCATGTAGCAGCAAGACCAGATCAAATTACATGACATGATATACAAAGATGCTACAAAGAAAACGAATGCACATTAATTTGTTTGTTTTCTTCCGCATCTGAATGGCTAAGGTAGAAGGTTTTCGAAGTTCCATATTAGTATGATTGCCAAAATGTAACTAATACCTCTGAAACCTTACTGCACGGATGATCAAGATCAAAATGATTCGGTCCCTTAAATCAGTACTAAAATGGTCTATGATATGACTCACTGTATCCAGTTAAATGTTAGGATATTGTTATGAACAGCTCATTGCACTGCATAATGAGGACAAGGCACTGAAACATTTCCCCCCTTTTTTCTGGAGTAACAGGAAACCTAGGATTCGAACATGACCTGGTCACTACCATCCATCTGACGAACCTCGGCAAAATCCATCAATTTGACTACTACTACTCCTAGGATGAATTACAATTGAAAAACAAAAGAGCTCGATCGGAGAGGGCTCTTGCGCCCCCTCTGCACGCCGCTATTCAGTGACAAGGCAAACTTACGAACGGCTGGAGCGGGGCGGCACCGGCGCCACCCCGCCGGTCGCCGGAGAAGACGCGGATGCTCGCGACGACGCCGAGGAGGGATAAAAAAGTCAGTCAACGAGCGGATGAGCTGTGGCTTCGTCGGTAGCGGCGGATCTTGCTCGCCGCCATGTGGGCCCGCCGCGAGTACGGGCCTATCCGCTCCCGTGGGACCGAATATGAACAACCGGGGAATTTGGTTGACTCAAAAAATAAAAAAAAACAAGGGAACTTTTTGGACAAGCGCACGATCCTTCGACTGCAGCAGTGGGCTTGGATGATGACTTGGCGGGGAATGCACTTCGAATTCCCAGCAACACTTGTCTGGATGAAGAGGAATCTTGCGGCAAGAGACATATTTTGAGGACGGAGATCTAGTGACTCGCCAAGTCACCACGAGGCTTATCTCCTTGCATTCAATATTGGACCACCATCCAAAAGTTTATTTTATTGTTACCAAATTTTCAATTACAAAAGACATTCAGATAGCAGTAAGAACACACAACAGTGAACAGGAGGAACCAAATTCGAGCTTAATTCTATCATTTGTCAACTCAATTTTTTTACATGGTGTAAAGTCCACAAATATTAAACATATGCCAATTTTCACAACTCACTAGATTAATTGATTTAATTCTAAATTGCCAGTGTATGGTATTAGACAAGCCACTAAATATAGAACAATAAATTGTTGGAGACATTCATTTATATCTACCAGATTTAAATTCGAGGCATATTATGTCAAACAATGCTACTGCTATTGCAAACCAAATCAGATTCCATATATACAGCCAGTAGTAAACAAAACTAGTAGCATGCAATCCATAATCATAAAATCTAGAGATTTTGTAGCCCACAGTTTTACTACCATTTCTGCTATAATGACGTCTCATTTAATGGCAGTAGTAATCGTCCCGTTTATTCCGGGGTAATGGTATTGACTGCATACTTAACTCCTTCAATGACAATTACCATTTCCAGCTTGTTTGCGCGGAAAGGAACGTGAATACATGCATGCATTGTATAAACGAGCCATATTATCTCCTTTCTTTGTTAGTAGGAGAAGAGAGCTCTTCTATTTAAGTTGGTTTGCACCAATTTGAACTAGGCAGTATGAGCCATTTTTTCAGCACAAATGCTACCGTTGGACTAAGAATAGACCATTTCACTTGTACAGTTAACCCAAAATACTATACCTAGTATGTCCAAAATACTATAGTTAGTTAACCCTCTAAACAACGGTGAATTACATGTTATTTAAATTCTGACAAAATCCAAACAAGAATATTGTATAATCAATGAAAGAGCTAACAATTTCGTTCTTCTAGTCAATGTTACTCAAGTACAGATAGTATTTTACTGACAACCAAGTATTTTCCCCAAACAACTAGTTTCATGATCCCGATTACTAAACCACATGTTGACACGGGATCGCGCCAACGCACTCGCCCGCTGCTCTGAGCAAAAGCGGTCAGACCGGTTTCAAAAACCGGTCAGACCTCTTTTGGCAGGCGATGGCGAAAACCTAAAATCTCGAGCTCGGGAGGGACCCCGTCGGAGCTTGAGAGTCTAGGGTTGTTCCAGGCCTAGTACAAAAAACCGAACAGGTTCACCGGTTGAACCGGAAAAACGTGAACCGGTGGCTGGACCGGTCCGGTTCACTTAAAAGATCGGTCATACAATTAAACCGGTGTGAACCGGTGCGAACCGGGTCGAACCGACCGATTTTTTGTTGAACCGGTTAACCAGTGAACCGGTTTTTTCATGAACCATTTATCAATTTGATGTTTAGATATTGATTTTCAATTTTAAACAATAGATTATTTTGATACAATTATGTTATACCATATATTATATTATATGTGATATCTTTTGGTAATAGAACTTGCATATTATTTATATAAATAATGTGAAATAAATATTATATTAATAAATAATGAACCACTGGTTCGACCAGTGAACCACTAGTTGGACCGGTGAACCAGTGAACCAGTAGCCTGACCGGTTCGATCTCCGGTGCGGCTTTTCGTACTTGGGTTTCAGGATCGGCAGGCCAACGTCCTCAAACGTCGTCGAGACGAGAGAAGAACAGAAGATACAAGGGGTTGGAAGAGCTAGGGTTTGGAGATAAAAGTAATGTGAAACATAGAAAGATAAATTGTATTTGATCGATTGGATGATGCTCAATCGGCCTTGGCCCTTTATATTTATAGCATGGGATGGTCTTACCCCATTTGAGTCAGTTACAATATGGTATATAACTCGGAGTCCTAAACCTACTCAAATTCAGATCCACACCGTCAGACCGGTTTTCCAGGTGCAGAATCTTCCCGAAGCCATAACTCTCTTATCCGGAGTCCAAAATAGGCGTTCCACATATGCATCTTGATCGTCACGACGAGGGCTACACAATGGTGAAGTCCAATTTTTATTTTGACAATGTTTACTAAACCGGTCTGACCGGTTTGTGCATATCGGTCAGACCGGTTTGCACAGCCGTGCCAATTTTAGTCGTCAACACCGACCAACCACAAGGGGCACGTGGTACCCGACGTCCCGTCCGTCCCACGTGCGGCCATAGTTCCGGCGAGGGGGCACCACCACACAAACTAAACCACAATTATCATCTCTAGAAATTAATAAGAACAAGAAAAACCCAAGTTAGCAAGTTAGTATAGTCGAGCTGTAACCCGTGTTGATGTCCCAATCCAACCAGGCGAGTTTCTTGTTTTTTCTTTTCTTTTCTGTTTCCTACCTATGGCCTTTTAAAGTCGTAGTCTTGTATTTTTTTTCTGTTATATAAATATAAATGCACTCGTCGAGTGTAGTTCGTTCAAAAAAAAGTTAGCAATCGGTGAGGTCACCCACAAGGACCTACCTCTCTGTTCCCCTCACCTGCTGCTGTTTTTTTTTATACTAGCATGAACGCACGTGCGGCACGCACGTTTGTTGATAACACATATGTACTAAAACAATATCACTTGAGTGGACCATGGTAAACAGACCAGTTGTGTGAAGCGTTTTTAAAAATACTTTATATTCGCTCTTTTAAGAGCTTTAGAGATTCTCAAATGTAGATGCACATCATCTTTGGGATAGTTGGTCTTTATTTATATAGAAAAGACTCTCCAATCTATTGTTTATTAGCAATACGGGATAATTGTGTATAGACGTGGTTACAAATGTGGGTATATCATGAGAAGTGGGTCCGCGTGGGTATGGTTAGAGTCTCAGGTGAAAAAAGTTCTCGCATTTTGCACTGTTTTTCCATATTTTCCTACGTCTTCCCACGTCCTACAACCCGACAGGTGGGCCCTCTGTGAGGGGCGGGGGTGGGTATATTGGTTGAGAAGTGTTTTCAATTCTCTAGGATCCTTTTATGTATATATTTAAAAAATAGTCATGGTAATCAAAGGCAAGTTACAAAGATGAGGCCAAGTTTACCCCATTGTACATCTTTAAGAGCTAGATTCACTTGACATTAAGGAGCAAGCGGTGCGAGCCCATCCAAGGTGCAATGAACTAAAAATGGATATCATCCAGATTTATTAATATCCCTGCGAGAGCTCCATTTTTCCTTCATCTTTCCTTTTTACCTTTTTCTTAACAAAAAGTTATGGGTTATAATATTTTGTGCTTTATTTTTTTCCTATAAATTTCTATTATCTATTTTTCATTCCGAAGTTTTGCTCCAATTTTTTTCTGTTTTATGATTTTTGTTCATAATTTTATCATCCAAACTTTTCTTTGCAAATTTTCTCCCTTTCTCAAAGTTTTCCTTCTTAACTTTTATTTTTGTATTTTTTTTCTTCCAATTTTATCTCAACTTGTTTAAAATATTATTTTTATATGCTTCATTTTATGTTTCTGAACATTTTTTCCAGTAAATTTGTATCAAATTCTTTGTCACAAAATTTCTTGTTCTAACAGTTTGTATTGGGTTCATACTGTTAACCTTTTACATAGATTTGGGAGTACATTTTAGTATTAAAATTTTTGTGTAACAAATGCGTGATACCGCGATAATAGAGATTTTCGGGTAGGCGACTCGGTGGAAGACCATCCGCGGGATCTCATGCATCCGGCTTGGCTACTTGGCTTAACCAAGCAGCTGACCTAGTAGGCACGGTAACTGATGGGAATAAATTAATGAGTTAAATACACCACGGGCACTTAAACTTGTCATGAGGTACAACTTAGGTCCACGAACTCGCAAAATGAGTTTCTGGCTCCCCAAACATGTTAAGTTCTGCCATTTAGGTCCGTAACTTCTCGTGGAAGCAATTTTGCCGACGTGGCATCGCCAGCGTGGACGCAGGGGTCACGTAGCATCGCCAACATGGCGCCGCACGCATCGGCCTCTTGGAACAGCCGGACGCGGGTGGCCGGCGCGGGCGCGGCGGCTGCGGTGTTGCCATGCGGAGCACGGAGTCGGCGGCGGGTGGCGGCTCCCCTTCATGCGCGTTGCCGTGTCGTCCCCTCCCTCTCCTCCCGCGGCGGGTGGCGTGGATCGGCGGCATGGAGCGGCGGCGAGCGTGGAGGGCAAGCGGGCGGCGTGGAGGCCAAGCGGGCGGCGCGGACGGCGTGGCGGCGGCGTGGAGGCCAAGCGGGTGGCGCGGACAGTGTGGTGGCATGGCGGGCGACGTGGTCAGCGGGGATGGCGTGTCGCCGCGCCCGATCGACCGTATCGGCGGCGGGAACGTCTTCGGCTGGCGAGGCTAAGTGGTACCTCTTGACAAGTTTAAGGGTCCGTGGTGTATTTAACTCTAAATTAATTGTCACACCTTTCTCTTTTCGTACTGTCGGATCCACCACTAGTTTCTGTTTGAGAGGACGACCGTAGAGTAAGGTTGCTCCTTCCAAAGTCCTAGGTCATGGTTTAAAGATCCCGTTGAAGAGCATTGTCATAAACTAAATAAGGACTTTGAACGAGGATACATCTACAAGGAATCAATTTAAGGTTTCCTGGCAGGCGCCACATAACAAAAACCTTATTTTATTGCATTTCTGCTTCTGCTTCAGGCAAAACAGCTGCATTATATTATTACATGCGAGAGCGAAGTTGGCCTATAGTACTGCTGAATAAAGGAAATCATCTTGGATCGAATAGCTCTTTAAACAGCGGCACTGCTGGACTCGGATGATGACTTTGGGTGGTGCCTTTGTGGTGGTGATGGGCTATGTGGCTCCAAATTCGCAGCAACAATTGTCGAGGAAAGGAGTATCCTCAAAATATGCCTTTTCCAAGTGAGGCTTACCGTACCAATGGTCGCACAATTGTTGATTACAATTTGAGTCCTTTATATGTACGCCGTCAAAAAAAATGGTGGTTACCTATATGCCACTAAAAAAATTGTAGGCATATGTGTGCCATCGATCCAACTTGTTTTGCATACTGTCCATGTTCTGTTGAAAGTTAACAAGTTGCAGGATCTTACATGATGAGGACATCACTCCTGTAGATACACACGACAATCCTCCAATATCATTCAAGGTCCACTAACCAGAGCTCGTGCGCGACAATTGAATTAAGAGGTGGGCACGTTCCCAAGTACTTCTGTATATGATTTTAAGAATAGATTACTACCTAATGATTATATTGTAATTAGGAACCATGGAGATGAGCAGAAGATAGTTGGAGAAGAGCTTCAAGGTGGAGAGGACCAGCAAGGACATACAAGTCAAGATGGAGGCCCAAATCAAGTCGACTTCGAGTCCACCTCAGAGTCCAGGAGTAATTAGTACTAAATCGGATGCCCAGGTCGCATACGGGCTCGTATTTGTATGTTCTTTATATGCTTGGAAATATACAAAGATAAACTTTCCAATGGCACTGGTCTCATGTCAAAATTCGTCTGGAGTCATCGGTAATTGACGAAACAAGTTGATGTCCAGAATTTCTCTCGGTGCTGCGTCGCCGTATTTTGACCTTTGGGCCATGTATCACGTGGAAGCCCATTAGGGGCGCGACCAGGGGCCTTTCCACGACCCTTGAGTCTTTATTAGGTAGCTGCCGCCAGCAATTAGATTTTGGGTTTTGCTTAGATCAATTCTGTTAAGAACAGTGTCGCCGCTCGTCTGTTTGTGAGACCCCAACTTCATGAGCTTAATCATTCATTTGCAATTGTGTTGCATTCTTTCTTGTTCTCACTTGTGTTCTTCGATTCATATGCAAGGATTAGCCTTCTTCGAGAGGTCAACCGTGGAACGCCAGTTGATAACCCGAGGAGACGTGGTGCTGCGATTGCGGGGATCAGAACGTGTTGTTCGGAAGCCGAATCGAATTGTGTCGCAACTCCACCAAATTGGTAGTTATCAGAACCTTTCGGAAGATCGGGAACCTAGTTCACATCATTACATGTGGGGCCTACATAGTAAAATGACCATTTTACCCCTGTTATAAGATTGAACCCTATCCTATTCTCTTCTCTACTAAGAACGGATCGGGCACCACTGCGCCACCCCCGTCGGTTAGCCTCCATCGCCACTGCAGGATCTTACCTGTTTCTCTTGTTTGTTTCCTCGCAGGCTTCATGTTTTCGAGGAAATGCTTCAATGAATTTGCTGGTTGTCTTGGGTCCTGCAGATGCTTTAATGAATCTGGTACTCCTTGGATAATCTTTTGTGCAGGCAAGGATGGAGTGACGACGCACGATGCATGGAACATCTGCATCTTGTAGATTTATGCAGAGAAGGTCTGGAAAGTGTAGTTGCCGACGTTCATGGTGCGGGTGCCGGAGTTGCTGCGTTCTACAAGTTGCAGTGAGCTCAAACACCATGTGATGCTTTCTTTTAGGATAGATATACATGATGCTTTTTTTAGGTATTGGTTTATACAGAGCATTTGGATATATGTATATATATATGTGATGCTTGTATCACTACTTAGCACACCAACATGGTGTAATAATATATATAAATTAAATAAAACAAATTCTTGAGCCATTGTTTCGAATTGTAAACTACTGAAGATAAATGAATGAAAATTAATAATAATCTTGAAAGAATTTTAGTAGGCTTTTGGCCTAGATATAATAAATTGATCAGCGTTGTCCTTGTATATTAATGTCTGCATATGCATATCGCAATGGCATGGTTTTGTAATATTGACCATAGCAAATAAATGCGAGCATATCGAGTTTACAAAACATTACTATCATTGAATCGCATTCCCTTCAAAGTGGCACCTGAATACTACTTATTTGTTTTCTTTTGCTTAATTCTAAGTGTGGATTCCATGAAGCTAAAAATGGATGTGTTCAATGTTAAATAGGCATTGAATACCTCTAAGGATCTGTGAGGTGTCTGTGCTATGTTAAAAAACAAGCAGTCAACAATTAGTAGCTAGGCCAAAGGGTGCTTAGCCTAGTGGTTAAGAAACTCGAGCGGCACTCCACATGTCCTGAGTTCGAATCTCCGTGGGAGCAAATTTCAGGCTGTGGTTAAAAAAAATCCCCTCGTCAGTCCCGTGTGCCAAAGCACTAGTTAAGAACCGGTCCAGGTCGGCCTGAGGACCGTGTATGGCCCAGGCAATTCCCAGGGGTTACGGATCCTAGTGTCAGGGCGGGGCTGAGGTTTGGGGATTTTCTCGGTCGGGGAAGCCGAGGCTTCTTCTAATACCGGTGGGGCGGTCTTTCCCCACCCGGCCGAGTTTTTTTTTAACAATTAGTAGCTAGCTAGAGGGATATCCCTTATTATTTTCAGAAGGAATCATATCCCTTATTTATTTCACTTGCATGTAGATATAATCTGAAGTGAGGATTCTAAAAACTAAAAATGGATGCCTTCGATGTTAAATAGGCATTAAGAATACCTCCGAGGATCTCTTAATAAATGATATTGCGCATGCAGGTTGCACCATAGGATATCTACCTCCAATCAAAGATTCAAGCATGAAAAAGCATCATTAACCCTTTGTATGCCTCACTGCGTGCTTTGCCTTCTGCTATATATAGAGAGAGGGAGCGAGAGAGCACATTTGTACGCGGGAGTTCTAGATATAATATTGGGATTCGGGCCTTGTGAACCATATCGATATGTGTTGACTGGGAAATCAGCCGTAGTTCTCCTGCTAGTGTTCTCTACAATTTCTCTAGCCCCTATCAGCGATGGATGTTGTAAGGGGTCATGTACAGAGACACAGAAGAAGCACATCCTTGATGTGTGCCACCCCTACATCGTGCGTACAAATCGCTACCATGTACTCCCATACAAAGATCATATCAAATCTGTTGTGAGGAGGCGAGGACGTTGCAGACCAATGTCAGGGGAATGATGCAGTGCATCGTTGATCTACTCACACATGAAGAGCAGGGGGAATACGATGGAGAAATGATGCTGTATTTGGGAACATACTGCACCTCATGAGGTACGTAGTGTCGATTATCCCCTTTTCAGATTAGTCCTGCACAGCATGCAAGTGTTGTCGGACAAGCTAATAATAAGAAATTAATCGATCGTTTAACCATGATTTCCCTGCCAGGTCATGGTGTAAAGATCCCAATGACGACGTGCATGGTCATAATAAGGAGTTCGAACGAAGATACCTCTTGTAGCTGATTGACAAATTAAAAATGAATCAAAGCGTGATCCTTATATATTTAACTTTTATCGTCTTTAATTTTGTTGCCGAAAATCGTGTCATGAAGGTTACCAGCGGCGCCATCCAGACTATCCTTACTACTACGTTGATATCATTTTTATGAATGCCACCACGCACGAACGGGAGATACACACAAACTGCAACATATATCTGGCCCAGCTTTGCCGTGTGCAAAATGCCCGGCACACGCGGCAACGTGGGCTTGTTGGCCATGTGCAACATGCTCGGCACACCGCATACAAGGCCCAACGGCCGTTTCGCAGGGCCTGGCACACGATAAACATGCCGTGCTGTTAGGCCCATCCCTTTTGTTGTGGGCCTAATTGTCCGCCGGGCAGAGTTTGCCGTGTGCCATTTGCCATGTGTGGCACACGATAAACTGTGAAAAGCCCATTCTAATAGTGCAGATACACCGGTGTGCCGTCGAGGTCCGGCGCCCCGGTGATCCATTATATACAATTCGTTTGTACAACCCCATTACAAGTTGGGTTCTTAGAGATTATAGCAACAATGCCCAACGCGGTAGAAGAAGATACAAGTGATAGCATAAAAAGAAAGTTCTAATATTTAACTGTTGACACATTTGTCCAAAATACGCTGAATTTTTTGGTGTAAAAGAATCACCCCATAGGTGTATATTTTTTATCTTTTATTTTTTTATGCAAGCTTTATCAAAAAACCCCTAGGGACTTCGCGAGGTGATCGTTTGCAGACGATATAGCGCCTTTTCGATGTGTTGACCATGAATCGGTCAATATTTGGCTATATTTGAAGGGTTATTGCCCATGTCCTGTCATGCTCTTCCTTAAGAGATATAAATCATGCCTTGAAATGATCTTTTGCAGACTAGTTCTCCACAGCATACAAGTGTAGGACAAGCAAAGTATTTGACCAATCGATTGATCCCGCTTCAACCCTCCATGTCGCAATACTAATCGTACCATTGACCGCCTGATCTTGACCTTCCGGTCAATCCTGAGAGACCGTGTCAGCCTCCACATGCTCAGGGCCCATGAGAGGTGGTGGCTTACGACATCGTCATCTTATGCCATTTTCCACTTATGCTACCGTTCCCATTTCTTTCCCTTTTATATCAATCTCCTTTCTCAGTTCGGATACCATCCAAAAACACAGTTTGGCAGAGTGATGTCCTCCAGGGAGCAATGGCCCATGGGGGACAGCACGTTGCAGCTAGTGGTAGTGGGACAACGTCGTCTCTGGCACGGGAGCTGAGGGCATAGCAGTGGCCCGACAAGCTCCGCCAAGCAGGAATGCACACTAGCCTAACCTGGACAACGGGGCGCACAACCGGGACTAAAGGGGGCTTTAGTCCCGATTGGTAAAAGGGTTCCAACAAAATTTTAAAGAAACATTGAACCGTGGGGAGGCCACAGCGAGCGTTAAATGTGAAATGAGGATTCCGTGCCTAATATATAGGCATTGAATACCACAAAAGGATCACTTTGTAAGTGATACCACTCTGTCCTAAATTATAATATGTTGAAGGGTTCAAATTTTGTATATAAATACAAGCCATCCTAGAACCATTTAAGCCATTGTATATAGTCTCCTCCGATTTAGGATAATTAGTAAGTAGGAGGAGTTGACTCTTTGTTATGTGCAACTGCCATAAAAACAACCAATCAGCACAATTATCCACCAATAGAAGATCTTTCAGGTTGGTGACTTTGTTTGGAAGACAATTATACCAACAGAAATAAACAGCAACAAGTTTCGTAAATGGTCTTCAAGTTGGTAGGGGTCATACAAGATTGTCAAACTGATATTGGGGAATTCTTATATGGCGGAGACACTACAAGGTCATAGGTTACCTAGAGCACTTAATGACATATATTTGAACAAATACTATCCAAGTGTATGGAATGATGCTTGATGTAATATGGCTGATATCTTCAAATATTGCCCTTATAGAAAAGGGCTAATGGATTATGTAAAAGCATCACCCACTATGTGTATTTTTTTATCTTATTATTTTTTTGGTATGCAAGCTTTATCAAAAACCCGTAGGGACTTTGCAAGGTGATCGTTTGCCGATATAGCGCCTTTTCGATGTGTTGACCATGAATCGCGTCAACAATTGGCTATATTTGAAGAGTTATTGCCCACGTCCCGTCATGCTCTTCTTACCGTCGTGCTCTTCCTTAAGAGACATAAATCATGCCTTCAAATGATCTTTTATGGACTAGTTCTCCATAGCATACAAGTGTTGGACAAGCAAAGTATTTTACCAATTGATTAATCCTGCTTCAACCCTTCCATGTTGCAATACTAATCTTACCATAGACGGTCTGGTCTTGACCTTCCGGTCGATCCTGACAGACCGTGTCAGACTCCACATACTCAGGGCCCATGAGAGGTGTGTTGGCACTCCTTACGGCCTACAGATAAATCCGCACGCGAACGGATACCGATGTAACTTTCACCCGGGAGTATTCCAAGGTATCTATTTCCACGGTGAAGGACAAGTGAATTGATTCTAAACTAAGTTCTCCAATGTGGGTATGATGAAGTGGGTGACAACAAAGAAAAGAGAAGAAAAGCGATAAGAGGGTAGAGAAGGTACATGTCTGGTAGTAATGTTTCTTCTGACTAATTGAGCAATCCAGGCAATACAGATAAAGGTTTGTGTGGGGACACAGACCCAGTGACACACGGAAAGGGATGAGAAGGGGTGTCACCAATTCTGCACTTGGGTGGGCGTTATGGACTACGTATGCCGTATAGGGCTGTCGCCACCTAACGGCTACCACCTCCGTGCCAGCAAGAAAGATCTCCAAGCTAACCTCAAGTCTATGCACCACGCTTAAACTAGTCAGTTAGTACCTACCCCCTATAGAAATGCAGGCTCCCAAGCTAAACAACCAGTATATACTTAACTTATACCAATCAACTAAGCAGGGAATGAGGAACGAACAAGAATATAAAAGTAAGAACTGAATGATCAATTAATTAGAGAGATACAAGAGTTACCAGACACGACCGGGATGTTACTCGAAGCATAGCCGCATCCATAGAGGTACAGCTGGAAGAGGGGCCGACACTCCGGCTTCTCTCCTGGACGCTCACGTCTCCTCTCTCCCTATCTTCTAAGTATAAGAGTGGCAGCGCTTCGCTATAGCTTCTATCTCTTCTATTGTGTCTCTTTCAGGAGCCGAGGACCTCCATTTATAGCTGGCCAGGGTCGGTGGTGAACGGAGTGGCATGCGTGGCACCTAGAAGCGGTGCCCCTTAGTTCGGCCGAACTGCATTGGTTCGGGCGAACGAGATGGTTCGGCCGAATGCCACGTGTTAGGCCGAACCGCCCTTTGCACTGCCTCTGCTCTCCCACGTGCTGGTTCAGCATCTAGGTCGGTTCCTTGGTCTGGGCTGGGTTGCAGGCCTTTTGGTGAACTGATGGGCTTCGAACTTGGGCCTCTCCCATCTTCTGGTCCACTGGGTTTGTATTGATGACAGCCATAGCGGTCCATTCAAGCCCGGGGTGCTGATGAGTTTCATGTCTTCATGTCGTGGTGCCTCTCGGATTCAAGGACGGAGTTCGGTCGAATCTCGGGATTCGGTGCCCATCATTCAATATGCCTTTTGCCTCAACTTTGATAATCTGCCCCCTGAAATCGAATAAATACCAAAACTCATGGAAATTGTTAGAAATATATCCTATAGCTATGGTGCATGATTCCACTGTGTTCATTTTATGCTCGGTTTGAGGTTGGAAATCAAGCCGTAACGACCGCCAACAAGGTGGTGGCTTACAACATCGTCATCTTATCCCATTTTCCACTTATGCTAGGGTTCCCATTTCTTTCCATTTTATATCGATCTCTTTTCTCAGTTCCGATCCCATCCAAACACACAGTTTGCAAGAGCGATGTCCTCCAAGGAGCAATGGCCTATGGGCGACGGCACGTTGCTCCTAGTGGTTGCGGGGCAACATCTCTGGCACGGGAGCCGATGGCATAGCGGCGGCCCGACAAGCTCGGCCAAGCAAGAATGCACACTAGCCGCGCACAACCCAGACTAAGATTTAGTCCCGGTTTGTAACAGGGTCCCAAAAAGAAAAAAAAAGCATTGAACCTAGGGAAGGCCACCGCAAGCACGCGCCCATCACAAGTCACAGACCCTCACATGTAAATACGCTCGTGCGATTCGTGGGATTCCAACCAGCGACCTCTGCCTCACACGTAGCCTCCCTTACCATCTCACTTACAAAGCACATATGGTACATCTCTGAGTGTTTTCCTTTTAAATTATCCCATGGAGCACCTTTAGTCCCGGGTGAAAACACCAACTGGAACTTAAGGTCCCCCGGGACCATAAAAAATGTGAACCCGGACTAAAAGCTACATTGGTGTGTTTAGTTCCACCAAACTTCTCAAACTTCCCAAACTTCCATCACATCGACATCACACCGAAACATTAAATGTAACAAATAACGCACGCATGGAGCATTAAATGTAGGTAAACAAAAAAAACTAATTACATAGTTTTGATGTACACGATGAGGAGCCTAGCTAGGTCATGGTAGGATAACAATTACTACAAACAAACGAAAAGTGCTACAGTGCACTACAGTGTCTGATGTGACTTCAACCATCTTTTTCTAGGATCTAAACACACCCATTTGTCTCGGGCAAAAATGCAACTGGGATAAAATGGGATGGATGGAAAGTCACTTCTCTACTATTAGGATCCATGCGGACGCAGGGCGCGACAGTGGCCCTGCTTGCGAGAGCTCCATTTTTCCTTTTTCTTAACAAAATGTTGTGGGTTATAACATTTTGTTCTTGATTTTTTTTCTAAAATGTAACATTATCTTTTTTTTCATTCCGAAGTTTTGCTCCAAATTATTTTTGTTTTCTAATTTTTATTCATAATTTTATCATCCAAATTTTTGCTTCCAAACTTTTTCTTTCCAAATTTTCTCCCTTTCTCAAAGTTTTTCTTCTTAACGTTTTGTTTTTGGATTTTTTTTCTTCCAATTGTTTCTCAACTTGTTTAAAATATTTTTATAGCTTTTTTATTTTTATTGCTTCACTTGATGTTTCTGAACATTTTTCCAGTAATTTTGTTTCAAATTCTTTTTCACAATTTTTTTGTTCTAAGAGTTTGTACTGGGTTCATTATATTTTTCATATACATTTTGGGCGTACATTTTTGTATTAGTATTTTTGTGTAACAAATGCGTGATACTGCGACAATAGTGATTTTCAGGAAGACCACCGCGGGATCGCGTGCGGGTTGGTTTAACCAAGCAGCTGGCCCGGCACGTCAATGAAAGGGAATGAATTAATTATCGCACCTTTCTCTTTTGGTACTATCGGATCGACCGCTAAATTCTGCTTGAGAGGACGACTATGGTGGTGTTTAGATGGAGAATTGGGAGGTTAAATTTGGAAGTTGAATGTCTCTTCGTAATCATTGCATCAATGTAGCATTTTTGTTTGTATGTGCAAAAAATTACCATCTCACTTACAAAGCACATATGGTACATCTCTGAGTGTTTTCCTTTTAAATTATCCCATGGAGCACCTTTAGTCCCGGGTGAAAACACCAACTGGAACTTAAGGTCCCCCGGGACCATAAAAAATGTGAACCCGGACTAAAAGCTACATTGGTGTGTTTAGTTCCACCAAACTTCTCAAACTTCCCAAACTTCCATCACATCGACATCACACCGAAACATTAAATGTAACAAATAACGCACGCATGGAGCATTAAATGTAGG
This sequence comes from Echinochloa crus-galli, assembly GCA_900205405.1. Taxonomy (NCBI): domain Eukaryota; kingdom Viridiplantae; phylum Streptophyta; class Magnoliopsida; order Poales; family Poaceae; genus Echinochloa; species Echinochloa crus-galli. The sequence goes on along the minus strand of OAMR01000432.1, from coordinate 110,793 downwards.
TAAACAAAAAAAACTAATTACATAGTTTTGATGTACACGATGAGGAGCCTAGCTAGGTCATGGTAGGATAACAATTACTACAAACAAACGAAAAGTGCTACAGTGCACTACAGTGTCTGATGTGACTTCAACCATCTTTTTCTAGGATCTAAACACACCCATTTGTCTCGGGCAAAAATGCAACTGGGATAAAATGGGATGGATGGAAAGTCACTTCTCTACTATTAGGATCCATGCGGACGCAGGGCGCGACAGTGGCCCTGCTTGCGAGAGCTCCATTTTTCCTTTTTCTTAACAAAATGTTGTGGGTTATAACATTTTGTTCTTGATTTTTTTTCTAAAATGTAACATTATCTTTTTTTTCATTCCGAAGTTTTGCTCCAAATTATTTTTGTTTTCTAATTTTTATTCATAATTTTATCATCCAAATTTTTGCTTCCAAACTTTTTCTTTCCAAATTTTCTCCCTTTCTCAAAGTTTTTCTTCTTAACGTTTTGTTTTTGGATTTTTTTTCTTCCAATTGTTTCTCAACTTGTTTAAAATATTTTTATAGCTTTTTTATTTTTATTGCTTCACTTGATGTTTCTGAACATTTTTCCAGTAATTTTGTTTCAAATTCTTTTTCACAATTTTTTTGTTCTAAGAGTTTGTACTGGGTTCATTATATTTTTCATATACATTTTGGGCGTACATTTTTGTATTAGTATTTTTGTGTAACAAATGCGTGATACTGCGACAATAGTGATTTTCAGGAAGACCACCGCGGGATCGCGTGCGGGTTGGTTTAACCAAGCAGCTGGCCCGGCACGTCAATGAAAGGGAATGAATTAATTATCGCACCTTTCTCTTTTGGTACTATCGGATCGACCGCTAAATTCTGCTTGAGAGGACGACTATGGTGGTGTTTAGATGGAGAATTGGGAGGTTAAATTTGGAAGTTGAATGTCTCTTCGTAATCATTGCATCAATGTAGCATTTTTGTTTGTATGTGCAAAAAATTGTCTAAAAATTGATTAATTAGGCTCAAAATGTTCATCTCGCAGAGTACAACAAAACTGTGCAATTAGTTTTTGATTTCATCTACATTAAGTACTCCATGCATGTTATGACATTTTGATGTGATGGGGAATCTTCTTTTTACATAGTGTATTTAGAAGTTGCTTTTTGGGAACTTTTGGGAACTAAACGCGGCCTATATTGAGTAAGGTCCTGACGAAGCGCGTGATCATAAACCTAGTAAGGAGTTTGAACGAGGACACGTCTACAAGGAATCAATTCAATGTTTCCTCGCGGACGCAAGATAACAAACACCATCTTTTGTTGCATTTCAGCATCTGCTTCAGACAAAACAGCTGCATTATATTATTACATGCGAGAGCGAAGTTGGCCTACAGATTTTGCTGAATAAAGCAAATCGTCATGGATTATATATACAACTAATTAAACAGAGGCACTGCTGGACTCGGATGATGACTTTGGGGCACTTGGGTGGTGCCTTTGTGGTGGTGATGGGCTATGCGCTCCAAATTCACAGCAACACTTGTCGAGGAAAGGAGTCTCCTCGCAATATGCTTTTTCGAAGTGGGGCTTGCCGTACCAACGATCGCACAGTTGCTGGTTACAATTTCCCTCATCGCATTTTCCTTTCAGGATGTCACAGTGCACGTCACTGCGAAATTTGTTGGTTAATTATGAATCTCGACAGCTCATATATTGTGGACAAAAAAAAAGGGGGAACCCACCTGCATAGGTGACGGACAGGAGTGTAGAAGACATGATCACAACAAGCATAGCAGCAGCTACCAGGCACAAAGCCCCCATCGTGCGTTTTCTTGTGGTTGCCATATATGACTGAGGAGAAAAGAAACACCTTTTTGCATATGCACTTCTCTCCTGTTGTGTTTATATAGAAGCATGGCCTATTGCCTAAATATAATAAATTGATCAGCGTCGTCCTTGTGTATTAATGTCTGCATATGCATATTGCAGTGACATGGGTTTGTAATCTTGATGACCATAGCAAATAAATGCGACCATATCGAGTTTACAAAACATTACTATCTTTGAATCGCATTCCCTTCAAAGTGGCACCTGAATACTTCTCATTTATTTTCTTTCGCTTAAATGTAAGTGTGTGGATTCCATGCCTGAATCGAAAAATGGATGCGTTCAATATTAAATAGGCATTGAATACCTCTAAGGATCTGTGAGCGTCCGCCGTGTCTATGTTATGTTAAAAAAAACAGTCAACAATTAGTATCTATCTAGAGGGATATCCCTTATTATTTTCAGAAGGAACCATATCCCTTATTTATTTCACTTTCATCTAGATAGAATCTGAAGTGACGATTCTCTGAAATTAACTAAAAATTGATTCCTTCGATGTTAAATAGGCACATCGAATACCTCCTAGGATCTCTGCATAAATATAGAGCACGTACATTTTTATGTGGGAGTTCTAGACATAATATTGGGCTTCGGGCCTCGTGTTCGATATGTTAACTGGGAAAGCAGCCGTTTTCCTCCTGCTAGTGTTCGCTACAATTTCTCTGGCCCCTGTCATCGACGGATGTTGTAAGGCACCATGTACAAAGACACAGAAGAACTACATCCTTGGTGTGTGCCACATCTACATCGCGTACACAAATCACTCCCGTAGACTCCCACGCAAAGATCATATCTGTTGTACGGAGGTGAGGACGTTACAGACAAACGTCAAGGGAATGATGCAGTGCATCGTTGATCTACTCACACATGAAGAGCAGGGGGAATACGATGCAGGATTGATGATGTATTTGGGAAGATACTGTACCACATGAGGTAAAAAAATTTATGTAGTGTCGATGATCCCCTTTTCAGATTAGTCCTGCACAGCATAAAGCGTCAGTATATATATATCCTTTACTACTACGTTGATATCATTTTTACTACTGCCACCACGTATGAACGGGATACACACAAACAACGTACAGGAGACAGACTCACACGTACATACTGTATTTTTACCCGTGTGGCTTCCCTACTCACAAACATGCGAAACAAGCACACTACCAGAATGATCAACATCTGCACCGGGTGGAAAAGACCTTTAGCACCGGGTTTCCCACCCGGTGCCACTAAACCGAGGCTAAAGGGGCCGGGTCCAATAACCGGTGCTAAAGGGCCTGCCCCCGCAGCGCCTTTAGCAGGGCCTTTAGCACCGGTTGCTGTCTACGCCCGGTGCTAAAGGCCCCGGGTTTTGTTTTTTTTGCTTTTTTAGTAGCCATGCATGCACGTTTATATATATATATATACATATTCTAATACGTGTATTCTAATACGTATTCGGCCGACTCTATATTCATATTAGTTGTATATCAAATATAAGACATATAATATTTTCAATACATATGAAGCATATATATTTCTAATAATTCCAATACAATACATTTCCAATGTGGAACCGGTCCCGCCTGGTGCATGCTCTGTGGAACCGGTCCCGCCTGTGGCTTGTTGTATCTGCAGCCATGCTACCTTCATCCGTCGCTCCATCTCTGACTCCATTTCTTGGAGCTTTGAGTCCTGGACGGCAACCGTTTGCTCTAGGTCCCTCACCCTCTGTTCATATTCGGCCTTCTTCCTCGAACGGCTCCTATAGGTGGCGGCGTACTCTTGGAAACCTTTCTTCCATGAGATGCTTGTGCCTACGCCGCGCGTCCGTCCAGGATGCTCCTTGTTCCCTAAGACATAGATGCCCTGAGGATATCGAGGAGACGCTGAGCTAGTTCTCGCAAGTCCTCGGGAAAAACTAAGGAGCCGTCGATTGGGCTCAGGGTGCCTCCATGACCATAGTACCAATGCTTGGTCCTTGCGGGCCAGTCATGTGTCGCTGGAGTGATGCCTCTAGCATATAGATCTTCTTCCATCTTCTCCCATTTAGCGATGCTTGCCTTGTAACCTCCCGAACCCATCTTATGCGAGTACTTCTTATTTGCGGCGTTTTCAGCGTTTCTAGCGCTAGCCGTTGCACCCTCTTCGGAGGTTTTGTACTCAATGAATGCTTCCCACTCGTCATTGGTGATCTTCTTATACTTCTCAGGATCCGGGGCCTCTCCGGTGGTTTTGAGCCAATGTGAGTGTAACTTCTTAAAATCCTGAAACAGAACTGCCATCTTCTTCATTGTCCAATCCCTCAGTTCTGCTTCATGAGTGCTAGGCCAGTCGAATATTTCCTTTAATTCCATCCATATCATCTCTTTCTCTGTATCGGGGAGCACGTATTCCTCAGTGGGGTCCGTGGACTTCCATTTTCTGATACTAATGGGCACATTGTCCCTTACAATTACCCCACACTGAGATACAAATTTCTTCGCCACTTTTGGGGGCTCAACTGGCTCCCCTTCATCCTCCACTCGAGTGATGTGAAACTTGACATCCTTCAGCTTCTTCGTGGTCGATCGTTTTGATTTCTTAGCTCGACTTGTAGAAGCAGAGGTGGCCTACACAAATTACATATATACGAGATGATATAGAGAAGGTTTCCATATGTTTCCTCAGGATTCATCAATATCATTTCTTCACTTATCCTTCGAGGATCCACGAAACCAACGTCATATATCCAGGATCTGCGACATTTTTGAATCTCCATTCTGCATATGTTAAGCAATAAATAAAGCCCGCGTCAGCATAGATTGGAATTAATGTTTTCAAACTGTGAATTATAAATCCATGGACATTTATTGGGTTACAATATCAAAAAGTTGATTCGTAAAGAACGTGTCGTTGTCGTCTTGCATGGCTGGGACAGGGTTGTTGTTGTCGTCTTGCATGGCTGGGACAGGGTTGTTGTTGTCCTCTTGCATGGGTGGGACAGGGTTGTTGTTGTCCGCCATATATAGAATTAAAAATAATTGATAAGAAATATATACTAAGCATACAAATTCGCTAAGGGTTCGGGTACGCGACGCGAAGTGGTTTGTTAAGGGTTCGGGTGCGTGACAAACGGGTTCGCTATCCGGGTCGGTGCGCGAAAAAACGGATTCGCTAAGGGGTTCGGGTGCGTGACGAACGGGTTCGCTAAGGGGGTTGCACGACACGAAGTGGTTCGCTAAGGGATTCGGGTTCGCAATAGAATTTCCGATATTAAACATTTTCGATATTATACATTATACAAACATATAACATTTCCAATATACATTTCAATGTAAATATCTCCAATACATTTAAATGAAGCATTTTCCAATATACATTTCAAACATATAACATTTCCAATATACATTTCAATGTAAATATCTCCAATACATTTAAATGAAGCATTTTCCAATATACATTTCAAACATATAACATTTCCAATATACATTTCAATGTAAATATCTCCAATACATTTAAATGAAGCATTTTCCAATATACATTTCAAACATATAACATTTCCAATATACATTTCAATGTAAATATCTCCAATACATTTAAATGAAGCATTTTCCAATATACATTTCAAACATATAACATTTCCAATATACATTTCAATGTAAATATCTCCAATACATTTAAATGAAGCATTTTCCAATATACATTTCAAACATATAACATTTCCAATATACATTTCAATGTAAATATCTCCAATACATTTAAATGAAGCATTTTCCAATATACATTTCAAACATATAACATTTCCAATATACATTTCAATGTAAATATCTCCAATACATTTAAATGAAGCATTTTCCAATATACATTTCAAACATATAACATTTCCAATATACATTTCAATGTAAATATCTCCAATACATTTAAATGAAGCATTTTCCAATATACATTTCAAACATATAACATTTCCAATATACATTTCAATGTAAATATCTCCAATACATTTAAATGAAGCATTTTCCAATATACATTTCAAACATATAACATTTCCAATATACATTTCAATGTAAATATCTCCAATACATTTAAATGAAGCATTTTCCAATATACATTTCAAACATATAACATTTCCAATATACATTTCAATGTAAATATCTCCAATACATTTAAATGAAGCATTTTCCAATATACATTTCAAACATATAACATTTCCAATATACATTTCAATGTAAATATCTCCAATACATTTAAATGAAGCATTTTCCAATATACATTTCAAACATATAACATTTCCAATATACATTTCAATGTAAATATCTCCAATACATTTAAATGAAGCATTTTCCAATATACATTTCAAACATATAACATTTCCAATATACATTTCAATGTAAATATCTCCAATACATTTAAATGAAGCATTTTCCAATATACATTTCAAACATATAACATTTCCAATATACATTTCAATGTAAATATCTCCAATACATTTAAATGAAGCATTTTCCAATATACATTTCAAACATATAACATTTCCAATATACATTTCAATGTAAATATCTCCAATACATTTAAATGAAGCATTTTCCAATATACATTTCAAACATATAACATTTCCAATATACATTTCAATGTAAATATCTCCAATACATTTAAATGAAGCATTTTCCAATATACATTTCAAACATATAACATTTCCAATATACATTTCAATGTAAATATCTCCAATACATTTAAATGAAGCATTTTCCAATATACATTTCAAACATATAACATTTCCAATATACATTTCAATGTAAATATCTCCAATACATTTAAATGAAGCATTTTCCAATATACATTTCAAACATATAACATTTCCAATATACATTTCAATGTAAATATCTCCAATACATTTAAATGAAGCATTTTCCAATATACATTTCAAACATATAACATTTCCAATATACATTTCAATGTAAATATCTCCAATACATTTAAATGAAGCATTTTCCAATATACATTTCAAACATATAACATTTCCAATATACATTTCAATGTAAATATCTCCAATACATTTAAATGAAGCATTTTCCAATATACATTTCAAACATATAACATTTCCAATATACATTTCAATGTAAATATCTCCAATACATTTAAATGAAGCATTTTCCAATATACATTTCAAACATATAACATTTCCAATATACATTTCAATGTAAATATCTCCAATACATTTAAATGAAGCATTTTCCAATATACATTTCAAACATATAACATTTCCAATATACATTTCAATGTAAATATCTCCAATACATTTAAATGAAGCATTTTCCAATATACATTTCAAACATATAACATTTCCAATATACATTTCAATGTAAATATCTCCAATACATTTAAATGAAGCATTTTCCAATATACATTTCAAACATATAACATTTCCAATATACATTTCAATGTAAATATCTCCAATACATTTAAATGAAGCATTTTCCAATATACATTTCAAACATATAACAGATGAAGGCCGCAGACTTTGTTGAGTTTTCGTTCCTGAGAATCTGCATGTGCTCCTCGATGTACGGAGCAACTAAGGATGATTGTTGTAAAACTGTGAGGTGCGCTTTACGAAATGTCTCAGCGTCCTTGATCACCATCGATCTTCTCCCTAGTGTGCCCTTTCCACCAAGTCTCCCCTCGTGATGTGATTCGGGCACACCAATCGGCATAAGATCGTCGACAAAGTCAACACAGAATTCAATGACCTCTTCTGTTTCGTATCCCTTAGCAATGCATCCTTCTGGATGAGAACGATTACGGACATTCTTCTTTAGGACAGCGAAGAACCTCTCAAATGGGAACATGTTGTGTAGGAATACTGGGCCTGTCTCTTATACACATCTAGATGTGTATAAGAGACAGCGCCAGTACTTGCGTCCTGCCAGCTTCACTCTCAGCAAAGAAGAGAAGGCAAGCATGTTTGAATGCTTGAACAGTATCAAGGTTCCGTCTGGCTACTCCTGCAACTGTCTCTTATACACATCTAGATGTGTATAAGAGACAGCGCCAGTACTTGCGTCCTGCCAGCTTCACTCTCAGCAAAGAAGAGAAGGCAAGCATGTTTGAATGCTTGAACAGTATCAAGGTTCCGTCTGGCTACTCCTGCAACTGTCTCTTATACACATCTAGATGTGTATAAGAGACAGCGCCAGTACTTGCGTCCTGCCAGCTTCACTCTCAGCAAAGAAGAGAAGGCAAGCATGTTTGAATGCTTGAACAGTATCAAGGTTCCGTCTGGCTACTCCTGCAACTGTCTCTTATACACATCTAGATGTGTATAAGAGACAGCGCCAGTACTTGCGTCCTGCCAGCTTCACTCTCAGCAAAGAAGAGAAGGCAAGCATGTTTGAATGCTTGAACAGTATCAAGGTTCCGTCTGGCTACTCCTGCAACTGTCTCTTATACACATCTAGATGTGTATAAGAGACAGCGCCAGTACTTGCGTCCTGCCAGCTTCACTCTCAGCAAAGAAGAGAAGGCAAGCATGTTTGAATGCTTGAACAGTATCAAGGTTCCGTCTGGCTACTCCTGCAACTGTCTCTTATACACATCTAGATGTGTATAAGAGACAGCGCCAGTACTTGCGTCCTGCCAGCTTCACTCTCAGCAAAGAAGAGAAGGCAAGCATGTTTGAATGCTTGAACAGTATCAAGGTTCCGTCTGGCTACTCCTGCAACTGTCTCTTATACACATCTAGATGTGTATAAGAGACAGCGCCAGTACTTGCGTCCTGCCAGCTTCACTCTCAGCAAAGAAGAGAAGGCAAGCATGTTTGAATGCTTGAACAGTATCAAGGTTCCGTCTGGCTACTCCTGCAACTGTCTCTTATACACATCTAGATGTGTATAAGAGACAGCGCCAGTACTTGCGTCCTGCCAGCTTCACTCTCAGCAAAGAAGAGAAGGCAAGCATGTTTGAATGCTTGAACAGTATCAAGGTTCCGTCTGGCTACTCCTGCAACTGTCTCTTATACACATCTAGATGTGTATAAGAGACAGCGCCAGTACTTGCGTCCTGCCAGCTTCACTCTCAGCAAAGAAGAGAAGGCAAGCATGTTTGAATGCTTGAACAGTATCAAGGTTCCGTCTGGCTACTCCTGCAACTGTCTCTTATACACATCTAGATGTGTATAAGAGACAGCGCCAGTACTTGCGTCCTGCCAGCTTCACTCTCAGCAAAGAAGAGAAGGCAAGCATGTTTGAATGCTTGAACAGTATCAAGGTTCCGTCTGGCTACTCCTGCAACTGTCTCTTATACACATCTAGATGTGTATAAGAGACAGCGCCAGTACTTGCGTCCTGCCAGCTTCACTCTCAGCAAAGAAGAGAAGGCAAGCATGTTTGAATGCTTGAACAGTATCAAGGTTCCGTCTGGCTACTCCTGCAACTGTCTCTTATACACATCTAGATGTGTATAAGAGACAGCGCCAGTACTTGCGTCCTGCCAGCTTCACTCTCAGCAAAGAAGAGAAGGCAAGCATGTTTGAATGCTTGAACAGTATCAAGGTTCCGTCTGGCTACTCCTGCAACTGTCTCTTATACACATCTAGATGTGTATAAGAGACAGCGCCAGTACTTGCGTCCTGCCAGCTTCACTCTCAGCAAAGAAGAGAAGGCAAGCATGTTTGAATGCTTGAACAGTATCAAGGTTCCGTCTGGCTACTCCTGCAACTGTCTCTTATACACATCTAGATGTGTATAAGAGACAGCAATTATATAATACAATATAAAGTTAATACAAATTTAATATATAAATAAATACAAATTTTAATATATATTCCATTATATAAACACATTTCTAAAACTAGCTTAACTATTCCAACTTTTAATATACATAAATATACCTTCCATTAAATTAATAAATAACTATTCCAACTTTTAATAAATAACTAATATTATATATTCCATTGAATTACTATATTCATTTTCTAAAAACATATATACATTCCATTAAATTAGTAAATAACTATTCCAACTTTTAATAAATAACTAATAAATAAAATACATAAGCCTTATAACTATTCACAAGTCATACATAAATCATACAAAATAAAATACTAACTACCTTGCCTTCTCTCTCTCCATTTAAAACACAACATGAACACTCTCTCTCTCCCATGAACACAAGCTCCCCTCTCTCTCCTCCATGAACACAAGCTCTCTAGCTAGCCTTATTTGATTCACAAATTCCTCTATTCCTAAAGCACAGAAGGATTACAAGCTAAATCAAACAATAGAGAATGAAAAAGTGTACCTTATAGTGCTCCTTGGATGAGTGGAATCTTCACAAATTTTGAAAAATATTTGGGCAGCACCTCCCCTTCTTCTCCCGATCGAGCCAGCATGAACACAGCGCCAAGTGTTCAGCTGGCTCGGGAGGGGGAGGAAGAAGCCCCTATATGCAAACACATTAGCACCGGGTCGTAGCAAGACCCGGTGCTAATGCGCCACCTTTAGCACCGGTAGCACCGGTTGCTGGCTGCAACCGGTGCTAAAGTGGGCACATTAGCACCGGGTCTTGCCACGACCCGGTGCTAATGTGTTCGCCTTGCCACCCCTGCATGCCGCCCCCGCTCCTAGCCGTTGGACCCGGTGCTGAAGACCCATCAGCACCGGGTCCAAAAATGGCCGAGGCGGAGGGGGTGGGCCGATGTTGAAGTTTCTCGTAGTGGCAGTAATTTCTGCGCCGAAAAGAAGCGGCGTCTGCAGACTGCAAAGATTTTCTTTTCCATCTTTTATTTATTTATTGAACTCGTTCATCATATATTTCATCCAATCATGGTTAATCGATCATAGTCCAGAACTATAGCTCACTCCAGTGCCACCCAACCACGAGTCTCCCATGATAAAATTCGCCACGGTGAACCTCGTGGCATCTGACCTGGACAGTGACGTGTGCACCCCAGCCCACGTCACCCGCTTACTTGTCCCGGCACCAGGCCCAGTGTTACCATACTCCCCATAGTACAGCGTGCTCAATGCGAACTGCCCCGACCACTGTAGCCACCCGGCCGGTGAGATCGAACGGTCCAGGAAGCTTTCCATCACGACCGTCCGTGAGTACTTCTGCCATGGACGGCCCAGATACACCGGAGTGCCGCCGAGGTCCGACGCTCCGGTGATCCTGCACTTGTGGATGGAGATCCCCGTGTTCTGGTTCGGATCGGTCCGGCCCTGGGCTGTGACCGTGTCCTTTTGGGCCGAGCCGGGCCTCCGGGCCTGAATGTCGCAGTTCTGGATGACCACCGCGGCATTGCCAAAGATGAAGTCCACCGTGCCGGTGATGTCGTCCTCGGCGTAGAACTGGCGGTTGGAGTGCACGTAGAGCGCGTCCTGGTATGCCTGGATGGCACACTGGTACACGACGGAGAGGTCGCCGCCGACCCGCAGGGCCACGGCCTGGCCCTTCCCCGGCCCGGCGTCGTTGACGATGGTGAGGCCTTTGGCGATGAAGCCCGAGCCCATCGCAGCTGTAGGTTAATTACCACACGCAGAGATCAGATCACAAAAGGCTTAATTAAGGTGGTGTTAGAACGTTTGCAAGACAAGCAATGGGAGTGTGTACTGTCTAGCACAAAGGAGCACAAAGGAGAAAAGGTGAAGAGTGTGGGCGACATGGCAAGTGAAACATCGCTGTCGATGCTGCATTTGACGGTGCCCATGGTGCAACCACGAAGCATATGCATTAATGCGTGTATAGTACTAGTGTTGGTGTGCTACATGTAGACGAGATGGCAACAAAGCCTACGAAAGTGGAGGCATCTAACGATCAAATCGAACAAAGGCATCTTCTTTCACTTGCTGGCCCATTTTCATACAGACGTGTAGTGCAAATAATTGCAATAATCCTACCATTTTGGGTGCATAATAAGCTTTTACATTGAACTTTTGTAAGTTGAAGCTTTTACGTAGTTTTGCAACAAGCAGGTGTGCATAGCTTTTTCTTCTTTTTCTTTTTTGCGAAAATAGTAGTTATGCAGCTTTTTGTACGTGTTGCATATGAACAGAAAGATCATAGATGCAGACGTGTAATACGTACCAACGGTGGCGGTGGCGTAGGTGGTGTAGCCGTCGGCGGCGCTCCTGTGTCCGACGATCACCGTCTTCCCCTTGCCGTCGCCCATCAGCATCACCTTCTTCTGCTTGCTCGAGATGCTCACGCTCTCCTCGTACCGCCCGGCCTTCACGTGGATCACCTTCCTCCCTCCGCCGCCGCCGTTCGCCGCCGTCGTCACGGCCGCGATCGCCTCTTTGATTCTGCCGTGCGTCCCGCTGCCGTCCAGCGCCACCACCGCGTCCACCGTGACGCTGCCGCCGGCGGGGGACTCGAGTAGCTTCCTGTCGTGCTCGGTTACCCAGGACGGGAACGCCGCCGGTGGCGCCGTCGGCGTGCGCGGCGCTCCCGACGGCGGCGCGCCGCCGCGCGCGGAGGAGAGGTTCCGCGCCAGCGTGCGCGCCGACGTGGCGCGGGCCATGGCGAACTGCACGGACGCGGCGAACGGGTCCCTGGTGGCCGGCGCTGGCCCCGCCGCCGGAGACGAGAGCGCCGTCTCGCACGCGCTCGGGTACGGCGTCGACAGGCAGATCGCCGTGACGTTCGTGCTCGGCGGCGCCGCCTCCGCCGCTGCTGAGACGGCGATCGTCGAGGCGGCGTCGGTAGCCACATTGTTGTCCATCGACGGCGCCGCCGCTTCGTCTTGATGTCCGGCGGCGACAGACACTGCTAGCGTCGCGAGGGCTAGCAGCGCCGTGGCAATGGCGCGAGGCCATGTAACAGCAGGTAGCTTACGCATCTCGCCGCTCTCGTGAGCGCTTGCCCTGCCACGACACACGTCTCCACACCGTTGAAGACTTGAAGCTAAAAATATGCGCGTGTGTTCTTCGTTGCTCTGTGCAAGTCTTTGTATAGCAGCACTTGGGTCTCTCATGCTGATATATGGGCGTAATGAACGGCAGTTGGTACCAAAATGTTGCGAGTGTTTTTGTGGGGTGTAATGCTTTTGCATTTTCACCATTGCAATGTGCTAGATATGGGATAAGTAATGTTGCCATGTCCTAAACCCTAAACCTTTAATACAAGTCAACCGGCATGAACGTTACTGTTTAGCAACTGACATGCATCAAGACTCAAAATCTACTTTGGAAGACTTTCCTCCATTCATAATAGGGAAAAGTCCAATTTGCTACCTCCGTGTATAGGCCAAATAACCCCCTAATCTCTACCTAATTATAAAGCAAGGATTGTTTCCGCGGTATGTCATAATTTTATAAAAAATCCCCTAATATTTATAAGAATCAACCCACCATCCTTTTCTTAAATTCTGTCTTTGGTGCGTCAATTTCCATAATCATATCCATTACAGAGACCAAGTAATTTTATGAAAACCCCGCTCATGTCTCCACCTCTCTACCTAATTATAAAGCAAGGATTGTTTCTGCGGTACGTCGTGGATTGTTTCTGCGGTACGTCGTGGATTGTTTTGCAAAAAAGACCCTGAAATTTTTATAATATACAAATCAACCAAAGTTCACATCTGCCTGCCCCAAATCGGATCGGTTCCGTTGCTCCCCTCTACTATCGGCCGCAGCAACGCTGCTCAACGTGCGCGCTACCATCTCCGTTCGAGTTCTACCTGCATGCGGGCGTGACTCTCGCCGTATCTATCTATTCTATTCCTGCTATCCTACCCGTAATAGTTTTCGTCCGTCAGCTGCCTGATCCACCTTGTACGTGTTCGTCTATGATCCGATCCGTTCCTGGCGTCCGTTGCTTCCACAAGCCCGGGATCGAGCCGTGCACGGCAATGTTCCCTCCGTGATGCACTGACGCTGAAGCCGATTCCGCTTCAGTTACCAACAGCAATGATCTACAAATACACGCAACAGCTAGCCGAGCACAAGAACCCCCGGAGCCCAGCAGCGTGCGGCCGTATCGCCATGTCTTCATCGTTGTCGAAAGATGTTATGTGCATCGTCACATCGCCACGATATCGAATCAGTGAATTCTTTCTACGGTTATACCCTCGTTTTGATTCCGAGCCAAAGGATGCCGATCGATCGATCATTGTAGAACGAGTGCATGCCATGACCGAGGCATCGGATCAGGCGGTCATGGTGATCTGCCGTCGTCTACCTGCATGCGCCCCTTGTGGCGAATCGAGAGATCGGCTACTTGGTGTAAGAGCCGCACCACCTCCCTGCGGTGCATCCGCGTCGATCATGCATGCGCCTCAATGCTAGCGATTCCGCCTTCTCGCTCGTCACGGCCGGCACCACCAGTCCGCCACCACCCACGTTGCTTGCACAAACGGGTCCACGAGGCCGCAGCCCTCCACGGCACCCAACCTTCTGCTACCTAAATGCCGAGGTGGAGCCATGGAGGATGTTCTTATCACAGGATGCATGGCAGCCTTCATCAGCATGTCGATGCGATTGCTTCCATATTTATCCAAAAATATCCACTTAATTTATTATTTTGTGCTGGCACATTCATTGCTGTTATTAATTGTGATCTGCGGATTCATGGCACCATGATTATTATTTCCCTTACCTTGAGACAGTTTTTCTGATCACTGCTTGTTTGATGAAATGCTCATGTGAAAACTGTGAACAGATCTCAGATTGGCTTGCCATGGAGAAGGTGTGCGACGATGTGCCACTTGGCTTAGTTTCCTGGCATTTTCTTTTTTGTGCAAGTTTAGTCTGGTTACACGACCATTTTCTGGTTGATTGCCGTGAGTTCCTCGCGTCCACGGTCCACCTGATGCTTTTGGTGCTTCATTGAGAGCTTGGCTGCTAGCCTGGCCGGCCGCTACTTTGCCACATGAACAGATGAGAAATGCTACTATCTTGTATGCTCAATTGCCCATCCTGGTTGGGTGATAGCTAGATTAATTTGCGAGAAAGTTCTGATTTTGTTTTTTTATATGAATTTTTATAAAAGTTTTTTGAATCTCAACTTTTGGTATAATTCACATCTACTTAGTACTATTGTGTGTGCAAAGTTTCAAAAAATTTTAAAAACTCTACCTATGACATGCATAAGCCTCGCGGACGCTTATACATTCGGTTTCTTCGCTCCGCATTTTAGCGGTCTTACATGGCAGGTCTGTTTAGGATCAATCTCACGTAGGTAGGCACATCGCTGCTGTTCCGTGGTTTTTACTGGTATAGGCGAAGAGTCAAGGAGAAGACAAGGTGATCCACAAGAAGAAAAACAGATTACATTACTTAATTCCTTTGAGTAAAATTACATGCTGTCAGGTTTTGGAGAGACCTTGCTTCAATCAATTTCCAATTCAATCACAAAGTAGAAGAAAGCATTATATTAAAATATGTATTCATCTCTCACACCAGTAAAATTACAAGCCAAGTCAATTTGGTGGCAATAGGGCTCTGGGAGCATGGGTACTTTGCGGCTGGTGGCGACACAGCCAAGCAAGGACGAGAAGCAGGGGATAGGGAGGCCCGAAGGGGTGTTGTGAACCTAAACATACTTAGCCATGCATGTCCACATGGTAATCCAGTCAGCAAAAACCAGCCTGAGAACCAGCCATTGGTTTCTAGAATAAATATGTAAAAGGTGTGTTTTGATCCGGTTTTGTAAAATGAGGGGGTTAAGTAAACCATTTAATACATTAGGGGGTTATTTGGACCTCGCCAATACATGAGGGCACTAAATTGGATTTTTTTTCCTTCAAAATATACCTACAATTTATCAACGGATGGAGTAATAGATATGTTGATGTGTTTAGAATTTATTTCCAATACGCAGGAGAGCGGTGTATTCTCGTATAAGAAGAAAAAACAATGTTAGTTTTTGTTACAACACGCAGCCACATTGATATGTTGACATGCATAGAATTTTTTTGTTACAACTACGCGAACTCAATCTACAATGTTGAGCCTGCTGCATACAAGTATAGATCAGCCATTTTGTTCACGATTTAATAACCAGCTAAGCTATGGATAAAGCTCGCGATCGGACGGTTCAGAACGCTTCTCCACATTCATGGAGTGATGGAGCATTGCATGGTGCCATGGTGGGGGCGTGCAGTGTACAAAGCTCAACTCTGATAAGGGGAGCCATGTGCGTGCAGACGTGGAGCAAGGAATAATGGTCCATCGTGTACGCTCATATGGATAAAGGTGGAGGAAAAAATACTGAGAATGGCGCACGCCGAACAAAGGTGAAATGCCGATCTGTGTTTTGTTTCCGCCCTTTTGTCTTCCGTTTCCCCGTGCGCTCATGGGAACTTTTGTTCCGTTGGTTACGTGCTTTCGACAGGGAACAATCTTTTTGTGGACAAGGTCTTTCTCGAAAGAAAAAAACAATCTTTATGTGGACAAGTTCTTGTTATGCAGATCCGGCTAAATGTTTAATTAACTTGTTGTTGGTGTACGCAATGGTGTGCGCTAATTAACATGAGGATTTGATTGACAGCCTTTTTAAAACAAACAACAGCTAGCTGCACACGCACACGCACACGCACTTATGTCTATGAACACCGTACCGCTGAATGTATCTGACGGTCGATAACATGAATAAATAGATGCTCTGTTTGATGAATGATGACACAAATGGGACGTCGTCAAACCAGCGGTTTAATCTCTGCTAGGTAGTCGGGGTACAACCACCTACACTAACCATGCATGCATGCATTGCTTGGCCATGCATTCTCGTCATGATTGACTGGACTTGACCATTTTTTTTTGGGTTCAAGACTTAACTTGACCTGTGACCCCGCCGATGGGTGCTTACCCAGTGGACCTGATTATAGATGCTGACAGAGTTATGAGTCAAGTGGTTATAGCCTTCTCTAACCATGTCCAGTTCGGATGAGCAACACCACAACCATGTGGGCACACTCACCTTATCTCCCACCGTTCATTTCGCTTTAATTTTCGTGCTACATCTGCCTAGCGCTAGGCTTCGTTGACCCGCATCTACCTGGCTTCTTCCCCACCCAGGCTCCGCCTCCCCTCTCCGCCTCCGCCTCTCTCTTCGCCTTCGACTCCTCCTCCGTTCCCTCCGCCTCTGCCACCGCGTCGGCGGCCGCCTCCACCTCCGTCTCCTCCCTCTTCCGCCTCCGCCCTCATCTTCCGCGAGCTGAATCTGCATCCTCTTACCTGCCGCCGCCGCCACAGCCTACGACTGCTGCCCTCCACCTCCGCCCTCCGCATCCGCCTCCGCCTCCGCCTCCGTCTCCTCCCTCTTCCGCCTCCGCCCTCCCCCGAAGTTGCCGAAAAAGATGGAGGCGCCATTACTGACCGCCTGAATCGGCCGCGGAGCCACCGGCTACGCGGGGACCGCCATCGCGGCGGCAGCAGGGTTGTCCCGGACGACGCCGGCCCGGACCAGGAACTCCTCCAGCGTCATCTCCCCGAGCGTCGGCTGCCGGTTGGGCTGCGGCTCCGCCCCGCCAGCCGCCCCCGGCGGCGGCCCCTCGCGGATGAAGTCCCGCCAGACCTCGTCCACCGTCTTGACGCTGAGCGTGCGCGGCAGGGTGAGCGACCCCTGCCTCTGCAGCGCGGCACCGTCGTCGCCGGCCGGCCCAGCCGCGGCGGAGGCTGAGGCCATGGCCTGGCTCTCCTCGGCCGTCCAGATGCTCCAGCAGCAGCTCGTCCATGTTCATGGAGCCGAAATCTTAGTAAATATCTCTGATTGACTATTTCCCTGATTGATTGACTATTCTTTTAAGAAGAGATCTGACCAGGGTTTGCTTGGTTGGAGAATAGAAATCATCAGGCATGACCAAGTATTTATTATGGAATGTAAATATGGGTATTAGCCATCTTATTGGAATTAGAATTTCCAATTCTAGAGATGGGTTTCAATTGTTTTCTCAATAAATGTTACATAAACCTGGATCTTTAGATTAGTCTGCACAACTGCCACAAGCTTAAATATTGAAGCCTCTGGTGGATATGATGATGAATTGATTGCAAGACTGTTGAACTTTGGTCATTGCCAAGAGAAAGAAATAGCTGTTAAGACAGTCAAAACCATCAAGTTAGTCCTGATCCTGTACTACAAAATTTCACCTCATAAGATTCTCTAGTGCAATATAAATAATGCTATCACGTTATCATGTATATATAAACAATCCCCTGGCAAGAAAAAAAAATGTCTTAATTTATATTAGAAACAGGAAATATGAACAACCAAGTTGTATGTCAGAACTGACAAAACAAATCATACACTGCAGGTTCTTGGGACTACATGAAGAGACTCAGATTCCTAAGGACTGTTCAAGTGCATTCGATGTGATTAGCCAACGGATGGAACAGAGGATGGGCTATGGCCGCAATGTGCAGGTGAGGCTTAATACTATCTTACTGCATGTCTTCCTTATGTCATGTCTTGCTTGTAGCTGTTAAATTTTGTGCTACAGATCTCTCCGGCGAGTGAGAGGAGGAAAAAGAAGCGAGCGGCGGCGGAAAAAAGAAGGGGCGGAGTGAGAGGAGGCGCCGTCGTCCGTCCGGCGAGTGAGAGGAGGAAGATGAGCGGCGGCGGAGAGCGAGAGGAGGAAAAAGAAGCGAGCGGCGGCGGAAG
>OAMR01000432.1:44486-69355 GCA_900205405.1 Echinochloa crus-galli | reverse complement strand
CCAACACTTCATCCATGGTCATTGGTTGGGTTACAATATCAAAAAGTTGATTCGTTAGGATAGTCCGATCTCAACCTCAAATTCTGCTAGGTGTAGGTCATGCGGAGTTGGCAATGGAGCCAAGGGCTGCTGAGGTTGCTGGCCGAGCTGAGGAACCTTTTTGGATGTACCCGTCTCCTTATCTGCAGCCTTCCGCTGCAACCGGTGCTAAAGGGGGAACATTAGCACCGGGTCTTGCCACGACCTGGTGCTAATGTGCCCTGCCACCCCTGCATGCCGCCCCCGCTCCTAGCCGTTGGACCCGGTGCTGAAGACCCATCAGCACCGGGTCAAAAAATGGCCGAGGCGGAGGGGGCGGCGGATGTTGAAGTTTGTGGTAGTGGTTTGATCTGTTACCCGTCTGTATATATAAATCGGATACCGCCATTCTCCCTCTGTTTAATCCATTCCTTTACGACGTCGTGTAGATCCCTCCTGACTCGGCTCGTCACCTCCTTGGCACACAGTATCTCCTTGCAACTATGTTTTACCACAAAAATTGAATGGATTGGCTATGCGATGCATCAAGAAATACCTAAATGAGTTTTTCTTTTGTGAAGCATCGAAATATTATTGTTATCGGAGTCGAGCTCTTGCTAATCTTTAAATTTGTTCTAGTGACATTGGATTTTTAAGATTTAAATATATACTGTTAGTATTATTATCTCAATTACCATTTTATATATGAAAAAAGTTTCTGTCTAAAGGGTTTATAATGCTCGGTTCGCTCGGGGGCCCTTAAAATCATTGAGCCGCCGAACCAGCAGCTTGATCACTGCTAACGAAGACCTGCAGTTGTTTCCTCTCCCTCCCGGTCTCCCTCTCATTCGAAATGTCCTTCTCGCCAATCCAAGGCCATGCTTCTCTTCCAGATCCAGCAAATACTCTGGTGGATCGTCATGGCGGCGGAGACCATAGCTGAGAGCTCCTCGGATCCGACATCAGCGGGGAAGATGCGCCAGGAAGAGAGAACGTCAGCACAGGGAAAAAATCTATCGCAGCAGCAGCCTAGGGAGAACACAGGGAAGGAGACAGTGGGAAAGAGCAGCCGGGAGAGAGGAGAATGACGACGCTGTTGTTCTCTCTTTCCGTTACCTGATATGAACCAAACAATCGGAGGCTTTGGTTACATTTTTTTCAGATCACAGCGGTATCCATTCCATTAACATTTACGTTACAGCAGTTCCAACCAAACACCACCCAGCATTAAGTGGAGTGCCCTCTGTAGTTTCCTTTTTTAGACAATACTAGGATCGTGCCCGTGAGTTGCTACGGGCAACAAAATATTTATATTACGATACACATCAAAATAAACATGACAATAATAATGTGAAAATAAATATAAATATGAAGTAAGTATATTATCGAGATCGTTGTTACATCAATAAAAAGAAAAAAGCCTACAACTCCGATCCAAGGTCGTGGAAGTAAGTTTACCATTGTGTGCAAGGTTATCAAAATTATAGTCACATGGATAGTCAATATATAACTCAACTAAATTATGCTTCCACTACAGTTCAGACTGCTGACCAAATTATGCTTCACAGAAGCACTTCACACTACAGTCCAACTGTATGTCTAAAATTAAGCAAAATCAAGGTAACACGATCCAAAAGCAGCACTGCAACAAAATATATGACAATAACCATTTAGTTTTCTGTTACAAAAGGATTTGTCATTAGTTATTTTCATAGACACAGGGAGCCTCAATGCAAAGGATGGATACCTCAGTGATATGGATTATAGCATCACAGAGCAGGTCACACCGTCCTTCAGGCCCTCCAAATCTTCACATAAAAGGAATGAAATATAGTCTATGTGAAAGCCCAAGTGCAAATCATGTTAGTAGTTGCTAAGATCTGTAGCATGCTTGTGGCAATGCTCTACAAAAAGAAAGAATTGTATGCCCCAACTCATGTGCAGTTGCTTAATGTCTAGAATTTCTATGACAATAATGGTCGCACCTAGGTGACAATAATGCTAATAATCCTGTCGACATCAATAATAAACCAATCGGACAATTTCGAAACGTGCCTGAATGCCATCATCCATTCATAGTCAATCACCGTAAGGACCTCTACATGAATTGATAACTGAAAAGAAGAAGAGGGAAAAAATATCTGAATAAAATCGCTTACCCGTTATATGTCGGAAGTACTTGTTTCACCATCCTCCTTATTTTCAGAATTCAGGCTCATGGTAATCCATAGTAGCTCACGAGCTCAACCAACAGTCTAGCCGGAACTGGTGGCACTATGGTGATGGCATCCCCAATGACAGTTTAAAAGGCAGGTAATAAACCTGCACACACCACGTTCTCATAGCAAGAAAAAGAACTATCACTAAGTTGCACACCACCCCTACATGTTTGAAGCTGTAATCTCGATAAGCAGGCATTCAAATTCACAATTCAGTTACAAGTGAACAACGGTAATTAACAAGGTTTTAACTAACTGACGATGAATGTCACGGAACTCTTACTTTGCCCATGATGTATGTTGATTGATCTGCAATCTCGGCAACCAATGTCATTCAAGTCCCTGACCTTGGACACCAACATTCCTAACCAAAGCCTGCAGTACGTCAATTCTGTAATGAAAAAAAAAACAGCTACAGAACACAGATACTTATCAATCATGTGACAGATATGAGTCTTTGAAGATAAATCTTGGGTGTGAAAAGAATACTTCTCAAATTTAGGTCCCTCAGAAATGTGTGGCGATCAGAATTACCATTCGCCATGACTGTAACTAAAAAAATAGCTACTCTGATTTTTTTTCCGTAAAACAGTACACAATGGACAAAGACAAAATCTTGCAACTGATCTAACTTGGATAAGGAAAAATGCGAGCCTTGTGTCAACAACCCCCACCCAGAATAACCGTTAATGACTGGGCAAAGTGCACAATTAACTATTTATAATTTTAGGGTGATATTTAGCATCCAAATTAGTAGCAAAAGAGAAGAGGGGATTTGAAATGCTATTAACTTACCTCTGTTCTGTAACGAGTATCTGGAGGCGGCAGCTTCAATTGATCCTTCCAATCTTGTGAACTGCACAGAGATGAACATAGTTGCTGAATAAGTATCTCCACAGCAGTGAATGCTAATAATCATGTCGACAACCAATCGAACAATTGTGAATCGTCAGTAGCTATAGGTACAGGGATTCAATGTGTGTTCCTCACCTTGTGCCTCTTGTTTCACTGGGACGTTCACTGGCTTCCTGTCCTAGTGTCCTCTCTAGATGAATAATCTCTTTACAAGCCTTCTTTCTCTGCGAAAAAAAAACAAGCGAGAGCTCCAGAGCTGCAGCCAAGAAATTCTGCAGGGCACGCACGCACCCGCTCTTGGTGCGGATCTTGCAGAGGACGGCGTCCTGGCAAGAACTTCTCGATCGCTGCCATCTCCGCCGACGCCACCCACCCAACGCCGTTGCTGCCGCCGGCGCCCGGCAGGCTGAGTTGCGGCGCTAGCGGCTGCTGCTGCCCATTCAGCGGCGCCGGGCCGGAGCTGGACTCGCAGGCGGCGGCTTGTCCGTCGTCGCCTAGGTGTGGTAGAGCCCCAGGGGGAAAGTCGCGGAGGGAGGGTCGGCAGGCGGCAGCGCGATCGTCTTGGCGACGGGTCACGCCCGGAGAGGAGCGGGCGCCTGGGTGGATAAATGAGTAGCGTTGTGCGGCTCGTGGAAACAGTGGAGGATTTTGGAGATGGGAGAGGAGGCGGTGGGAGAGGAAGCGGTTGGCCGCAGATCATGGAAACGTGGGGCGAGGGGCGGGGGCGAGTGGCGACGGGTTGACCACAGAGGAAAAAAAATCGACGGTGCGATGGAGAAGCGACGGTGGGCGCAGAAGGAGCGACGTTTTTCGGAGAGCGGAGGAGGAGCGACGTTTTTGCGTACGCAATTCTTTTATTAAGTCGTAGAGATAAGCACGGGATTCGTACGGAAGTAGAAAAGGCAACCGGTTTCTCAGGCGCTTCATTTTATTCGCTACATGTATATTGCTTCAAATCAAAAGTGTCATGTTCCTTCTCTACTTGTGACAAAGGTAATACAAGAGAAGATTCTAGCATATCAATATTTGTATCATTGGAGAGCAAATTCAGCACATCAAGAGAGCTTTTATTACCTGAAAAATTTACCTGTTCCGTGTTCTTTTGTATGGTCATCTTTATAATGTACATGCTACAAAGTATTAGTTTCAAAAATAGGCAAAACAATATCACCATTTTGTTCTGTCGTTGAAAACAACCCATTCTTTTCTAAAATGTTCATTTTTTCTTCTCTGCGCGCTTTGGAGATCAGCTTCTAAAATTTCAGCAGTAGTCAAAGCTACAAGTGTAAATTTTCTACCATTGTACTTGAAGAAATATTTATTACCAACCTTTTTGTGTACCACATTATTTATATTAATCCAAGCGTGCCTAGCAACAAATGACATACTTGCATAGGTACTATGTTAAATCAGCACTATTCTTTTGAGACCCATACTAAATTCAATACATGTAATTTTAGTTACCTTTTTCTTATCATAAGGCCGGGCCGGAGCTGGACTCGCAGGCGGCGGCTTGTCCGTCGTCGCCTAGGTGTGGTAGAGCCCCAGGGGGAAAGTCGCGGAGGGAGGGTCGGCAGGCGGCAGCGCGATCGTCTTGGCGACGGGTCACGCCCGGAGAGGAGCGGGCGCCTGGGTGGATAAATGAGTAGCGTTGTGCGGCTCGTGGAAACAGTGGAGGATTTTGGAGATGGGAGAGGAGGCGGTGGGAGAGGAAGCGGTTGGCCGCAGATCATGGAAACGTGGGGCGAGGGGCGGGGGCGAGTGGCGACGGGTTGACCACAGAGGAAAAAAAATCGACGGTGCGATGGAGAAGCGACGGTGGGCGCAGAAGGAGCGACGTTTTTCGGAGAGCGGAGGAGGAGCGACGTTTTTGCGTACGCAATTCTTTTATTAAGTCGTAGAGATAAGCACGGGATTCGTACGGAAGTAGAAAAGGCAACCGGTTTCTCAGGCGCTTCATTTTATTCGCTACATGTATATTGCTTCAAATCAAAAGTGTCATGTTCCTTCTCTACTTGTGACAAAGGTAATACAAGAGAAGATTCTAGCATATCAATATTTGTATCATTGGAGAGCAAATTCAGCACATCAAGAGAGCTTTTATTACCTGAAAAATTTACCTGTTCCGTGTTCTTTTGTATGGTCATCTTTATAATGTACATGCTACAAAGTATTAGTTTCAAAAATAGGCAAAACAATATCACCATTTTGTTCTGTCGTTGAAAACAACCCATTCTTTTCTAAAATGTTCATTTTTTCTTCTCTGCGCGCTTTGGAGATCAGCTTCTAAAATTTCAGCAGTAGTCAAAGCTACAAGTGTAAATTTTCTACCATTGTACTTGAAGAAATATTTATTACCAACCTTTTTGTGTACCACATTATTTATATTAATCCAAGCGTGCCTAGCAACAAATGACATACTTGCATAGGTACTATGTTAAATCAGCACTATTCTTTTGAGACCCATACTAAATTCAATACATGTAATTTTAGTTACCTTTTTCTTATCATAAGAATTTACCCATTGCATGTAGTATGGAAGTGGATGTGGCTTTGTAGTCAGATCAATCTTCTCAACCAGCTCTAAGCTTACAAGGTTGTTGCAACTTTCACCATTAATGATGACTCGGCAACGTCTCTCCATCACAACAAAGAAAGTCTGGAATAGCTCATTGAATTGATTTCGCTCTGCTTTCTCCATTTGAGAACTTAATACTTCTCGAACAATCTCTGCATGTGAAATGAAGAGCACAAGCAAGAACTCAAAATAACACATCTCTTAAAGGAAGTGACAAACTACATATGTATGATTAATCACAAAAGTTGGAGTTCTACAAATCGATGACGGTGAAACTGTTCTCAACAGATTAATCTAAGCAAAATCTGAGTCTAAACGATGACGGCTATGGGGGGAGGGGGGGGCTGATCCTCCTCATACTTCTTCTTCCTCCTCCTCTCTCTGTCTCATTTCTCTTCCTCTTTCTCTATATTTTCTTCTTCCTCTCCTTCTTCCATAACAAAAAAGGGGGGCTTGTGGTGGTGGTGGTGGTCGTGGTGGGTAGGGGGGGCAAAAGCCCCCCTTAGCTCCGCCATTGTCCTTTATGTTACACCGGTTGTGTTGGATAGTAGGTGTTGAAAATAAACAATTATATATAAGGAGAATTGCCTGATAATCACATGATTGCTATAAAGGGGCTATCCCAAAGCTCTAGACATGGCACAAATGAGTTGAAAAACGAGATTGTTTCCCTTGTGAAAATGTAGAACATAAACCTAGTCAGGATCGTGGGCTTCTGTTTGGAGGAGGACGGGACATTGACCATGTATGAATATCGATCTCGCATGCAGGCGCTCTGATCGATCTCATTACCATTAGCTAGCTGCTGCATGTGTGCTGTAGCTGATGCTAGGCTGGCTGGCTGGCCCAGGCGGACTACATACGGCCCATCTCTCTCTCTCTCTCTGTGTGTGTGTGTAAATTTTTTGTTCTCGACTGCAGCAAGCCCAGCAGCTTTGACCTCCATCCAAACAAAATTGCCACCTAAAATTACCTTCCGTGCTTTTGACTGAGATTATAATTTATCTACATGTGCATATTGTCAATTTTTTTAAATTTCAATTGCAATGTTGATGGCAGATTTATTTCATGAGGAGGAGGATAAAAAGTTACTCCAATCCCTCGCAATGGATCTTCATACTCTCAAGACTGATACCAAAGATTTCAGTTCAGACAACCAGCTAGGCCAACGAGGCTTTGGAACAGTCTATAGGTATGTATCCTTCATCAGCGGCAGAGGCAGGATTTGCCCTAGGGGGATGATCCTCCTCATACTTCGTATTCCTCCTCCTCCTCTCTCTCTCTCTCTCATTTCTCTTCCTCATTCTCTCTATTTTCTTCTTCCTCTCCTTCCATAACAAAAAAATTGTAGATGGGTAAGGGGGCAAAAGCCCCCCATAGCCCCCCTTAGCTCCGCCATTGTCCTTGTTACACTAGTTGTGATGGATGGATCCATACACCTTTTTCTATTCTATATAGTAGGTGTTGAAAACAAACAATTATGTACAGGGAGAGTTACCTGATAATGATATGGTTGCTGTAAAGAGGCTATCTCATAGCTCTAGACATGGCACAAATGAGTTGAAAAACGAGATTGTTTCCCTTGCAAAAATGCAGCACATAAACCTGGTCAGGATCGTGGGCTTCTGTTTGGAGGAGGACGAGACATTGACCGTGTATGAATATCGATCTTGCATGCAGGCGCTCTCATCGATCTCATTCATCGTCATTAGATAGCTGTTGTAGCTGATGGTATGAGGCTCTACTTTCTTCTAGCTACCGTCGTTTGTGCCCTTGCCATTTCCCCACCGCTCACCGCCGATAACGTCCTTGCCTTCTTCTGTGTCTACAACACCTAAGAATTGAACAACAGCTTCCACTACAATCTTGAGCTCCTCGTAGCAAGCCTGCTGACAAAAGCCTCATCATCGCCGGCGCTCTTCGCCACCGCTGCAATAGGAAAGATCCCGTACGCCGTCTATAGGCTCCTCCATTGCCGCGGGGACATAAACTTGTCCGCTTGCCAATCATGCGGCACAACCATTTTTGGCAACGTGCAACAGCTATGTGTCTACCACAAAGATGCCAGTGTGTTCTACGATGGGTGTGTCTTCTGCTACTCGGAGGAGAACTTCCTCTCTCCTCCGGTGGCTCATACGATGACATGGATCAAAACTACGCAGACAAGAGGAGCAAGAAGAACACGTCTGCTCCGGCCGCCGTGTTTGATGCCGCAGTGGTTGCTCTACTCAATGTCGTGGCCAACTTGACGGCTAAATCCGTCTATTAGGTATGCTACCGGGGTGGTGCAGGTGCAGCAGACGAGCCCCATCATGTTGATCTTCAGATGGGTAGGGGGGCAAAAGCCCCCCTAGCCCCCTTAGCTCCGCCATTGTCCTTGTTACACCAGTTGTGATGGATGGATCCATACGCCTTTTTCTATTGTATATAGTAGGTGTTGAAAACAAACAATTATGTACAGGGAGAGTTACCTGATAATGACATGGTTGCTGTAAAGAGGCTATCCCAAAGCTCTAGACATGGCACAAATTTGTTGAAAAACATGGTTTTTTCCCGTGCGAAAATGCAGCACAGAAACCTGGGAAGGATCGTGAGCTTCTGTTTGGAGGAGGACGAGACATTGACAATATATGAGTATCGATCTCGCATGCAGGCGCTCTGATCGATCTCATCATCATTAGATACCTGTTGTGCGCATGCTGTTGCTGATGCTATGAGGCTCTACTATCTCCTAGCTCTCGTCGCTCACCTTCTTCTGCGGCGACAACACATACAACTCGGACAATAGATTCCACTACAATCTCGAGGTTCTAGTAGCAAGCCTGCCGATGAAAGCCTCATCGTCGCCGGCACTCTTCGCCACTGCTGCGATTGGAGAGGTCCAGTACACTGTCCACAGGCTCCTCCACTGTCGCAGGGACATAAACTCTTCCGTTTTCCAATCCTACGTCGCGGACGCTTTTGGCGACGGCAACACCTATGCATCTACCACAAAGATGCTAGTGTGTTCTACGATAGGTGTGTCCTCTTCAACTCGGATGAGAACTTCCTCTCTCCTCCAGCGGCTCATACGATGACTTGGATCAAAACTACGCAGACAAGAGGAGCAAGAAGAACGCGTCTGCTCCGGCTGCCGTGTTTGATGCCGTAGTGGCTGATCTACTCAATGCCCTTTTTTCTTTTTCACCCGAGCCCCCCCCCCCCTTCTCTCTCTCTCGTGCTTTTACCGGGAGCCCCTCCCCCTCCTTTTCTTTTTGCAAGAACTTCCCTAGGCCCTATTAAACCTCCTCTTCTTATCCTTTTTCCATTCTAAACCCGACGATCTTTATATTTCACAAATAGGTCCCTCTAGCACTCTAATACCAACACAACTAGGCCCTTGCACCTTTTTAGTTTGGCCCCTAGACTTTTAGTAAACTTCCAAATCAGCCCTGATCCTATTTAAGTACCCTCCTATACACAGTCGACGCGTCCTTTTATGTGTCATTTTAAACCGGTTTGAGCCCGGGTTTTACTGCACACTTCCCCACTATATTTCCGCCAAGGTATACAACACATTCCCAAAAACAATCTTTCCTCCTTTATTTTTCCGCCCGCTCTCTGTTCTGTTTTTCTTTCTCAGAGCTCAGTGATAAAAAACATCTTTTCTTTTTATTTATTTATGTGCTTGCTTATGTGTGTGCCGTAGACCATGTTGTGACCAAGGAAGAGCCCGATGGAGAGCACTACCATGAGTAGGAGCCCGAAGGCCAGTACCCTGAGCAGGAGCTCCTGGAAGGATTCGAGAATGGCAAGTTCAATCTCACCCTTTGATGCATGTTTATCCCAGTTTTATAAACGCAACCCATTGGCTTGTTTTATAGAAATTGCATGATTTATTGCTTAGCCATGGATTGGATAGCGATCCCTTGATTGCTAGACTGTTTCCTTGATGACCTAGATTAATTTCTAAATATATGACGTTGCTCTGTTTGGAAGTTAATCACTGCTATATATGCTTAGGTCGACGTTACTTTTATTATCAAATAATAATCGCATTATGTTTATCAGAATAACATTGTGCGTACTTTAAAAAGGAAACGTGTGTGGAAAATAAATAGGGATGATATTATGGGATGAGACGGATGGTATTTCTTGGTGAAATACTGAGGCGAGCTCGTACCTTTGTGGTTGAGCATGGTGGGAGATGTCCGTCTTGTCAATACAAGGATGAGCTGATGTGTCATCTTGCCTAACCCATTTTATTGTATGTGGCAACGACCTAGTTAAGTTGTTAGTCATTAGGTGTGCTGGTGAGAAATGGAACATCATGGAGACGGGAATACGATCTATGTGAGTTATGTCTTGGTTATGACCTCGTTGGTAGGTCACTGGCCCTGTGATTGCTTTCGTGCTGACTAGTCGGTTTAGCTAAGGTGGGTAATGGCTTTGATGGATCTGCACGGGCACTAAGGTGCTCATGTAGCGGTACCCTACTTGTGGTAGTGTACACCTCTGCAGAGTTAAAATTTATTCGAATAGCCGTGTCCACGGTATTAGACGAGTTATGTCTTGTTCACTTCATTAGTCTTTTGGGTTTGGTTGTGTTTTGTTGGTTAGTTATTGTGGAAAAGTCCGGCAGTGGTGCCAAGAACTACGACGGATGGGGAATCCGATAGCGCTAAAACTTGGATCCTTATTGGGTCAGAACAGCCCCAGCTATTATCCTGTTATCAAAGAAAGAGTTTGCGAAAACCCTTTTCAAATTAAACCCTTGCATGTGTAAAGTCTGGCATTTTTTGCAAATGAACTGAAACCCTATCCTTGAGATAACATGTGCATGCTTCTGTTTTTATCCCCTTCCGTGGATGTGGTTGAGGTTACTGAGTACGTTTGTACTCACCCTTACTTAGTTTTTACAGAGGAAGATGTGGATTTAGTCCCGAGGATGTTAAGTAGGTCGTTGTTCTGAACCCAACCTTGGCTCTGAGTTAGGGACACTCGCATGGAGCCCCGCATGGCGCAAGACTCTGATGATATCTTTGACCTAGTTGGCACCCTCGTTCGGCTGCTAGTTTTATTTCTGGCCCCCGTGATAGTGGCGCTTCAGTGCCCGCTACCGTGATGGTTTGTACGGTTATGAACCATCTAATGTAATAAATGTATATCAGCCTCCTGGGACTGATAATTGTATCACATTTAGTCACTTCTTTTGAGGGAACCCTTCAAAATAGGATAAGCTAGCTACATCATACGGATCATATTTATTTACTAGCAGAATGTTAAAAAATATATGATGTTTCTATTTAATAGATAAACATGACACTACCCATCGACTCCAATAGGTTGATGGCTTTAGGTGGTGAAAAGGAAAAAAAAAACAAAAAGTCAGTAAAGAAACATATGTGGAAGGTATGGATATACTCCCTCCATACTCATATTAGATGATGTTTAGGACAGCGACACGGTCTCCAAAGCACAACTTTAACTACTATTTTCTATAAAAAAATGTTTATTAAAGAGTTATAGATGTATCTTTTTATGAAAGTAATTTTCAAGACAAATCTATTAATATGATTTTCACATTTCTAAACTCAACGATTTAAAAGTTATTTATGATTTATATTCCCAAGGTTTGACCCAAACCTTGTCCTAAACATCATCTAATATGAGTATGGAGGGAGTACCAAGTAGCTTTGTAATGTGTTCCAGCACTTCCACATCCTTCTCTAGTTATTTTGTTATTGTATTTGCTTATTCTATTGAACGAGAATCTTAGGCTATTGTGATGTTTAGTTTTCTATACTGTGCCTAAGCATTGAAAATGTCATCTAGTTGTAGGAGAGTTTCTTCTCGCATAGTAGGTGTTGTTGCATGATTTCTTTCTCGAACAAAAAAATAATTGTGATTCTAAAATGAGGCACTTATGAATAGCAATTTTACCTTTCCAGCATAGGGTTGCTCAAGAGAACATTCTTTACAAAGACGAGCAGTTGAGGGAAGCCCATGCTTGGGTTGCCCAAGTTCGAGAAATGGATAATTTACAGTCTCAATCCCTACAAGTTGAGTTACGTGAGCGCATGGAGCAATTTAATCAATATTGGATTAGTTCCCAACAGCAGGTAAGTATCTTGGCGTAAAAACACCATTCCAGTATTCATATATGCTTTGATTTCCTACATTACACTTGTTTTTGTTACATTCCCTTTGCTAGACTAGAATTTCACTTCTTCCTCTTGTTTTTCCACAGTATGTTGAAATGCAGCGGGGATTTTTGCATACAATACAGCAACTTCAGCTAGAATATATACCAGATTAATATATGTGCGCAGATGCTATGATGCACCTAAGTTCAACTGACCTAAATAAGCTACACCAAAAAGAAGGCCAAAAGTGAGAGCACCTGAGTAGCAGTCAACAGACCCAGGTTCGACTCCCTGTGGGAGCGAATTAATTGGGCTTGAAATAAAAAATGTAAAAAAATAGGTAGGGGCTTCCCCTCCTGACTTCCATAAAAAAAGGCCAAAAAAATAAGAGCCGCTTTTAGCCAAAAAAATCAGATCATGATCATAAAAGATTTAAATAATTTATTATTAAGCACTAGAATATAGAGTATGAAATCTACAAAAATATGGAACTAATTTCATATTTTTATTAAGCTAAGATAAATTTTCTAAGAGTAAGTTAGATATTAGAATTTTTAATTACTCTTGAAACCATCTTTAAAATCACTTTGAGAGGAAAAATGACCGGAATTGTAAGATGAGGAAGTGTCATGTATCGTTTTGGTGACGAGGGAGGTAAATCTGACAAACATGATAGTTGAGGGAGGTAGCATGGACTTCTTCCCATTTTGGGTTTGTGCATGCATGGATTTGTTTCTTCCAAATTTGTGCTTTATGGGCCTGATTGGTGCTGAATGCATGATTTGTTTCTTCCTGGGCCTGATTTGTGCTTCATCGGCTGTGTTACATCTTGTATATATACGGAAATGGTAAAGGTTTGTAGTGTAATTTTCACTCTAGAACAACATTTTTCGAACTTTGACAAGAAAATGACTGAGAATTTTTCACATGTGGTGAATTTTTTATACACACTAAATTTATGATTAGACTTATAGTGTAATTTACAGTATTGACAAACACTTCTAATATTTTACAAAAAAGTGACTAGTAATTTTGTGGGACAACTGGCCAGCAGGAACTATCTGAGCTTAACAAGTACAGATAAAAAATCACTCGTTTGCCCTTCTTATTGGGCGTTGCTTTGAATTGGTAGGCTGAAGAGAGATTCTTTCATGTGTACACCTTTTAACTAGTAAGATCCGCGCGCTTCAGCTGGGCGTGTACAGATGACATGCACGAAAGGATTAAAGATTAGGAAGAATGAACACATGTACACATATTTTTATATATTTCTCAAACGTATAAAACATGTTTCGTTAACTTCCACACCGGCGACTTGCATGTTCCCTCCATTTATTTTTTTTAAAGCATGCACAGATATTAAAATTTAAACCGTGTAATCTGCTTTGACCAATAATTTTTATTTTTTATAACGCAAACTCGATAAGGTTAGATTTGTAATTAAATATACTCTCCAATGATTATAAATTATAATAATAAATAATATAATAGAATAAAAATGAATGATTAAAGTATAATTTAGAATACTATGCCAAGTTAGGTAATTTAGTTGAAGATTTTTAAAAATGGAGGGAGTAATTTCATAGAAGATATTTTAAGGGCGTGGAACTACTACCGCCGTATAGTGTGCTTGTAGCCTATCACACACTGTGGAGGTGACAATATTCACAACATTTTATTATGCATCGCAATGTTTTATTTTGACACAACATTTTGTTGAAAATTCTTAGGTGCAGTATAAAAGATCTCAAGGCCGTCATTAGATTACCAAAAAAAAAATGATATGAGCACACGCATAGCATGCCCTACCTAGTTGAATGAGGTCATAATCACTCCACTGAAAAAGACTAACAAGAAACCATCAAATCTGATGTAGAAAAATCAGTTAGTTATTACTCCAACAATGATCAAGCTAAGTTCATCCTAGCTAGTAACCAAGGATTCCAACCCACATAAATATATAAACATCAAGTTGATATCGTCTCTATTGCTTTTCTATGTTGTTGTGTTGTTACTGATGACAACGACAATACTGGTAAATCTTGCGATGTATTTTTGCTATCATTGAGGTATAATTTACTACATGCATGCTCTTGTTCTAGTTTATAATTTTGCCCAAAACAACTAAACCTTGTTGGTAAACAATGTGCAAATAGAAATTTGACTGTCAATAGAATCTGTCGGGGACAAACCAAAGGGGTCTCCTAATCACCGGGATAATCATCCACAAAAAACGCAAAAGCCAAACCAAGGCCAAAACCCCCCACAGGCCGAAAGGCTCGCCAGCACAACGGCACAAAAAGGCCCAGCAAAAACCCGATCAAGGCGATCGAGCCCCCCTCGAGGGAGCGGGGGGCTTGTGCGCCACTTCCGCCTCACTCGAGGGTCGTTCACCCCCTCGAGCGGGCGTTGTGTGGTTTCCGCCTCGCTCGAGGGGTGCTCACCCCTCGAACGAAGCCCCGCGGCATCTCCGCCTCGCTCGAGGCCTCAACCACTCCACCCGACAGCTGCATTAAAGGCCCGTTCCATCGACCGGGCGCCAAAGTCAAAAGGCAGTCTCCTTCCACGCCTCGCCATTGACACCACCAGGCGCACTGTGCCAACTTCTCCGGTCAGTGTGCGGACATGCGCGGCACTATGCGACTGCGCAAAACCCTGTGCGGACTGGCAGGGGTCATTCCCTCGCACTGTGCCACCTGCTCCGGTCATTCCCCAACGGCTACACCCTCGAAGGGGATCCGGGGCACCATCGAACGGGTCTATGGGCGGCGACCAGGCGCGAACCCCGGTCAGGCCCACCTGTGCCGATGACGCAGGCCGGGTCAAATCCACCAACTCTCGATCATTCCCCTGCAGGAGAGCAGACCGTGCACTGTGGCGACAGGGAACGCCACGCCGGCCACTGTACCACCAACTCCCGTCCTTTTTCTAAGCCAACCCCTCGAGCGGGCATGATGGCACCCTCGAACGAGCAGGTAGACGACGCCCCCGCATAGGCCATGACCGACGCCACCCCTCGAAGCCGCTCCAGGACAAGCACAGGGACGCTCACAATGCCTGCAGAAGCCGGAGCTCGCCATAAATCTCCGCCAGGACCCAGGACGGTGGCATGCCCGGCGCCA
Source organism: Echinochloa crus-galli (assembly GCA_900205405.1). Lineage (NCBI taxonomy): Eukaryota > Viridiplantae > Streptophyta > Magnoliopsida > Poales > Poaceae > Echinochloa > Echinochloa crus-galli. The sequence continues at coordinate 54,438 of OAMR01000432.1, read as the reverse complement.
TGCTCTCAAGTGCGCATTCCTGTAGGACACACAGTACTTGTAATTGTAAGCCCCTCCTCCTTGGCCTATGAAAGGAGGAGGCCGGCACCCGATCAGGGAGACGCTAAAAAAAGGGACACGCAACACACACTCACATCCACCACCGTGATATTGGCACTCTGCCTCAATCATCCCATTCCCAGGGACTTGGAGATTTCTTCTCCTCTCCCGCCTTGCTTGTAGCCCCCCACTGCAGGCACTCCGGTGCAAGATAGTATAGTGCCACGAGCACACGTTGCTGGACGTATGGCCCCGTGGCCGGAACCAGGATAAACCTCGTGTCATCGTGTTAGCTCTTGCATCAACCGTCAGGGAATAGGACACAACGCATTTATATGTAGTGTGAGGTTGGGCGACCAATCTCGACATCGACAGAATCGTCATTAGAGGTTTTCACTTGTTTCATACCAGAACCAAAGACAAATTAGATGACTTAGAAGTTGCCTCCCACTGGTATGCACTTGAGCTGGTCATCCATCTTCTTGGAACTTTCGTCTTCCACACACTGAAAGGGACATTTTTCAGACGTATATATACCACGTTATTATCAGCCAAGTGCATGCATAGCCCCACAAGCCATCACATAGCAGCAAAAGACGAGCAAGAAATTTCAACGAAACACATGTTTCAACCAAATGTTTATCAACAGAAGATACAACGAATTAACAAAAAAAATAAAGTACGAAACTGATGGGTATACATCAAGCACAATTTCAACGCGTGTTTTTTCTACAGAGAAGTAACCACCTATCTGCAAATAATCACCGAAATACATTTTTATAAATCTGTCTCTTAAAAATATATTTGAGAGTCGACTTTTTCCAAAACGGACATTGACTACAGGAGCAGGGTGGGCCACCGGTGGCAATCTCCCAGCCCCACAGCTTTTTAAGGCGGGCCGCAACCCATCTCCAGATTCCGCAGCCCACCACGCCGCATCGCCCAGACCACACGAATCCAAACCGGGGAGCCCAACTGCCCGAAATGGCGGCGGCGCCGCCCCCCTCCGTCCCCGCCTGCGGCGACCTCCCCGCCGCCGTCTCCGCCTTCGCCGACGCCTTCGTCGACTTCTCCGTCTCCGGCATCTTCTTCCCCACCTCCTCCTCGTCCTCCGCCTGCGCACCCGCAGCCCCTTCCTCACCCCCTCCGGCCCCCACGCCCCCAACCACCTTCCTCCCGTCCCCATCCCGCCTCGTCGCCATCGGCGACCTCCACGGCGACCTGTTCCTCGGCGTGCCCAAGTCCTTCCCCGGCGTCAAGCCGGAGTTCTGGGACGGGATGCGCTCCCGCCTCGCCGCGCTCCGGCCCGACGGGCCCATCGCGCGCCGGTTCCTCGCCGACCTCCCCACCGTGCTTGTGGTGGGTGATTCGGTGTTCGTCCATGGGGGGCTTCTGGAGGCCAACGTCGAGTACGGCCTCGAGCGGATCAATGCTGAGGTCAGCGAGTGGATCCGCGGCGAGGGCGGTGACAATGCCAGGGCGCCGGAGTATGTGCGCGGTCGGGATGCTGTGGTCTGGCTCAGGAGGTTTTCTGACGGCTTCGATTGCGACTGCCAGAGGCTGGAGGGGGTGCTTGGAATGATCCCGGGGGCGAAGAGGATGGTGATGGGGCACACGATTCAGACGGTGGGGATCAATGCCGTGTGCGGCGCACAGGCGGTGAGGGTTGATGTGGGGCTGTCAAGGGGGTGCGGGAATGGGCTGCCGGAGGTGCTTGAGATCAATGGTCAGGGTGCAGAGGTCAGGGTGATAACAACACCGCCATCGGAGGCCTGGATGTACCGCAAGCAAGAGGCTGAGAAGGCCGCCACGGCGGTCAAGGAGAAGAGAGGGGAGGTGAAGGATGGACTTGCATTGCTGGTAAGAGAGAGCCATGGGTTGAAAGAGGTAGAAGCAAAGGTTTAATTTAGGGGTGACTGGAGGGTAGGGATTGTTTTGGTAACTCTCAATTGGGATTGCCATGTTCAATTTGGGGGTACATGAGACCAGGTGTGGGAGGGATTGGTTGTAGGAATTGCATGTGGATTCAATAATGGTATCCCGTATCCATGAAAGAAAGGAAAATCTGCCATGATTGTTAATTATCAGGATAAGCTAGTTGATTGCTGATATATACCTATAATTATTGGCCAATTTGCGGAGCTTGGATATTTTTCTTTCAGTTATGTGTTTCCCCAATGTTTCTTTGCTGCTGGTTCTGACAATCATGAACAGTTTTGCTTGTGTTTGGTACAAAGAATTAGAGACTCGTGCCACCATGACTGTCTCTGCAACTCACTTTTGTGGCAGATTGCCCACTGTTTGGCATGTTGCCAAACCCTGCAGAAAATACCAAGACCTTCACTGTGTAGCCAAGCTCCCAGTCCAGCCTGTTCTTTGAGGATTCTGTCTAATTGAATTCACTGATCTGAAATCTCAAGCTGAAACCATCATTTGATTCTTTGGAGCCCACGGATTTGGCATTAATGTTCAGAGCGGTGTTGATCTATACAAACACCATAGACAACGGTGGCGCAAAAGTGAATAGCAGCTGAAATGAAGGTGGCACAACATAAGTTAGGTAACTATGGGAAACAGCAAGTAAACAGTCCTCCCCTTGCAGTGACCATGTCAACACTTCCCTTCCTAACAAGTCTATGAAGCGGCCGGCTTGCAGGGAATTTATCACCAGATATTATTGAGGGAGTTTTGAACTAGCGGTAATTGTCCTTTTCTCTAGTCTCCATATTTATTGTTCATCATCACACAATAAATACTGATTTACGTGTAGAGGTTGAACCATGCACATTTCTATTATTGGTTTAGTGCAAATAATGCTGTATAACCTAGTCAGACATGATCATATATGAAACTCAGCAATCCACTTATAATATGTTTCCTGAATTTTGATTACTGTTCCAGTGCGTGTGCAACATGTGCTAGGTTGATAGGCTCTGAATATCCGAATAATCAGTCAGAAGTTTCTTTGTGGCCTAGTCAGTAGCCACAAGGATGTGTCTGTTGGCTGAAAAGGAAATTGACAAGTGGATAGTGCTGCAGTGCACTTGAACAGCAAGTAGACAACGAAGGATATCTCAATTGAGATTTGCATATGTATCCTGTAGCCTTTTTTCCACAAATTTTCTCTGCGTTTGGCTGTTGAATCAGTCTCGTGTTCCTATACTCTCTTGTCTTATCTCCATCCTGTCCTGTGTCAATATTTTCCATGTTTCGTCCAGCGATTTTCTCATGTGCTCAAACACACTCTGGTGGTGACATCTTCATACTTTTCTCAAGGCAGTTTGTAATGATTTGGACACCTTAATATATCCACTGGCCCGTTGTCTTGTACTCTTGATGTGATGTACAGTTTTTCTTTCCGGCAGGTTAGTGGAAATGTGATTGACATTGAGTGTTGTTGATGCATAGTCCAATCAGACTCTAAGTGCTCCTAACAGAGAAGGACGGCCACTGAAGTTCTGAATCAGTGGTTAATTTACTTCGCCTGACAGAAGGATTGAATCATTATTATTTCGCTCTTGTTTGGTATACTCCACTATGAGTCTAGTGTGCAGCATGGAGTTTGCTGAGTGGCAGAAGTTGGAAAACAAATACTCTGTTGAAGCACCTCAAAGATACATTTCATCTATTTTTCACTTATTTTATCCTTTGTAAAAAAACTAAACGTTAATTATGTTGCAGAGTAGCCTTGTTTTTTTTTCTTGTACGCTGTTTTGCCTTTATGGGGTCAATATAGGTGCGTTTGTTTTAAGTCATGGGTGGGTAACTACCACATTATTTGTTGCATCAACTTCCGCTGCCAGGGTCAGGTTTTCAGTTCCAGGCCTGAAATTGCTGTTGCTTGAGACAGCTCACAAATTCTGGGTCTCAACTACTCTGGCCCAGGCAGATTCCTTCCAAATGAGTGAGCCATGAGGACACTGCATACCGTCTATTATAGGAAAAAAAAATGGAATAGATACAAACTTTTATGGATAAAGAGAAAACCTTGAATTAGGCTTCTTGTTTTCTATATTTCATTGGAAGTGTGCTGCTTGGTACACTTTTAATACTGAATACACCATTTCAATTAGTTTAAAATCTCCTTAATTGTAACATGGGCCATGAGGGCCAATTAGCCTGCTCAAACCATAGAATTATTAGAAAAAAGTGTTGACTAGAAGCCAATAATTGATTTAATGGAGACTCAAGGCCAATAGTTACCAAAAAAGTGCCCAATAGAAATATGCCTTCGTTTCCATGGAAATTCCATCCAAAATCTGTTTTTTAATTGCCTAGAGGGCATGGTACATTTAGGCATATGGCATATTCAATTGCCAGGTTCCTCCTCCGTCGTGGTGGAACAACAATGGTAGAACGTTGTTTTCTACTGCTACAAATGCTACGAATGCTTGCCTAGCGCCCGATTTGTAGCGTTTATCTGGAGGTCTGCTTTACTCTATGATAGATTGTTTGGTGAGGATGTACCATTGTAACTGGACGGGGAGTACCTGGGTCATGGCAAATGAGACTATTACCATGCTGATCTGGATATAGCTAGTGCTCCGTCAAATATACTCGAATGCAGGGAGGAAAATACAGAATCAACAAAACATGGTGGCAAACTGCAGATCCATGCCTAGCTGACCTGAAATCACAGGGTATGACTGAGTTCCGGGCACCTCTCAAGCCCACCAGAAATTCTAGAGAGGGAGGCAACCAATAATGGAGCATATATAGCCTCTCTCTTTATCACTCCGTAACATGGTAGTCTCGACTCACTACACCACCTTTAAATTCCGGCTTGGTTCACTTCGTTTATATAGAGTGATTTACTCACCAATCCAACAGTGGTGATATGCTGGTTCAGTGGTTCCTATAAATTCAGAACCATTTCGATCTTCGTTCAAAGGTTAAATGCTCATATTCGAACAATTATAGATATTTATTTGTGGTGTACGGTCACAATTTAAATTCATGTCCTGCTCTCCCTTTTGTTCTTCAAATTTAGGGAGTTGTGTAATGTAGCATGAGTACATGAAAAATTTTGAGTAGTAATATCAGCAGCCCATTAACAGAAAATTATGGAATGGTGTAATTTAGCCAAAAAGCCCAGAAAACAATGGATCTTGTTTGGTATGTTCCACCGAGTCTATGATTCTTAGCATTGTGGAATACAAGTATAATGATTCAAGCGTATGCATTATACTTGTATTCCAAATTATTTCTTTAACTTATTCATTTCCCAAATTAAAGAAGAATTAAACTACGTAGCATTGTCTTCTTTTGTAATTTATTCATTTCCAGGTTCCCCGATCATAAAGATTTAGCCACTTCTCTTGGCATCGCATACATGCAAACAAATTTTAATTAACCGAGAGAACAAACTCTGAGCACTTTTCTAGTACCTGGAATACCTTTTTTAAATAAAGATAGTTTTATTGATTTTTATGATGATTACCTGATACAAAATCATTGAAAACACTCCTTAATCAAACAAAACGAGCCAATTGCTGAGATGCCACTGCAGCTAAATCCTACAAACACTACCGAAATCCCCCTGTTTGCGCACTGCAAGGGCCATATTGCACACGGCAAAGCCTTTGCTGTGTGCCGGCAAATGGTTCACGGCAAACGCCGGCCGGTAAAGCCGGCTTTGTCGTGGGCCATTTGTCGGACACACGGCAAACCTTTGCCAAGTGACAGATCTGGCCTAGGATGTCCCAAGTACAACGATGGCACCTGGAGATGTCACTTGGCTATTGAATCAGTCCTGTCTTATCTCCTAACGTCTAGTGTCAATATTTTGGATATGTTTCTTCCAGCGATTTTCTCATATGTGCTCAAATCATTGTGATGGAGACTAGCTTGTACAGACTTGTCAAGGCCGTTTGTAATGATCTGAAATCTAGATTAATCCACTGGATCATTGTCGCAGAAAACTAGCTCATTGCTGCGGTAACTCCTAAATGCTAATATTTTAATCATTAAAAGATTATTCTCACCGATCTATTAGACAGTGCTCAACTTCTCACGCGCGCACAACTTCCGGTGACCGGTGCTGCCGTCGATGGTGTCCTACAGTACTGTCCATCAGCGAATCTGTCACAGACCGTTGATCTGGGATGTTCGACAGAGGCCATACGTTCCTGTTTACTTGGTTGCCACAAGCAAGCCTGACAGAGCAGTGCTGATGAATTGAGATTAACACCCGTTGCAGGTGACTGTAGCAAAGTCCATCGTAAACTCTAAACCTAAAACATGAGTGATCAGAACCCTATGGAGCACCTCTTGCCAGAACTCAAGATATGGTTTTGTTCCCATTTTCACAATACCTCTCAATCCCTATAAATCATGTAGGTTAAATTCATGCTACCACATGCTTTGGCTTCTATCGAGAATATCAAACCACATGCTCCCTTGCCTTCCAGGCCTCGTAATGGTAGTTCCACTTTTTTTTTTGAACGGATTTTTTTCTCTCGTAATGGTAGTTCCACTCTGCAACTAATATATGCGCAGTTGAAGCTCAGAATGCTTTTGGTTCATTCAGTTCAGGGTGCAATGGTCTACATGAACGAGGTGGATGCACTCTGCACTTGTACATAACGGAGACACGCTTAGATCCAGACAGCAGGTCATATGAAGAGATATTTTACAATGCATTCCAAAAGCAACCTAGATACTTTACAATGCTTTCCACAAGCAACCTTTAAAATGGAGGACTAATTGCGTTAACATCAGTGGCCGTGTTTTAAGACCCAGAGCCAGAAGGAACATATACTAGAATCCACCTCGACAATGGGCAACTCTTCCTCAGACGGATGTTCGAAGACCTCAAGAATTGATCTCATAGTCATTGCTTTCGCAACTCGATCTGGAGGAAAGACAGTGCTGTAGCTGTAGAAAACCATTTGACAACCCTCATAACAATGTAGTTCTGCAGCTATGACAGTTTCCATATATTGTTCTCTCGGCATATTATTCGAGTGCTTGAAGTTAGAACTAATTGAGTGGCCCATTTTGAGAGGTGACAACCCTCTACAATCACATTCAATCTGCTTATGTTGACACGCAACAAAGAAGAGGTAGTCAACTCGTATGGAAGAAACAATGATAAAAGATAAGCAGAAGATCTGCTTCAACAAAACAACGTAAAATTAGCCTGCAAGCAAGAAATAGTTTTGTTCCTCTCCATATAGCAGTGCCTGTTGGAAATATACCCTAAAGCCAACTGGATTCGATCCACTAGTGGGCTCAGGCGTTAAAGTCATAATGGGCCACAAATGTTATAAAGCCCATTACCGAGGGAAGGGGTACACTATCTATTAACACCATATTGCTAATGGAAGATGGTGTGGGAAATTTTCTCCCAATAAATATAGACCAAACCCCTCCTGAAAACGACACGACTTTCAAGCAACAGCCGCGCTGCCTACGCCCTCTCCTCATCGTGCTCGCGGACCTAGCAGTCTGGTGCGCGACGTTTCAATCCTCGTACGTGTGGATACCTCGGAGGTGCTGCGCTTGCAGCACAAGGACGAACCGCACGTGCAGGGCCAGACGGACGTAAGCAACTGCACTGCACTACCACTTCGACGCGTTCGTCTACATCAAGACGGCTTCTGCTGCAACTGCGCGTCTAGTGGTAACGATCCGTGATCTATAACTGCTGCTGTTCCTGTTTTTCGGGTAAACGAGTTTTGTATGTGCTAGCGTAGCCTCCTCGTTTCCCTTCAGTGGTATTAGAGCCGTAGCTGCTTCGTTATAGGTTCGGATGTGTGCATATGGAGATATGCTTGACGTAGATGAGTCTCTGATCGGTTCGTAATCTTTGCTATGATGGTCGTGTAACGAATTGCTCCTACCGGTCGGAATTCCGCCATCGGAGCTAAGTGATACACGTAAACCCAGGCATGGTGAGATGTAGATCAATTGGATTGGTCGAATCGAACTTAGGTCAATGGCCGAGCGCATGGCGATGCGCGGCGGTGTGGAGTGGATTGGATCCATAACCGGGCCGGGTTTTGCGCGAAAATCAGGTTGTTCCATAACTTTTGCATACGACCTCGGATTGAGACGATTTTTATATGAAAATTCATCTACAGAAAATTGTACACATGATTCCGACTGCCAAGTGCAGTTTTACTGAATTTAGATTTGCGAAAATGGGCCGGGAAGATAGAGTTTTCAGCGATTTAAGTTTGAACGTCGGAATCGGCTAACTTGTTTTTGCAGAATCATGGTGATCGGTATGGCCCTATGTGTATGTGATGCATGTATGTAATTAATCATGACCTGCGTGTCGTGAGTAAGGCAATACGGCTGGAGCCATATGTATTGTCAATTTGATGTAATGGCCTGCAGAACTCCTCTTTTTACAGCTTCAGTGGCAACTTGTGCATAGAATGTATCCCCTGAGAGCAACTTGCCCTCAATCTCATGAATTTTTGTGATCTCATCCAGAACAGGAATCAACCTCTCAAGCTCTTCCTTTGGAGATAATCTCGTTGCAAAGGGCCTGGTAGATTGAGCACCAATATCAATGATATCTGCACCTTGTGAGATTAACAACTCGATCTGAGAAATGGCAGGTTCCATTTGTTGAAACTTACCTCCATCATTAAAGCTGTCTGGTGTCAGATGATCCCCGCGATGAGGGTTCTCTCACAATAATCAAGCAGGCGATTCCCAACAGGCATTACCCTTTTAATACCTTCTGTTCCAATTATAGATTCACCCCCAAATTTATTCCATAATTCAAAGAACCCGCCACTGCACTTTGAGAGTGAGTGCCAACTTATTTCGATACCATCATCAGAGGATGTACCCAGAAGGTCAACAAGAGGTGCTAAAACAAATGGCCTCTCACAAATCTGTTCATGTGGTACAATCAGAGTCTCACTATAGATCTTGGAATTACCATATATAAGTTCTTGGGCCATACCTTATTCCTCCACCAGTGCGTCCTATATCCTTTTCAATTTCCTTTAGCTTCTTAAGGAGCTCGTGAGGTCCCACTGTCCCGGCCTAGTTGTACCCTGCATGGCAGACTTCAAGAACTGTGGCTGATCAGTCACATAAGCAGGGGCAGTTTCATACAGAAAGGCATGCCTGGTGATGTTCATGCTTAAGCTTTTCATCAGGTGCAACGCCCTGTCAAATGTACTAACTCTATCACCCACGTTGCTTCGGATGGCAATCACAGTCTCTTGGTCAGCAGAACTACCCCCACACTGCCGCCACACAAAAATTGCATCAAAGCCTTGCCATGTATGGAAGCTTTGTTGGAGCTGAGAGAATGTCTAAGACCAAATGCTGTCAAACGAAATATACAAGGGGGTGGTGTTAGAGTTGGTCTTGATTGGGAAATAGGTGGCCTGAAAAGCCCAAGTTGGAAGAGTACCTGAAAGTGCATGTGATTGCACTAGTCCTCAATAGTAGCTCGTAGCAGCTGAAAACATCTTCCTAAGTGACTCCTTAGCATGGAGGAGCGTCGTTCAGCATATAGAATCAAGAAAGACACTGGCTGAAACCTGTTGGAAATATGCCCTAGAGCCAAATATTACAGACATTTTTCTCGCTGAATCTTCTATTAATTCCTGGGTATTTGATACCGGATCGGTTGCTCATATGTGCAATTCGATGCAGGGACTAGTAAGAAGTAGAAGCGTGGGAAGAGGCGAAGTTGATTTCCGCGTGGGCAATAATGCAAGAGTTGCTGCTTTGACTGTCGGGACGATGCAACTCCACCTCCCGTCAGGATTTATTACGGAGTTGAATAATTGTTATTTTGTTCCTAGTTTGAGTCGAAACATTGTGTCTCCTTCATGTTTGATGAAGGATGGTTATTCGTTTGCGAGTGAAAACAATGGTTGTGTGATCTCTAAGAATGGCATGTTGGTGGCTCTTGCGTCCGTTGTGAATGGGTTGTTTA
>OAMR01000432.1:15091-37317 GCA_900205405.1 Echinochloa crus-galli | reverse complement strand
TGTTGTGCGTAGGCCATTATTGTTGCAAGCATGAAGAAAAATGAAGCTATCTTCAGTAAAATACAGAGTCAGCTGAAGAACTAAAATATGGTAGTGGACGAATGGACATGAAGGTAATAAATTGATTCTGAATCAACTGTGGTAATCAATTACTGTTGCAAGCACGGAAATTAAAAGATCTATTATTGCTCATTTATTGACACACATTTTATTGATTTCAAACTTCCTAAAAACAAAATGTCACAATTTTTGTATATTTTAAATATGTGTATTTTATATGTTATGTGTGATTTATTTTATACATGTGCGTGCGCACATGTGCCTTTGCTAGTTCATTGAAAATGGCACAGGTACACAGAATAGAAAGAAGGAAAGAACTCAATCCCCACAACAAAAATTTGGAGGTTGGTTACATATCCTGCAGGTGTTTGATAGGTTTAAAATGATTGTGCATGTAGATCTATAATATAGGAACTACATAGAAGAAAAAGGAGACAATACCTATTCCTCCTGAAGGCACTTGAACAATTCAATGTTTGCAACTGGAGGATTGCACTATTGCAGTGCACAACACCAAGACTGATCACGAAGGGGAAAAAAGGGGCTTTGGAGACCCTAAGAAATGACTATATTCATTAACATGATGGTACCAACGTACCCAGTAGGACCACGAAACATTCATAAGAAGCTGACTCAAATTAGAAAAGCATCAAATGCATTTAACAATCAGATCAGCACCGCCTAATAAGCTCAACGTCGAACACCAAGGCAGCAGCTAACAAAGAATAGCATGAAGGAAAGAAACAACAAAGGTTTAGCTGTATTTGCATTCTTGGCCAAAGACTGAATATGTACCTAGCTAGGAGTCCAAAAATAGAGGAAATAACTTGGTTTGGGTAGAAGTTTCATGCATAAACACACTATATTGAGTCGAACCATCAGTAGTTTTATTTCCTTAGACAGAGAAATAGAGGGGCTAATTCATGAAGAAGATAGCAACAAAAATGTCTGTCTGACAAAATAGGGGGGAATAGGTGGTGCCTGGCTGCTGTGGCTGGGTTGTTTCAGTTTAATAGTTGTCCCCGTGCACTTTGACACATGTGTTGGCCAAAAACCTCAGGGATCACACTGAGATCTCCACTAGATTTGATGCATCGAGGAGGAAAGAGCTGGCATATGCGGTACCTCCAGCCGCTGGAGCTGGAGCTGGAGCGCCGCCGTGTTGGATGACGCTACCGGTCGCATGGAACGGCGAGTCAAGCTCAAAGTCGGCGATGAACGTCGCCAATTTCGTGGCGAGGCACGGACGACTGCCAGGACGACGCAGTGCAGTGGAGGTAGGCCCAGGTCGCAATCGGCCGCCGGCGACGTCGCCGGCCGCGCCACAAGTTAAAGCTCCAACGACCTGATCGCGGTATTCTACGTTGGGAACTGAGACATTGACATCGCGGCCGAGCCGGCAGCTTCGTCCTTCGACCTGATCGTAGCAGCTTGCTTCGCCGGGCGGCTCTGATCTGATGGTGGACATGGGCGGCGGAGGTGTCGTCGGGCTGGTCGCCGCCGCCCTCGCCGCGGTGGCGTTCACGTGGCTGTGGGTGGCGGCGGCGCGCCTGCTGTGGGCGCCGTACGCCGCCGCGCGGGAGTTCGCCCGGCAGGGCGTCCGCGGGCCTCCGTACCGGCCCATCGTCTGCAACGCCGACGAGGTCAGGGCGATGCGCGCGGCCACGATCGGCGTCGCGCTCGACCGGAGCTGCCACGACATCGTCCCGCGCGTCATGCCGCACTACCGCGCCTGGGCCTCGCTCTACGGTATCCATCCACCCACCCATGTGGAAAATTCATGCGAAACCTCTGAATTTCGTTTGAATAATCGTGCCTGAATTCTGAATTTCTGCGGCACGGTTTGGATGATATTCGAGATAGAGTCGGAGTGGCACCAATTGAGGAGAAATTGACGCAGCATCGGTTGAGATGGTTCGGACATGTCCAACGGAGGCCTCCTGAGGCGCCGGTGCGTAGTGGGGTTCTACAGCGGGCCAATAATGTTAAGAGAGGTAGAGGGCGACCCAAACTAACTTGGGACGAGTCGGTTATTAGAGACCTTAAAGAGTGGAATATCTCTAAGGATTTAGCTATGGATAGGAGCGCTTGGAGACTAGCAATTAATGTGCCTGATCCGTGATCTTTGCTTTCTTTTCTGCTTTCCTCTAACTCTTTTTCTGTTTTTTTTTTGACCTTTTGGGTTTCACTTCTAGCCTACCCCAACTAGCTTGGGACAAAAGGCTATGTTGTTGTTGTTGTTGTTGTATACTAGTTATAGGTTCCACTCTAGGTTTATCTGTAAGCTAATTTTTCTCAATGCTAAAAGTAGCTTATGACAATTGTTGCTTGCTGCAGATGGGAAGACCTTCAAGAAGCCGAGGCGTCGAGCTGAAGCTGGTGGAGTCTCCAGAGCATCGTCTTTAAGAATGGCATGGCCAAGTCCATCAACAATGCTCGTGTCCTCATCAGCCTCATTTGCTTGTTATTGAAATAATTTTGGATATTTGGTTTCATTGCTTTGTTTTATTTTTAGACTCCATAAACCGTTCAATGCAGCAGAGATATTGGCTGTTCATATTATTTGAGATATTGTACTTGTTTTGATGTTGTAATAATGCTGTAATTATTGCTACTGAATTTTGGGGTCTATGGCTTCTAAATTTTTGATGGGCTGAAATGATTCAGGCCCAGAATTTTTATGGGCTGATGCTATAATGTTTTTGGGCTTAAAATTTTATTTTTTAAAATAATTTCGAATTAAAATTTAGCCTGTCTAAAATCGGCCCATTAGACAAATTGACCCATTAATAAATGGTAATATATGTGGCTTCTGAAGCTCAACACGTTTGAAGCTCATCTCTGGCTGACAGTGGTCTACGTTTTATAGTTCAACTGAAAGAGTAAGTGCAATGAACGGATATGATGAATACCAAGGATAGAAGCACTTGTGGTTTTTAAATGGCACAAAACTCACTCCGATCCTGCGTAACTTCAATGCTGATATTTATTCAATAAAAAATATTTTCATGAATATTTTAATCAGTTACTCATTGAAAACTTGAGCTCCCGTTATTGTTAGTTTATGGATATCTGATGACGTTCATCTGCTTCTTCCTATTCGTACCACCAAAAAGCCTGACAGTGGATTGCTTCGGCCTAGTGGTAGTGCTGAAGATAATCTGTGTGACAGAAGCGTGCTGTCGTCTTGGTGCATGCATTTGGTGTTTCCCAGGCAATGCAACTCTCACCAAGGAGGCACCTGCTTAACTGCATGCACCTCATGGTGGTAGTTTCGCAGCTGTGACAAAGATTAGCGGATGCTAACCTTGCTGGACTTGTGACTGCAAAGAGCCCCATGTAGCACCACACCACTCGAAACATGCTATGGTCTGGTTCCCAACACCTCCCAAACCTACAACAGATCCTCGTAGATGATATTCTCTTGTGCATTGGCTTGCATCCACTATCCAGAACACCTGCCCAGGCATGGAAAATAACTTATATGACACTGCTGTCTATTTGACTGTTAAGTGGCATCTGAAAAGAACAATTGATCTGTTCGCAAATAAACCACGATATATTGTCACAAATTCAAGACTGCACACCTGTTTACTAGCAACATAATTGGCACAATTTCAATGTCTGACATCATTTTACCGGATAACAATATATGACTCGGTCGTCGCATGTGTTCATGTCACCGCACATGGAAACGAGGGCGCATGCAGCACCAGCTCGTCACAAATTGTCATCGTCCACTCGCAAGCACAGAGGACGCGGAAACAGCACCACGTCCTTTCCGGTCTCATGCGGCAATGGCGCGCATCATTGGGACGTTCCTGGTCATGTATACGGCAGGCAGCTCCTACGAGCTGCTTCAGGTGCCGGCGATTACTCTACTGTCACATACGGAGTAGAAAAAGATGCCTCCCTCCAGCCGCCTGCATCTGTCCCCGCGCTGCCTCCGTTATATGTCTTGTCGCCTCAATCTGCTCCTGCCGCCGCTTGGGTTGCAGGCTTGCAGCTCCGGTGGAGGGCCTTACCAGCGGCGCCAATCTAGCCGTAGCGGTTTGGTTTGGCTGGGTACGCCAGTATACGGAACTAAAACCGTTCCGTGGACTCATGCGTGGGTACGAGCAGTTGCTAGGAGGGCACTTTTGTACATCCGTGCAAAAGTTAAGAAGCACAAAGCAAAACTTAACGAGATGACCACAGACCTGACGGTGGTGTCATATTAGGCATAAAAATTGAAAGTGATATCAAATATGGGCAAGTTAATTTTTCAGGGTCAAAAAGAGAATTACCTCATTTTTCGATGTCAAATAGAGAATTCAATAACTTACATCTCTCTTCCTTTCTGCTCTACACCTCCTTTCTATTGTGAGTTTCTGTCGGATCCATTTTACAATGATTTCCTGAATTAGTTTGGAATGATGGTTCCATTAATTCCAGATAACTTGTCCTCATATATAATGGGTCCGTCAGTGCATCAATGAACTCCACTAACATATGTGGGGGGGTCTGATATACGTATACGAGACTCGTTTAGTCGCCCCCCCCCCCCCCCGCTTCCTGATGGGGGCTTGATGAACAACAGGTGGCGCTGTGCTGCAGGGTGCCCGGCGACCTGCAACGCTGACGGTCGGCGGCGGGGGCAACGGCAGCGGGCAGCGGGTTCCGGGGGTCTCCAGCGCCTGACGGCGAATCCCATGGGTGGAGAAGGCGGTGGGCGAGTTTCTCGGATCTGTGACAGGGGCGGTGGAGGCTTGCTGATGGGTGTTGGTCCATAGAGTCAACCTTACTCGGCCTAAGCGTCGGGGAGGGGTTTGGGCTCCCGAGGCCGCTCCCGATGCGAGTCTTGGCGGTGGCTTGTGGCGGTTGGCGATCCCGGCCGATCTCGCGCTCATGTGCAGTCCTTTTTCGTGGCCTAAGCGCAGCGGAGGTTAGTCACAGTGCGGTGTTGGTGGTGGTGGTTGGCGGCTGCTGCGGGCTACTTCCTTCCTTCGGCGTTCCTTGGTGAAGATTTGAGCTCTTCCAGTCGGTGTCGGTCTTCCTGCGTGTCGGGAAAGGTATCGCGATTCTCGTACCGTTGGTCATCTGTGTGGTTGAGGGGAGCCTAAGTGCTCACCCCCCGCTCTTCTGATGGTCACGGTCGGTGTTGCGGTCATCTCTTTCCTTCATCGTCGGGTCGGTATTGGGGCGAAGTGTCGGGCGAAAGCCTTCCCGGCTTGGTGTCAGTGTCAACAACGGCGGCGTCTTCGGGTGTCATTGTCCTCCTTGGAGGCGTTTTGATGGGATGCTTCCTGCATGGTCTTTGGCTTCTAGGTGAAAACCTTTCTCCGGTTCTTCGGAGGAGCGACGACGGCGGGACGCCGGTTCCTCTTGGGGACGTCGCTTTGGAAGTCTTGGGACCTTGCTTCACTTGTGGTGGTTCGGTTTGTTGGGCGAAGGTAGATTTGAGGCATGTATGAGTTAGAAGCTTAGTCTTCTTCTCTTTTGTAGTTGTGTTTGTTTTTTCTTTACCTCGCTGTAAGGTTTAGAGCCTAAGCGCGCTCTGATGTACTCTTTGGCCGTATATATCCACTTCTGGATATAGAGGCCGGATTTTAATCCTTAGTCTAAAAAACATATGTGGGGGGTCTGAATATCATTATTTATTATGGGACTCCTCTTTAGCTGACAGTGGCTGATATATGCTCTGTAGTTTTCATGAAAGAGGAAGTACACTGAATGCATTATTACCAAGAATAGAAACACTTTGAAATTGTTTTGAATCCAGGCTTCTTGTTAGTCACCATCGTGGTTCTGAATATATATACGATTCAAAATAGTTTATGGGATTAATGGCGAAAATCTCATTGCGTCCGTAACTTCAAAATACTGATATTGATTCACTAAAAGTTCTTTCGATGGATATTTTAATCAGTTACTGATTCACTGACCATGCGCGTGCAACAACTTCTGGTGCTGGCGTTCGTGGTGGAACCACATGTTTTTGCCCTTTAAACCACTGATATCAAGCCGTCAATGTTGCCATAAAAAAGAACCTAACACCCGAGCCACTAACTTAGTTTGTTATTTTTCTTGATGAAAAATCTGCAATGTCATGTTAAAGCATGTTTGAACATTAAAGAGCATTCTAGGTGCAGAGAACGCAGCATAGATATTTTGCTTATTTATTTTGATCCTCAGGTTTATTCATTCATGTAGCTCCATGACACTACTGGTCATGTCTTGGTCGAAGCTACACAGGATCATATGAAGTACGCGTGATTCAGATGCTGATGTATTGATTCTTTTTTAGGAAAATAGTAAGGGCATGGCCTACCTAACCATTTGGTTGTGATGATTAAGAGAATGAACATAATTGTTTCCTCGTCTGAGTGTAGTCAAATGTTTCATATAATGTAGTATTAATTATCCGAAAATGTACTTGTTGATAGAATGAAAAGTTACCCTACTCTGTCACCCATATATCTTTGTTTGTTGATTTAGTGGGTAGGTCATGTCTTATGTATGAAATAAATGCTCCAGATATCATATTAGTAGATGATGATCCACCATGAGCCATGAGGACACGTTTCCTTTCAAATAGATGCTCCCAGTCCATGATGGCATCACTTGAACCAGTAGACTCAAAACATTTCATGCTCTGATAAAAGCAGAGTGACAATAGAAAGATTATTGTGTTAAAACAAGAATGATTATTGTAGAAAGAAATTCAAAAGGCCTAAATGAGACAAACAGGGGGTTTTGTATATTTAATAGAAAAATGTTTATAGCAGCTATTGCCCAACCTAAGTTGCGGGAGGTTTATTTCTTGACAAAAATGTTCCTTTTATGTTATCAGTACTTTGAGATGTGTTTGGGTTGTTATCTATTGATGTAATGGGACCTCCTGTAAGACTGTATTTGCTCCCTTTCTAACATGACATGTTAGTGGTCGAGCCCCTTTTTCAAAAAAGGAAAGTCTGGACAAATATATGGTACTATGACTATTAAAAACAGATTAATAAGCAGATAGCAACCTGCTGCAGAGCTGCATCACATTTCTATTTTCGAACAGGTATCCTGCACAACAAGTTCAGTCCATTAGTGACTGATGGCGTATACCGCATATGGTGGTGCAAAGGAGGAGAAAATGTTTGTTTCAGTCGTGTTGGCTCATTGTACGGGCATTGTGAATTGAGGGGAATACATGGTTATTCAGTGGTAAGGAGATGTCATGCGGTCATGCCGTCTTCATATAACCAGAGTCAGACCGGAAACACTTGGGGGTCTCGTGGATGGTATGGTCCACCTCGATACACATCTCTCTGTCGTGTTTCCTTGTTAGTAATCTCCTGTCTTGCATGTTGTTAAACAGTGAAAAGAGGTGCCTCCCCTGGAATCTGTGATCGACAGCATGTGGTAGCCCTAGAGTAGGTTTAGGCTACCACATACTTTGTCTTCTATCAAGAAAATGAAACCATAGAAATTAGATCGGGGCTCTCTCCCTCCCCTGGCCTTCCCTTGCTAGTCTTTCAGTGTTTGTGTACCGAGTACCTGCCTAGAGATTTATACCTCATGGCAGAGAGTAGTTGGGGCATCACCAGACCTGGACTTGATGGTTAACGCAACACATCATGATTAGACAACGTGAATAATGTTGAATTACTTGTCGTTCATGTTGGGCAAACATTCGGTCAGTGGTGACCTCAATTATATATATTGGTATCTCGAGCCATCTCGGTCACTTTAATATGGCTTGTCCCAATACCTCCCATACCCACAACAATTCAACACGGATAATATTCTCCCATGGTATGACAACGCTATCCAGAATACGAAACCATGGATAGTGGATGATGTCTCTTCGCTTCCAATATATACTCTCACTATCCTTCATGTCTACCTTTTATAATGCGGACGGTTGGATGCATCTATGCAATGTGTTATCCCTTGCGTGAACATGCATGGCAATAGTTTTGGTTCACTTTGTAGAGTGGAAGCACAATATGCGCACGTAGTAGCTTTACAGTGTGTATGTGTTTAGGATAATGCTAATTAGTGTGAGCATTTCATAAAAATCTGTAATTAGCATAGGTACAAGCTGGATAGAAGAACCATTGGACGTAGATCCCATCGTTTGCTTTGTCATTGCAGTAGATTTAAAGTATAGGACACATGTGTGCTTTGAACCGATTCTTATGTTTAATTTTGGTGGTCTACTGAGTATAAAAGATGGCGGTGGCTTCTGTTGAAGATCATGCATATTTGTGTGGACGGAGGCATATCTTTCGCATGAGGCATCCAATAAGACCTAAACAAAATAGCAGCTGAATGTAAGAATCAAGTGTGTCTGTGTGAAACTCCCCAGATGGTCCTCTGCAATATTATTTTCATTAAAACCTACAGTCTGTTGTAGCACACATTAAATAAGAGTGAAAATACTCCTAAACCTACAGTCGGAGTACCATCTCAGAGGAAAATAAGGCCAGTCTCAATGGGGATTTTATGGGCATTTCATGGCATTAATTAGATGAACACCTCAGAAAAAATGCTGACATGGCAGGCAAATTAATAGGAGAGAGATGGGAACCGTTTCTTCCCCACGAAACGAGTCCGCCGCAGTTTCCAAGCCAAAGAAACGCCGACGAAACCGCACTGAGAGAGGCTAGCGTTTCATGGCGGATCCGATGCTCCTTCCCCCTCCCGCGCTCCCGTCCACCTCCCGCGCTCCGTCCTCCCGCGCTGCCGCTCCCAGTCACGCGCGAAATCCACCGCGCTCCCATTGCCAAATCCACCGCGCTCCCAGTCGCCAAATCCGACTTCGCCCCTGCCCTACCTCTTCTTCTCCTCCCACAGCCGCCACCGCACCTGCAGTTCATCAAGCCGGCGCAGCCCCTGCCTTGGCAAGCCGCCGCGGCCCCTGCCCTCACAGATCCGTCGCAGAAAAGATGTCCCGCAAGGGGGATTTGCCCGGCGGCGGCCCAGCAACAGGCGGCAGCGGTCCGGCACCACGCAGCGGCGGCGGCGGCGGCCCCGTGAAGGGCCATGGAGTTGCAACCGAGAAGGGCCGCAGTGGTGGCTTGGTGAAGGCCCGCGGCGCCGGCAAGACAACGGGCGGCGGCGGCGACACTCCTGCTCCGGCGGCCTCAAGCAGTCCTGCGTTTGCAGCTCCGGCGGCCCCAAGCAGTCCTGCGTTTGCAGCTCCTCCACCGGCCGCGGCTTCTCCGGCGTCACCTCCCCCACTTTGGCCTGGATTTGCAGGTTCTCCGGCGCCTCCCCCAAATTCTTCCCCACATAGAACCCAATGCACAAATCCATGGTAAATATGTTGTGCCTCTCTACCGGGATGCTTTTTGTTTGATGTCATAAAAGAGTAGTATATTTTTGGTATGTGGTATTGCAGTATATTTTTGGATACCAGAAACTGAACAAGATACAAATATTTGGATGACACCTATGTTGTTTGTTGCTATAGCCTTACAAATTTTCTTGCCAATATCTAATAGACAGAGTTTGTACTGGCAATGAAAGGACTCTAGTTTGTATCTGAAAGTTTTCAACACAAAATAACCCGTGTTCATATTAGAGTTGCATTACATGAAATTATTCTATAGTGAGAGTTAAACAATTAAAATTCTTTAGCAAAAAAGAGAAGGTGTTGGGTGCAGTATTTGCTTCTGAAAGTGATCGAAATCTATATTATAAAAATCTGTTTGGGAAAATCTGTTGAGTTTATTAGTTCAACTAGAAATTCTCAGTGGAAGGTTATAAAAATCTGTGGAAGGTTTCATTAGGGAAAAAAATGAGGCCAGCAATCCATACTTTAGTAGCTCTAATGATTTTAGCTTACTTTCTTTTTTTCTGCTTGATCTGAATGGTTATTTTTTTGTTGGCACTGTAGGAGTGGTTATTTGAATATGTTAAAGCAACCATATTTTCCACCTTTGCAACCTTTTGGTGAAAAATCCCATTTTGTTGGAGGTACAAACACCTTCTAGCCACCATCGCCTGCACCTGAACAATATCCCAATGAAAGGGTCAGCATTGACCTTGATGAAGAAGATGGTGCTGATTTAAGATCGTGTGGGTATTGAAGTTCAACAAAACATATTTTTGGATATATCAATGTTTATTTATCATGTTCTAATAGACTGCTACGTAGTTTAAAAACAATTGCAAAAAATGCTATAGAGTTCTCGTGGTACATTTGATCACCACACAATGCACATGTTAAATACTACATCCTGTCTATGAAACTGTGCAATGAAACAGTGCACTGAGACTGACAGTGTCATGAGAGTTTCATCTCACAGAAAATCCAACATAGCAGTCTAGGTAACAGTGCCATGAAATCCCCACTGAGACTGGCCTAAGAGAAGAGAGTTGTAGCACGCATTAAATTGGAAAGTATGGCCCTCCGATTAAATGTACTTTGCCCAGTGACGTGGAGTTGACTGTACGTAGCAGCATTGTGTTGCTGCCGGCGTTCAATGGCGGTGGACGACCTGCTGCAGTGACTAATCAGTTCAACTATAATATTTACACATTTGTATGTGTAATAAAGACGCATAATAATTTGCATATGTACTGTACATCGTAAGGTGACCCCAGGCATCCGAAGAAGACAAGGAATGATAGGAACATGGTCAGCATATTCATCTGGCTAATCGATGTTCGTCATATAAGATCACATTACAGTTGAAACAAATAGTAGCAGTGGCGCCAAATCCTCCAATCGCCCCATTATTTATATATACGAATACAAATGTATAGGCTTGTTTGAGATATGTAATAACTTACAGACCAAGATTATCATGACATAATACCAAATTTTGTTTACCATGCCTGGAGAGGTACCCACCGGTATCTTAAAGTATCAATGGTTAGTCCCACTATTTCTGATACCTGGTCTCATGAATTTTTACCTCTTGGTACCTCTATTTAGGTATCTCTGGTTACACCAGATACTTTCAGATGCCGGTGGGTACCTCTCCAATCGTTGTAAAACAGCTTGATACTCCCTTTGTTTCTACGTTATGATTTATTGGAATCTAATTAAGCCCAAGCATTTTAAAGTTCCTCATAAATTAAAATCATTCGGATGATCTAAATAATCGTGCTTGCATGCGTGGGACATTCCTAACAAGAGGAATTTTAAAATACTTGGGATTAATTAGAGCCATCCGTTAAAAATCGGACGGTGAAAATAGGTACCTAAATAGAGGTACCAAATATAGTGGGACCAAACATTAATTTACAGTAGGTACTTTCAAGTACCGGTGGGTGCCTCTCCAATCATTATAAAATAAAATATATATGGTATTAAAGACCCTCTTGACTAGGGGGCGTGGTGTCGGCATGCCGTAGCATATTAGCCTTAAAAGATGAGCTTGTTCTTGGTGGCTGAATTTGTCTGATGGTAGAGTTCGATCTGATTGCAAAGGACCGTGTGGACGGATGACCCTAGCTCAATCGCGGCAGATGGAAATGAGTGATGCTAGAAAGTCTGAAAAAAATGGCCATCAATCTTCTTTTCAACTGCGGGAGCTGCGATCGAATCAAGAGAAGATATTGAAGTAGGATAGAGAAATATGTATAATAGATTCGCACGTACAGGTCTTTGAAACCCTTGTATCCAAAAAAGAAACACCAAGAGGATGAACTCGTGATGCAAAATTATTATTTCCGCACAATCGGTGGCAACGTTCTGCAACCTTGTTGGTAAATCATCGTTGGAGGGTTGAAGGACTTGGTTATGTGAAGGC
The DNA here is from genome assembly GCA_900205405.1 of Echinochloa crus-galli. Classification (NCBI taxonomy): domain Eukaryota; kingdom Viridiplantae; phylum Streptophyta; class Magnoliopsida; order Poales; family Poaceae; genus Echinochloa; species Echinochloa crus-galli. The sequence goes on along the minus strand of OAMR01000432.1, from coordinate 25,519 downwards.
TCAGCTTAATGGTTCCTTCTACCTGGTAGATACCACGAAAGCTTCGTTTTCCTAGCCCAAGTCCATCGGAGCATGACCCAGATTTTCCATATGACTTCTGTGGCATAAGGATTATAAATCAGAGGAACCAGGGTCAATTGTGATTGAATTAACTAGTGTGTATCTGAACCAGAGTCACTGGCGGCTAAAAAATTATTTACAGTCCAGAGTCTTGAAGATACCAGGCCATGACAAGACTTGATGCAGCTCACCACGTCGTCGTCGTGGCGAGATGGCCGCCTAGCTTGTTGCCATGGCGTCACGTGCAACCAGCAATGAGGATGCTTAGCGCAGTGGAGGGTGGGCTTTTGCATCTCCCATGGTAGCAGTGCGGGTGCATGGGGTACGCAGGGGTTTGTAATTTGTATGCAGCCGGGCGGATCCAGGCCATTTTTGTGGTGTCCTGGGACACACATAGAATTTGCAAATCTCTAGCATCATAGCACAATGGAGAGGAGACCAATGACTATTTTGTTAAGATCCGCCATATAAACGGTGGACGGTTCGGTACAATGACAACCGGAGTAAGTGGAGTGGCCGCAGGCAGGTCTGGCTAGTGGCTGGCAACGTCGCCGATCTCTGCCATGATCTGATGGCTAGGCAGCGACCAAACGGCGGGCGGAGCTAGCCAATCGATGGCATGACGGTGTCCAGCACAGAAACGATGTGCTTCCAAGTTTTTGGCTGTCTATATATGGTTGGATTGCTACATTTAATTTTGGTCTATATATGAGAGAGTAAATTAGGTTGTAGCCTAAAAGAAGGGACATCAATGCGTATAGATTCACTGCTCAAGATGCTCCTGAAGTATGCACAACAGATGCAAAAGGATAAAAATAATTAGAAAATACCATAGCGACAGCGTCGAATCTTTAATGGCAAATTTTGGATGTTTATGACTTCGGAATCTTTAGTCCGATTTATTGTTCGCATCGATGGACTCAAGGACTCAGTATGAGCGGTATCTTTTTTGGGGAAACCTGAAATTTCATCAGAATTCATTCAGGGAATAAAAAGGAGCTGCAGAGAGAGACTACCATTGTAGGTAGTAGTAGTTCACAAAGGCACGATGAGGAGGAAGAGGGCCTGAAATTATTTTTCGCGGTCTAATATTTTTGGTAGAAGAATTTAGCATGGAAGAACATTATGCAGAGAGCTCTTTTACGGTACCCAATACCACTCTTAGATGGTATATGGCATATACATGGGTAATTTAGTAATTACGACTACCCATCGCCGGTCGCCGTATAGAGACAAGAGATAGACGTCGGGAAAATGAGGAACAAAGGGAAATTACTAAGATTGAGAGAAAAATGAAACGATAGGTCACATGGTAAATTTGAATAATCGAATGAAAAATTGCTTAATTACATTAATTACAGTGATGCCATATATATTTCTTCCAATAATACCCTTATACTACCTATATCACTGGTCCGTGTTATAATGATATATAATTTTTTTCAACTAATCAGGAGTTTATATACTACTCCTTTTTGACGAGTGGTATTGGGTACCGTAGGATTTGATGTGGGTTTGAGAGGTGTTGGGAACACAACCATATTTTCGTTTCAGGTGGGAGTAAGCCTGAGAGCAAAAACCATGTTGAGCCCGGCACACTTGTGCGACAGATCTAACGTGTCCTGGCTAAAACAGCACAGATAACTTCCTTGATGCCTACTCTACCGGGTGATGTGCTGCAGGAGCACGTACACAGTAAACAGCACAGACAACACATCGTCCTAGCGTGACAGTTGCCAACGGTTCTCTACAATACTGTCAAGACGACTGGCCTTGCTTGGGTACGGTCAACTCGAAACGATAAAGTAGCCCTCACATCACATGCTAGGTAAGCTAAGGTTGGTTGGGGCCCTCACACGTGGTGATTCTGATAAGGTCTGGTGGGAAGTGATCTCAAGGAGGGGAGGCCGATGTCAACTCGTGGCCGGGGAATACAGGCTGCAGGAATGGTGGTGCTCCCTGCTCAAGGATCGAATAGGCGAACAGGGAGGGGGAGTGAATGGGAGTCGATAAAAATTTCTTCTCGAAATTCGGCCTATATCCCAAAAGTCACTATCCAATGATTCCTCACGAGCTTGCCAAGGTAGCGTAGTCACAGCGAACCTACCCACCCTAGGAACAAGCGAGAACAACGCAGCAAAGCGGAAGCACGACAAAACACTTGCTGTCTGCCTGAGTCTGGGCGGACCGTTCGCACAGGGGTCGCGGACCGTTCGTGGTCAGGGCGGACCGTCCGGAAAGCCCTTCCAAATCTCCAGAAACTTTCGGCGAATTTCGGACTGTCCGAGCTTCTACCGCGGACTGTCCGCCAGTGTCGCGGACCGTCCGAGGAGTCAAGACGGACTGTCCGTCAAGAAGACAGAGACACCACATGCGAAACCCTCTCCACGGACCGTCCGCCAATCACATACGGACCGTCCGGGAACACGGCGGACCGTCCGCCAAGATCGTGCGGACCGTCCGCCAAGATCGTGCGGACCGTCCGCGAGGCTCGACGGACGAACAGGAAGAACAGCTACAGTAACCCGCGGAACTCGCCTCTCCAATCCATCACCGGATCTCCCAAACGGCTAGAGCTCTTGAGACGAAACTTTGGGAAGATGATTAGCACCCTAAAGGGAAGCTATGCCCCAAAAATCTCGACCTCTAACTCCCTACAAACCGAGAAATCGCGGATCACACGGAAAAACATCCCTACCACGAGTTCATCCCAAAAACATCAAATCGAGACCGATTCCCGGCGTTTGAGGGGGCAAGATCATACACAAAGAGGCGCAAGGCACTCACCCATGATCCCCACAAACAAATCCGAAGCCAAACGGTCTAGAAACGATGAATCGTAACAAACAAGAAAATGGCACAAAAAAGGGACTCGGGAAGAAACAAAGAGATTCAACTAGCACTTGATTCCATTCCAACAAACAAAGGTCAGATTCTATACAAGGCTAGCAACCTCCCAAACATCCTCCCGCTTAGATCACCATGAAGCACGGGCTAGCCTCGAGAGAGAAAGGAAGAGAGAAAATGAACTAGGGTTCCAAGAGTTCTACTTGCCATCCTCCTCTACTCCTATTTGTATTAAGTCACCTGGAGATGGCAAAGGACCAAACTACCCCTACAAACTTAAAACAAGATACACACCCCTCAGGGGCAATTTTGGAAAAGACTTCGGCTGGGCACGCCGTCCATCCGGCCTTGCTTCCCTCCGACGCAAGCTCCCAGATCCCGCCGCGTGTCCCCCGCTTCGAAGCTTCCCGAACGTGCCCGGATCACCGTCTCCGTCACCTTGGGCCTTCTGGCTCGGTTTTGAGGCCCAAACCAAAAAACCCTCCTCCCGATGGTTTTGTGGCCCAACCATCAAACCCCGCGTGCAAGCTTCGGTTCTTAGCCGCCACCTTGCACCGGCTCCAAGTCCTTGACTTCGTCTTGCTTTTCTTGCACCATGCCGACCGCACTCGATCTCGTCTGGCCACCAGGTCCCTCGAAGCAAGCCTACTCGTCTCCACTCCTCGGAGACCTTTCGCACTTGTTCTTCACCTGCACCAACGCAAATCCAGCCACATCGAACACCTGCAATACTCGGCCAAGAGTCAGTCCACACAACGTTGTCAATGACTCATCACACCGATAAGCGACCATCCATCGGTCCTCGGACACACCTAGTCCTCAATCTCCCCCTTGATGAGTGCATTGACAACACACCTCCCAATATAGAATAAGAAAAAGAAAAACAGAAGAGAAAAAGAAAAGAAGACTCAATCAAGTGACCCAAAGCGAAGAACAAGCCGAAAGCAAAGTCACTTGAAAGAGAAAGTAGTCTCGGTCCCCCAAGACAAGGGCAACGGCTCAACACAACCGAGACCACAAGCTCCAAATGCCGACCCCTCAAGAAGAGGCAGAAAGGGCTCAACACCATCGGCAAAAGAGCAAAGCACAAATCAGGAAACTAATGAGCTCCCCCTACACAAATGCATACTCCCCCTGAACAAGTGCATCCTTCCTAATGCAAAGATATACAAATGCAAAAAAAATACAAATTCTTCCCCCTTGTTGCCAATGCATGAATCAAGGCACAAATGCAAAAGATACAACCTAGAGCTTCTAAAATATACAATGAGCAATATAAAATGATACACATGATCAAATGAGCAAGCAAGATAGTCCTAGGTGTTGTACAAGCATTTCCAACAAGATTTCATGATTGTATAAGCATATGTCCAACAAGATTTTCCGTTTTACCAAGTTTTTCAAAAGTTCATCACATCATGAGCAAGAAGTCATTTTCAAGCCAAAATGAGCTAGATCATGCAAAGGTTGTCCTTGGTTACCTACTCTTAGCAAGAGATCATTGCAAACACCCATAATCTAGTTCATGTCATGTTGAAGCCACCGAGCCATGTGTCTACTTCTAAAAAGAGACTTCTCTTTGGTAGACAACATGCAACGGTTTAGCACCCATTTTCACATTTAAGTACAAAAGACATGAATACAACCTTGAGAGCATATTTTTCAATTTATTGCACTTCTTTTTCAGTTTTTAAGCAAGGTGCATGAAATGCCTTTGCGGCAAAAAGAAGCTTATGCCTCTCCACAAAGTAGACAATGGGCTAAACATTTGCAAGATAAAATGGTCTTTGACACAATTGACAAGAAATAGACACCCAAGCACATCCTAAGCATGACATAGCATTTAGACTTGAACAAACAACCAATTTGCTCATGAGTGAGGTAAAGTTTAGCGTTTCAAAAAAAATATTAGCAAGCACATTATGGATATACAATGAATCAATCAAGTGCTTAGCTATTCCACCACGAAAAGACTACCTAAAAGATCATTAACTCAAATGTAGCAAGTTATATTGGTCACTCCATATAAGAGAAGCTCATTCTAACAAGTTTTAAGATGAAAGATGCAACAAGCTCTAAATATATCACAATGCAACTTATATGACAAGTGCAAGATATATGATACAAAGCAACAAAATGAGCATGATATACATATGCTACAAGGTGAGCTCCAAAACCAACTCAGAAAGGAAAACACACCCCAAGCTCCCCTTGCAAACGGGCAAAAGTAGCTTGGTCAAGTGGTTTATTGAGAATATCGGCTAGTTGGTTTTGGGTAGATACATGTGATAGTTCAATTCGGCCTTTCTCAACATTGTCTCTCAAGAAATGGTATCTCACTTCAATATGCTTGGTTTTGGAGTGAAGCACGGGGGTTTTTAGCAATGCTAATGGCACTTGTGCTATCACATAGAAGTGGAACTCGGGTATAACTCAAGCCAAAGTCACTCAAGGTAGAAATCATCCAAAGGAGCTGAGAGCAACAACTAGCAGCAGCTACATATTCGGCTTCTGTTGTGGAATTTTGCAACGCTTGGCTGTTTGCGAGAGGACCAAGAGACCAAAGAAGAACCAAGGAACTGACAAGTCCCAGAAGTGGGCTTGCGATCCATCTGACACCCAGCAAAATCCGCATCGGAATATCCGAGGAGTGTGAGTGTGGAGGAGGCAGAGTACCACAAACCCAGCTCAGGAGTGAAACGAAGGTACCTCATGATTCTCTTCACGGCCTGGCGGTGAGACGTCCTTGGCGAGTCCTCGGTGAAGCCTAAAAACGAGCGCACAGACACACGGCGAAGTGTATGTCCGGCCTCGTCACTGTCAGGTACAAGAGCGAGCCGATCATGCTCCGGTACTTCTTCTGGTCCACCGGTTCTCCGTCTTCATCCGCATCCAAAGCTGTTGTAGTCGACATGGGAGTGGACAATGGCTTTGCATCCGCCATCTCGAACTTCTTCAGCAAATCCTTCGTGTACTTGGCTTGATGGACTAATGTCCCGTCCTTGACTTGCTTGATCTGAAGCCCGAGGAAGTACTGTAGTTCTCCCATCACCGACATCTCAAACTCCCTGCTCATATCTTCAGAAAACCTTGCAACAAGAGCATTAGAAGAGCCACCAAAAATAATATCATCCACGTAAATCTGAACGATCAAGATGTCTTTGCAATTACGAAGCAGGAACAGGGTCTTGTCAATGGTGCCCATCACAAATCCCTTACTCAGCAAGAACCCTCTCAGCCTACCATACCACGCTCTCTCAAGCATTTCATTCATTATAGCATCACAATCAGTGCAAGCATGCTCATCAGAAACAACAGGAGCAGTTTTCATGGCATCAATTTCAGATTGAGATTTTGCAAGTGAAAGTTCAAGTGGTACCTATAGGATGGCAATTTGGTGGAGGTTCAACAAGTTCCCACACCTCATTTCTCTCAAAGTTCTCAAGCTCTTCGTGAATGGCATTGACCCAATTCGCATCAGATAAAGCATGTCCAATATCTTTGGGCTCAAAAGACGCGATAAAAGCAGAATGAGCAAAGTGAGATGTGTTCCTTGACCTTGACTGTGTAGTCCGCTCATCAATGTCTCCTATGATCCCCGAGGGAGGATGGCGAGCTTGAATGTGCCTTGGTGCCTCGCGCATTGAAATCGCCTCCCCCTCAACAGCTGCTTCCACTCGATCTCCATGTACATGTGTTGATGTCGAAGTGGTGGATGGACCATCATCAACCGTAGTTGTTGTAGTGGAAGTTGTAGGTACAGGGACCATCGGAGGAGCGTCATCTCCATCATCATCTTCACCATCCGCATCCATGTCTTCAAAGATCGTGTGTCCCACCTCTTCATCACCTGCACACTCAAAGACAGACGAGCTACATGGAATTGTCTCGTCGAATGTTACTTCGCAAGTTTCCATGATTTGGTTAGTGGCAAGATTGAGCACACGATATGCTTTAGAGTGATTAGCATAACCAAAGAAAATACCATCATGAGACTGAGACTCAAACTTATCTAGATTACCTTTCTTGAGAATGAAGCACTTGCAACCGAAAACTCGAAAGTTACTTACCTTGGGGGTTCTCCCATGAAAGAGCTCGTAGCAAGTCTTCTTCTTGAACGCACGAAGGAAAATCCGATTTGACACATAGCAAGCGGTGCTCACCGCCTCGGCCCAATACTTCCTAGGAGTCCTATGCTCATCGAGCATCGTCCTGGCCATTGTACATATGGTCCGATTCTTTCTTTCCACAACACCATTCTGACAAGCGACATAAGGCGAAGAGAACTGATGCTCAAGACCAAGGTCACGATAAAAGGCTTCAAAATGAGCATTCTTAAACTCCAAGCCATTGTCACTGCGTATAGCTCGTATGGCATCACCATTTCGCTCATTTTCAACCTCAAGACCAGATCTCGAACAAAACCAAATGTCTCATCCTTAGCCGCCAAGAAGTGCACCCAGGTATAGCGAGAATAGTCGTCCACAACCACAAGGACATACCACTTCCCATCGACCGAGCGAACATGAGCTGGACCAACCAAGTCCATATGTAAAAGCTCCCCGGGACGCTCAGTCATCACCTCAGTCAAAGGTGGGTGAGAAGTAGCGACCATCTTGCCAAGCCTACAAGGTGCACAAACCAAATCCTTCTCAAACCGAAGCTTGGGCAATCCTCGGATAAGGTCAAGACTGCTCAAACGAGAGAGCAAGTCAAAGCTCAAATGACCCAACCTCCTATGCCACTTCCAAAGCTCAGAAGAGGAAAAAGACAACGAGCAGCACCAAATGACTTCGAGAAATCAGCAACGAATACTTGACTCTCGGGAGTGATCAGGCAAAGAAGATCACCTCGAGAATCAAGAATCCGAGAAGCACCACTAACAAACCGAACCTCAAAGCCCTCGTTAAGCAGCTGAGAAACCGAAAGCAAATTAAAACCAAGCGACTTGATGAGAGCAACACGCTTCAACACAAACTTCTCGCTCACCTGAATATCACCTTCTGAGAGCACTCTACCCTTACCATTATCCCCAAAAGTGATGTACTCCTTTGTCATCACCGGGGTGAGGCTTGAGAATCACCTTTGATCTCTTGTCATGTATCGTGAGCAACCGGAGTCAAACAACCACAAGCTCGTCAAGCCTCCCACCTGCAAAATAAAAAGCGAGATCGATAATGAGCGAACAACTCAACACTGGGGTAAGAACAGAAGGAATCAAACCAATGCTGAGCCATTTGCTCAAAAGAAGGGTTAGCAATATCCACTCTACCAAACCTATCAAACTGTGGAAACCTTCCACGCCTAACCGGAGGAACACCACGTGGGGGAAAATGCGGTCCAGGCTCCCTCCGGTAACCAAAGCAACGGTCCTTCCTCCCGAACTCGTACTGACCACGAGGAGGAGGACGCCTAGCAAAACCACCACGTCCCTGAGGACCTCCTCCACGAGGAGCAAAGCCACGAGCACCCTTTCTTGGAATAGAGCGCACAAACCCATCACCTCTAGGCAAAGGAGCACGAGGCTCAGGCACGCTATGGGAAGAGCGGTACCTGTCCCGGTTTCCCATTTCTTTCTCACGCCTTACCTCTCTCTTTTTCCTGAAGCAGAAACTCTCTTGGTGACCATCCCTACCACAAAAGTCACAGTGGTAGCGGACTGGCTTTGGATATGGATCTTCTTTTGGTTCAGGCTTTGGATCTTCTTTTGGCTTAGCCTTCTCACTAGGTTTGAGACCACTCGTCTCTCCCACATCACTCTCTCCCACAAAGATCACTCTCTTTTGGAAGTTGTTGGTTTGAGGTTGGAATTTTGGTGGATCTGGAGTGGTATCAAGTTTGCCTTTCAAGTGGTTGGGCTTAGGTTCGAAAGTGTTCTTGGATGGGACATTTTGTGGTGGAAAAGGCACACCCTCACAAATCATTCCCTCATTCTTAACCACCAACTCCGAATCAAGACCACAACCATCACCCTGTCTGTACTAAGTAATCATCATTCTCAATTGGGGCTCACGACTTGACAACCAGCTCAAACATTTACGCAAGTTATAATTCTCATTTTGCGCACGATTCACATGATGCTCAAGTTTAAGATTCTTAAAACAGTTACTTCACAAGTAGAACAAACATGCTTATCAGGTGAACTTTCAAGAGATTTGATTTTAGCATGAGCATCATCAAGTTTGGCATGCAAGCACCCAACTGAGCAGGTCTAGATTTTAGCTCAACAAGTTCAGTTTTAAGCAAATCAAGTTCCTCAACTCTAGACATGTGCTTTTTCTTAAGCTCAACCAAGTAATTCATCACAACTTCACAATCATTGCAATAATGCTCATCAGAGACAATAGGAGCAGTTTTCATGGCATCAATTTCAGATTGTGATTTAGCAAGAGAAAGTTCAAGATTAGTGTCGGTGCTGAGATTGGCCGACCAACCTCAACGCCTAACAGAATGCGGTGTGTCCCGTCCCTCACCGGTTGATGCAAGAGCTAGCACAATGACTCAAGGGGTTTATCCTAGTTCCGGCCTCGGGGCCGTACATCCAGCAAGGTGCGCTCTTGGGCACTATACTATCTTGCACCGGGGTGCTTGCAGTGGGGGGCTACAAGCTCGGCGGGAGAGGAGACGAGGCCTCCAAGTCCCTGTGTGAGTGGGTAATTGAGGCAGAATGCCAATGTCGCGATGGGTGTGTGTGTATGTGTGTGTGTTCTGTCGTGAATCGTCCGTCGTTCCCCTTTGGGCCGGTGCCTTCTTCCTCCTTTTATAGTCCAAGAAGGGAGGGTGGCGTACAAGGATGAGTACAAGTACAAGCACAGTACATGCTACAGGGGTGTGTATGGCACCGGGCGTGCCGTTGTCCTCGGTTCTGAGCGGCGATTCATGGCGAGCCCCGGCTTCTTCGGATGTCGTGGCCACAGTGCACGGCGTGCTCGCCCCGTCGGGGGAATGGCAGGGAGTTGGTAGCACAGTGACAGAATAATGGCCTCTGCTGGTCACAGTGCACGGCGTGCTCGCCCCGTCGGGGGAATGGCAGGGAGTTGGTAGCACAGTGACAGAATAATGGCCTCTGCTGGTCACAGTGCACGGCGTGCTCGCCCCGTCGGGGGAATGGCAGGGAGTTGGTAGCACAGTGACAGAATAATGGCCTCTGCTGGTCACAGTACACGGCGAGCTCGCCCCGTCGGGGGAATGGCAGAGAGTTGGCGGAAGTGACCCGGCGTACGTCGTTGCAGGGCTGTGCTGGGCTGGAGTCAGCGCTTCCCTATTGGCTCATACTCCCGCTCGAGGGCCTCCCCTGCCCGTTCGAGGGCTGGGCCGTACGGGGGAGGACGAGAGCAGGCGGAACAGTGGCAGCGAATGACAGTGGTACGCTCGCACAGTGCTCGCCACGCCTGTTGGGCGACTGGGACGGGCGGTCCTGTGGCTGGAGTCAGCGGGAATGACAGGGCTTTGGCGTAACCCTGGCAGCGGGACCCACCTGACAGCGACTAGGAGACTGACCAGTGGGCCACATTGACGCTG
>OAMR01000651.1:726500-763651 GCA_900205405.1 Echinochloa crus-galli | reverse complement strand
AATGGCATCCTTCTACCAAATCCGGCCCACATGTCAGCCTCTTCCTGGTGCCAATTTTTGGTGTCAACAGAATCCATCTAAGAACCTTTGTATTCTCAACTCACTTTAGGTAAAGCGGTTGAAGATGCTCTAAGAATCCATCTAAGAACCTTTGTATTCTCACATGATGCCTACTTGGGGAGATGGGAACACTGCAACAGACTCGATGAAATACCTATCATCCAATGAATATTAGACTAGGAGTAAAGGTTAATAGAGATTAAATGAGAAAAACGCTCCGACGGAGTACATTCGAGTTTCAGCCAATGGAGAAAGTCGACTAAATTGAACATGAATGATCAAACTGATTGCTCATAAAATGCATTTAATGTTGACGCAATTTCTGATTACACTCATCTATCAAAAATTCGGCGCACTCGTAAACCAAGGGAACGAGCACGTTCATGTAGTAGATTACAACACTAGAGCACAACAAAAGAACATTGTTTTTTTGCTTTGCCCTTGCCGAAGGCTCAACTTTCTCCAGACGCTTTCTTTCTCTTCTTTTTCCTTCTCTCATTCCCATCAGGCTTATCTGACCGCTTGGATTGTTCCTGCCTGATCTCCATGAGCTTCGCTTTGGCATCACGGAAAGGCGCATCTGATCTCATTGCCAGTAATTCCTAAAAGATGGACACACAAGGTATATCAGCTAATCTTAAAGTAAACATACCTAATACCTGCTAGCACAAAACAGGGATGATAAAGGGGCACCATACTTTTAAATGATCCATGGCGGCAAGGTTGAAGCCTATAGTATCCTTGCATTCCTGGGGATAGAGGTACAATAATGATCAGATTGCTGCTAAGTTGCCTGTAGAATGACGTGAAGATATCAAAAGTTACCTTCACTCTGCAGTAAAGAATATCCTTCAGTTCTGTCAACAAGGATCTTGCAGCTGGTGTAGTAGTTAATTGATTATGATGTGTCTGAAGGAGCACTAAGCAAACCCTACAAACAAGCTCAACCTGCAAGGAGAAAAAAGGGGGGAGATCAAAATGTTGTGTGTTTGTGAGTTGCAACGTATGAAACACAACTTATCAACATGGGTTATCCAAAGCAAATAAAACTGTCAAAAAGCTTTTATAACTAGAGAAATTTCTGCAGCCACAGCCATTGCATGCTACAAAAACTCAAACAATAGCATCTACGTTTCAAAGGACAAGAAAGAAACATTCTTTTTTTGCAGATCCCACATAATTAACATAAAGAGGAGACATGGCATCACAATCTACAATGACAAAACCAACCAGGTGTAATCGATGTGAGCAAAAATTAAGAAAGTTAGCAGGTAGTGCTGTTGACAATGTTGTAATGATTAGCAATTTAGTATCAAAGAATTCTTTTACCTTTGAAGGAACAAGAGACCACTCCTTTAAGTAAGACATGAGCTTTAGTGCATCTGAGAATGGCAATGCCTGCTCCAAAAAAATAAAATAAATAAATAAATATGTCGGCAAATGATAATTGTCACAGAAATAAACATTATTACTAATTTACTATAAACTCCAATGTGATTCATGTGAAGCCACTGAATGATACAAACATAGGATAAGACATTGATATTTTAGTTTAAGAAGACATTGAATTGAAAAGCTATAAACTTTCTATTAGAAAATCTAACCATGCTTAATTTCAATCATACAAACACACAGGAAGGAAAGAGCTGATATAAGGGAAGAGATGATATTATATGCAGTTCAGTTTACCGGGAACCACGTTTTGCTAAGTATCTGATAAGAACACTGTTTTTTAACAGAAACTAATAAAAAAACTTGGGCAAGTGGAATGAAACAGTTAAGTCCACCAAAAAAACATACCAGGAGGGCCTGTTCCAAATCATTTGGGCGGATGCTTGAAACAACATTCAGAACATAATCTGAGGGTGAATGCCCTTGCATTAAAACATTAGGTTGAAATTTAGCTGCCCTCCCATTATTTTGTTCTTCCTGAAAACCGAGAAACATTAAGATCACACAAATGTTCCATTACTAATAATTGGAACCAGATGCATAGTATATGAGTGTACCAGTTTATGCTGATTAAGTCGTTTTATTTCTTCCTCAGCAATGTCAAGTGCATCCATGATTGCATCAGCAGAAGTTACTGTCTCTTTTGTTTTCCTACCAGGTACACCCACAGAACCTTCATCAGGAGCATCATCTTTCTGCCCATATCTATACTCGTTATCATTATCTAAATCAGCCTCAAAGGTTTCTTCCAATCTTTTTTCCTTCTCTTCCTGCAGCATATTGGAGATTTAGGGGATGAAAAGGGCCATCTCTAGGAAGGGTAAAGAAACTGATATAATATGGTACATCCTTCATTATTTAAACATATTATGTTTAGGACAAGCTAATTAGTTCATTTGAGGAAGTACAAATCTACTCACAAGACATTTCATCGAAGCCTGAAAAGGGCGTACCCAGTGCCGTAGGCTTCCCGCACCGTGCGGGGTCTGGGGAAGGGTTGTAATAGCGCCCAAACCTTACCCGCATAAATATGCAGAGGCTGGGGCTTGAACCCGGGACCTTCCGGTTACAGACGGTAGGCTCTACCGCTGCACCAAGCCCGCCCTTTTTAGGGTTTAGGGTTTAGGTTTAGGGTTTAGGGTTTAGGGTTTAGGGTTTTTAGGGAAGCCTGAATAATATAATTATTTAAAAAATACCTCAATGAAAAGTTGTTCCTCAGTACGATCCCACCGCCGTATGGAGCGATCATGGGAACCTGTTACAATAAAATCACCACGACTGCTGATTGTGAGGCACCAAACTTCAGCATGATGTCCTTCAAGTGTTAACTATATATGTGGATATTAGAGCCAAGTAAAAGTAATAAGGAATTTATTTATTACTAGATTGAAAAAAAGGCTACGTTGTTGTTGTTGTTGTTACTAGATTGAAAAAAAAATCATAACTAATGGTTTCCACTTTCAAGAATATAGCTAGCATCTCAAGAAAATCGATGGCAGTGTGGAAATGCTGAAGTTAAGGACCTTAAGGATCATAGCTTTGATCAGAAGAATGGTAATAATAAAAGGTTGCCTATGCAACAACCACACTGTGTCAGATCACCATTTACATCTCCTGGGTTTTACATTTTCAGGAGAGTTAAAAAAAGGACGAACACCAATTTGCACGTGTCAACGTCTCAACGAGCAGTTCAGTCACTGGTGACACTAAGAACCTAATGATTTTAAAAGTGTGCAAACTATAAATATTTGATAATTTATTTTTTGAAGCAAATAGTGCCTAATGCAAACATGCAACGACGCTGCTGGAATAACATATTGGTACACAGAAGCATAAGAGTGACAACAGTATCTAGATTACATAAACACTCGAATCATGGATTAAGGTCGGGGTTCAGGTACACTGATTGACTAGCTCTCCATCCATAAAAATTCTAAATGCATAAATGATAGTGTAATTAAGAATTTCCAGTTACAGAAAAAAAACATACAAAATGGAAGGTATTGTGTGCACAAGTGAATTAGAAAGGAACCTTGACATTGCAATCCAAAAGAGCAACAGCAATATGCTTTCCTTGTGGACTGATTGAGACAGAAAGGACGTCTTCAGTCATTTTCAAGGTCCGCACGTTAGTTACAGTCAGCTGCTTAGAGTCCTGTAACAATGTTAAGAAACCAAAGAAATCAATAAGCTCCTTGGTGCAAATAAAAACAATAATAGAGAAGATACTCAATAGGAAGGTGATTTGCGGAGAAGTAACAAGGAAAGAAGACACTAATGCACAAAAATACTTGAAGCATTCTATGTGAAATAGACAGAAGACTCACATTGTCAGACTTCTGCGCCATTTGGTATTCCCAGAATTTGACGTCATGATCAGCACTCCCAGTGACAAATCCCCGCGCACCAACAGTTCCATCTTCATCTGGAATATGTACAATTGATCGTATAGAACCCGCATGTGCTTCTATGACCTCAGTTAAACTCCCACTAGCAATATCAATAATCTCCAAAGTACCACTTTTTGTACCAACAAGAGAAAAACGATTTCCAACGAAAGCACTGCAAAGCCCATATCCAGAGTCAACCGGATGATTAGCTCTAAGACGACCCAAAAACCTGCATCTACCGCATGATACCCGGTTCTGTCAAGATCTACACGACACCGACAAGCTCGAACCCGCGACACGTGGCAACCTAGATCGGTTTCGGACTCGGCTATGAGGGGATAAGTCACCTTCTCACTATCCACTGAATACGTCTCCAGGGTGTTATTGTTGAGAGACAGAGACAAGGTGGCAAGGTAGCCTCTTGGTGGATTACTTGGAGAAAATGAAATTGAACATATTTTCTTGCTTGCCCGCAAAACTTGAAGGAGCTTAAATACATCGGTGACTATAACAGTGGGATTTTGTAAGTCTTGAGCTGGTAAAGGATCAATGACAGTACCATTCCCTTCGGCAATTGACTTCGTCGATGCTTTCTCCTTCTTCCTGTGCATCCGCCTTTTGGCCTTCCTTATAGCTTCTGTTTCATCAAGAACCCTATAAATATCTGCTGTCTTCCCAGCCACCTGGCATGCCACAAGACTACCACTCCTATTAAACCTGACGGTTGCCACTCGTTCCTTGCTCTGCCTCGGAATCTCACCAAACAGCTTCAGCACATCCCACTTGCTCCAATCCTCACCCTCCTCTACTGATTGCCGGACTCTAAACACCCGCAACTCTGGATCAGCAGACCCGGACACTAAAAATCTCCCGCTAGGATCCACATCCATAGACCAAATCTCACTGCGGTGACCACCGACGATTTGGAGGCAGTGCTGTGTTTCAAGGTCCCAAACTCTGATAAACTTGTCCTTGGAGCAGCTCACCAGCTTCTTACCAGAATCCAGGAACAGCAAGTCGGTGACCTACACAATGTAATCCCCCAATTAGCACAACTAAGCTATGCTACTCAATGGAGACAGGAGTATGAAATCGCTGTACCTGATCACGGTGGCCACGCAAGCGGAAGAGACCAGCCTGAGCAACGACATCCCAGAGGATGACATCGCAGTCTTTGCTGCCGGAGGCGAGAACAGCGCCGGAGGGGGCAAAGCGGAGGGCGGAGGCAGCGGAGCGGTGGCCTTGTAGGGTTGCTTCGCAGGCTCCTGTTTCCGCGTCCCACAGCCTGATGCTCCCATCCGCGTGCCCGCTCGCAATCTATACCAAACAAAACACCAACGCACGAAATTAAGCCAAATTCAGACGCAGGAATCAGCCAGCCAAATTCGAAGGGAACTGGATTGGGCGCAGGGAGAAGGGTCAGGGGTACCGAGGAGGAGACGACGGCGGAGGGTGAGGAGGCGATGCAGGAGACGGCGAGCGAGGCGGAGGAGGAGGGAGCAAATGAGACAGAGGGGAGACCGCGCTTGAGGTCCCAGGCGGCGAGGCGGTCGAGGGCGGCGGCGAGGAGATGTCGGCCGGAGGGGTCGTAGCAGACGTTGGACTCCGGCGAGGCAATCACCCCGAAGGTGAGGGCCGGCTCGTAGCGGAGGTAGGCCTTCACCATGGCGGGCGGCCGCCGGCGGCGTGGGGTGGGGTGGGTTGGACGCGCAGGTCTGGGTTAGGGTTTTTGGCGGCGGGTAAGAGGGGCCTGGGGGTTTTATGAACTTGCACTTCAAAGTTTAAACAATTGCCTTCATTTGATTATTATTACATGAAAAGTTATCTGCTCTGTCCAAAACATGTTGGGCAGAAATATGTTTGAATTTTAAACTTTTGCAGCTGACGGTTTGAGTCTTCGAGTTTATTTGAGTTGACGTTTTTATTAAAACTATAAATATTTTTAAGACTTTTAGATATCACTGATCACTGAATAGTTACAAATTCTACTGTAATATTTTAACATTCATATTATCTGATTAATTTTGCTACTAGTATACAAAATATCGAGTAAGTACCCTAAATTCATCCTGAAGGTTATTGAGTTAAATGTTTTTGACAGGAGAACTGGATTTTGTAATGAAAAAGATGAGCTAATCTTTTGTGTAGCTAATGTTAATTGGTACCGCTATTTTTCTCTACAGTCAGTTTTATCGTTTATAACGGAATAGGTAATTGGATCAGACTAAAAGAATAATTAAGTTTAGGAAAAAACATGTTACTTGTAAAAATAGTTTAATTAACACATATGACAAATGCTCAGGTATATGCCAAGTGATGCGCCACACTTGTTCGAACGGCCACATTCAATGGTGTTAAGGTAATCTTGTAAGGTAAATTACCTTGCCAATATTAAGGACATACTGAATAGAATATGTTCGCATTAAAATAAAACTTTTTAACTGGTACTTGTTTGACTCGGAAGTTTCTCTTATAAGTTAAAAGTAGATACCTCTTTCAAACTCTCTTATGTTGCCAAGTCATAAATTGTATTGTACTCCCTCCGTAGCGGTAAATAAAGTCGTTTAGGGCAGTGACACGGTCTTCAAAATACAACTTTGACTTCTTATTTTTATAAAAATATTTATCAAAAAGTGATACATGTATACTTTTATGAAAGTATTTTTTAAAATAAATCTATTCATATAACTTTACAATTTCAAACTCAACAACTAAAAGTTGTTCATGATTTATATTCCCAAAGTTTGACTCAAACCTGGTTCTAAACAACTTTCTTTATCAATACGGAGGGAGTACTACTTTAAGTGTTAAAATTGAGTTATAGTGGTTTGTAAAATAACATATGAATTGTCAAGTTTGAGATGCTAAATTCCTAAGGTTATTGAATAAATATAAGTTTGATTTGAGAACTAAATTTTTTTAATAAAAAAGAGAGGAAAAAGTTTTCAATATTGAATAGTTGGCGTGCGTTCGATATATCTATATAGATAGATTTTCATGTATATTCAGATTTTTACTTTAAAGGTATATTTTAATGCGCGTAACAAACATAACCAAATTTTATTAAAAAACCTTTTTTACTTTTAAAAATGGTCTAAGTGGCACACGTGGCCTGCATTCCCCCGTCGCCACATCACAAAAGAGAGGCTGGCCAAACCAAACCACCCCACACCATCCACAATCCGCCGTCCCATTTCTATCTCCCCGTTTCTCTCCAAACCCCACCAACCTCCTGGCCAAGATGGCGGCGCCGGCCAACTCCACCACCTTCTCCGGCGACGTGTGGGCGGAGCTCCGCCTGGCCGACGCCCGCGATGTGCCGCACATCCGCAGCCTCATCCATCAGATGGCCGAGTTCGAGCTCCTCACCGACCTCTTCGCCGCCACCGAGGAGCTCCTCACCTCCACGCTCTTCCCATCGCCGACGCCGCCTCCCTTCACCTCCTTCACGGCCCTCATCCTCGACCTCTCTCCCTCCCCCGTGGTCCCGGACCCGTCCTCCACCATCGCCTCCCGCCGCCTCGACCTCTCCGCGTCTCCGCTCGCGGACCCGGAGGCCGCCGCCTTCGCCTCCCCGCGCGGCGGCGGGCGCGTCACGGCGGGGTTCGTGATCTGCTTCCCCAACTACTCCACCTTCCTCTCCAAGCCCGGGCTGTACGTGGAGGACATCTTCGTGCGCGCCCCCTGGCGCCGCCGCGGGCTTGGCCGGATGATGCTGTCTGCCGTCGCCGGCAGGGCGGCGGAGCTCGGGATGGGGCGCGTCGAGTGGTGCGTGCTCGACTGGAACAAGAACGCCATCGATTTCTACGAGGGGATGGGCGCCGATGTGCTCCCGCAGTGGCGCATCTGCCGGCTCGCCGGCGCGGCGCTAGACAAGTACAAGGGCAACAAGGAGGAGGCCGCCGATGGGAAGGCTGCCGAGTAGGAGGACAAGAAAAAATGGTTCTTGAGTGCCAATAATAAAGGCGGTGGATTTGCTTCCGCTGCTTAGCTCCCGTCTGGCATCGTTTAGTTGTGGTTGGTGATTCGGTGCATTTGATCAGCTCATTAGTGCCATGAATTCAGGTTTGTAAGCTGAGCAATTTGGATATGTTATTGTGGTAAACCTTGGTGCATTATGCGAAATTATCCTCGGATTAGATGGAAGTATGTCTTTATTTATTAGCCATTTCAGGCTGAGCATGTCGGGAACTCATTGTGATAAGAGTCACAGAGATGGTTGGAATGAATTCCTCCCTGTATTATGTTTGATCTGGTGGAATTCCATGATCTATTTGAATATCTCTACTGGATAAAGGAGCTTGGAATGTTCCTGCTCATGCTGCTCACTCATTTCATAAGGCCATGCTAGTCTTTCATTTTGCATAACACTCGGGGTATCCAGGAATGATGTGTTCCATTTTGCATAAGGACACACGGAATGATATAGGATCTGGTTAGTGGTATTATTTGTGAACTATTTAATCTATCGCATTTGCTGTATAATTAGTTAAACTTCAATGGGATAGATTAAATAGTTTTACCAGCATCTAAAAACTGAAAAACAGAGGTGTTTGTGTTCCAGCAGGCGCTGTGGATTTATTTGTATGTTGGATTGTTTGGAACCCCGGTATTGTTTGTACTTTCTTTTGTTTGGCGCCTCTTCTCTCACATACAGTTGAGATTCCGCAAAGTGAAGTAGGCGGTTTTCTTGAATAATTGTAACAATTAAAATGTGATTTTGCAAATAATATCAAATGGCACGAGTAGAAACTAGAAAGGCCAAAGCATGTGCTTTAATGGCAAAACAACATTATGAACATAATCCATTCGAAGTAGAAACACATGAAACATTTTACTTGGGACTCCTACTGATTCTCAAGAAACTGAATTATGTAGAATCCAATCAAATTCAGTTTATCCATATAAAAGATAAGTCTGTTTTTTGAATTACTTAATGAGAGAATTTGATAGTTTCCTTAGATTTTATTCTTGGAGATCATACTTAATTGTCTGTCGAAATTCAGTATGGATTAGCTATAGGCTCCTGGAGATCAGGGAATGTACAATTGGGTCAACTCAGGCGGTCATAAAAATTTGATAACTTAATTCTACTTATGTTTTCTTCATCTCTTTTGCCTCCGTCTTTTTTTTTTAAAAAAGAGAGGCATTATCAACAGTCTCTGCCATGATTTTTCACATCAGAAACCAGGTTGCTAGGGACTTCCGTCCATGCTTAAGGTTGTGTTTGCCAACACAACATTATATCGGTGCTGATAAATAATGCATTGTCAATGCTCAAGACTATTCCTGCTCAATTCTTCTCATGCGCGAATGTTACGCTCCAACCTAAGCATGCTGCAGCGAAGCGGCTCAAGACATTTCGTAGAGAAAAAATGGGACAAAAAGGCTTCCTAATGAATTCATGGTAGATTCTTGAGATGTTAATTGGTGGGCTCGAAATAGGCTTCTCCAGAATATAGCCCGCCTAGGGTGCTTCTTGGAACGATTGGGCCGATCAGACAAACAGTCTTTTTGCGGTTTCAAAAAAAAAAAAAAATTCAGATCACGCAACGCGCGCAAGGCATTATCTCCTTAGCTTTCCTTTCTTTTCCCCCGATCCAAGCTTTGCCTTGTCTTCTTTCCCTCCACGGCCGGAGCTCGCCTTTCTTCTCAAGAAAACGGCCACCTATAAATTCACACGACACCTACCCCTCCTGGCCATCATCGTAGCAGCAAGCAACCAATTAAGCCAGCAGCATCTTCTCGCCTCTACACTACAGGGATCTCCTCGCTCGGGGAATTCGTGATGGAGAAGGACGGCGCAATGAAGCCGGCGGCGGAGGAGGCGCAGGCCGCCCCGGTGGAGACGGGGACCCAGCCGACGTGGGCGCAAGCACAATGGGCCAGCATCAAGAGCACGGCCCGTGACGCGAGGGAGTACGCCGTCACCAGGACCCGCCAGGCATTCTCCATGTTTGGAGAGACCAAGGTCGAGTCCGCCGGCAATGGAGGAGCTTCCAAGGATGAGTCGTCGAAGATGCTGCTTGCTTGCTTGCTATGATGATGGCAATTGGCAATGAAGGGTAGGGGTCTGTGAATTTATAGGTGGGCGTTTTCTTGAGAAGAAACGCGAGCTCCGGCCGTGGAGGGGAAGAAGACAAGGCAAAGCTTGGATCGGGGGAAAAGAAAGGAAAGCGAAGGAGATAATGCCTTGCGCGCGTTGCGCGATCTGAAACTTTTTTTTAAAAAAAAAAGGAAACCGCAAAAAGACTGTTTGTCTGATCGGCCCAATCGTTCCAAGAAGCACCCTAGGCGGGCTATATTCTGGAGAAGCCTATTTCGAGCCCACCAATTAACATCTCAAGAATCTACCATGAGTTCATTAGGAAGCTTTTTTTTCCCATTTTTTTCTCTACGAAATGTCTTGAGCCGCTTCGCTGCAGCATGCTTAGGTTGGAGCGTAACATTCGCGCATGAGAAGAATTGAGCAGGAATAGTCTTGAGCATTGACAATGCATTATTTATCAGCACCGATATAATGTTGTGTTGGCAAACACAACCTTAAGCATGGACGGAAGTCCCTAGCAACCTGGTTTCTGATGTGAAAAATCATGGCAGAGACTGTTGATAATGCCTCTCTTTGTGTTTGCCAACACAACATTATATCGGTGCTGATAAATAATGCATTGTCAATGCTCAAGACTATTCCTGCTCAATTCTTCTCATGCGCGAATGTTACGCTCCAACCTAAGCATGCTGCAGCGAAGCGGCTCAAGACATTTCGTAGAGAAAAAATGGGACAAAAAGGCTTCCTAATGAATTCATGGTAGATTCTTGAGATGTTAATTGGTGGGCTCGGAATGGGCTGCTCCAGAATATAGCCGGCCTAGGGTGCTTCTTGGCACGATTGGGCCGATCAGACAAACAGTCTTTTTGCGGTTTCAAAAAAAAAAAAAAATTCAGATCACGCAACGCGCGCAAGGCATTATCTCCTTAGCTTTCCTTTCTTTTCGCGTGATAAAAGCTTTGCCTTGTCTTCTTTCCCTCCACGGCCGGAGCTCGCCTTTCTTCTCAAGAAAACGGCCACCTATAAATTCACACGACACCTACCCCTCCTGGCCATCATCGTAGCAGCAAGCAACCAATTAAGCCAGCAGCATCTTCTCGCCTCTACACTACAGGGATCTCCTCGCTCGGGGAATTCGTGATGGAGAAGGACGGCGCAATGAAGCCGGCGGCGGAGGAGGCGCAGGCCGCCCCGGTGGAGACGGGGACCCAGCCGACGTGGGCGCAAGCACAATGGGCCAGCATCAAGAGCACGGCCCGTGACGCCAGGGAGTACGCCGTCACCAGGACCCGCCAGGCATTCTCCATGTTTGGAGAGACCAAGGTCGAGTCCGCCGGCAATGGAGGAGCTTCCAAGGATGAGTCGTCGTCCCCTCAGTAGGATCCATCGAGGTGTTATTGATGATGCAATAAACGAAGTGTGAATTCTTGTCAGCTGAGGAGATAGATAGCCATGCATGCATGATGCAGTTCTGTGTTCTGTTCCATTATGAGTTTTGAGTTATTTAGAATGTGTAATATTTTCTGAGACATACAATCCGCTCTTTTTTTCTTCATCCGTCTGCTGTGCTTGTGCTTTGGTTGAGCGCTTTTATTAATGGATTTTTTTTGGACGCATTCAGCAGGGTTGGAATCCTCTTCACCTATCAAAATGGTCATATCTTTGCGATTTTATGGCTACTACTGGTGCAGAGAAAATCAAACCTGACCATAAATGCTGGTCTACCAATTTTACCAAAACAGTACGGCAGGGCTGAATAATTCAAAAACATTCAACCTGTTTGGCTGGTGGCTGGTCTATGCTAAGAGAATAATACTGCTGAAAGGTGCTGGTCTGTGCAGGAGAAAAATTTAGAGAGAAAAATCCTGCTAGCTGGCTGCTGAAAAGGCCAGCCGAACAGAGCCATTACATCCATTACCGCTTCACGACTTCACGCTGTAGTTGCACCATGGGCAGCCAAAGCTTAGGAACGGAAGGCTTGGGAGGAAACCAACGAGCTTGAGAACGACTGGAAATATTGGTGCATTTTCTCCCTTTTTAGAAACACTTGATGTTCCTCCAACTCTGGCTCTGTAATTTTTTGGAACTACAAATACGTAGCTCAAACAGGGCCATAGATAGCTAAAAGCTTCATGTAGACAACTCCGGGACATTTCAGTACGGTAACAGAATGACAATTTCATTGCCAACCAGGACTACCATAGATAGCATAAAGACACCTCTGTGGCTCTGTGACATTTCAGTACGGTAACAGAATGACAACTTCCTGACGTCGCTGACTGACAATGATGTCAAGGAATATACCAAGTTGGGAAAGGTTAAGTAGCAGAGAATCATCAGTCAGTCAGTAAACAGCATTTTGTCCATCGACCATCAACCAACCCAGAAAGAACATAACTCATCATATGTACAGATTGGAAACGATACATGCAACCAATCCGAGATTATTTGAAATCAATCATATGATTTCACAATGTTCATAGTTTATCAGGGATTAGATACATCACTGATCAGACGAACAAAGAATAAACAGCCACAATGCAGTGGCCAGATCAGCTTATGAAAATCTACAGACAGGTGGCGTGGCCCTTCGCCCCCAACAATTTCTAACTCCTACACTAAATTATTAGCACATTGTTAACAAAGGAACATACACTAGACCTACCAGCTGTCAGGTGGTTAAGGACGTGAGGTGCTACAACATATGACCAACACATGAGCAGCTGAAGATTTGCCCCCAGCTGCGACCAGTTACTCGAAAACTGAATCCCATCAGTAATGATTAAACTTCTTTCTATGGCGACTGTAATCGGAGACATACCTAAAAGTCTGCCCACAACTAGGTGCCGAGCACTTATAAGGCCGTTCTCCTGTGTGCACCCTGACATGTTCAGTCTGAGCCCACAGCCACTTGAAAGTCATCCCGCAACCATCCCAGGGACACTTGAATGGCCTTATCTCACTGTGAACACACTGATGACGCTTCAAGTATTTGTGCGAACTGAACCGCTTGCCACATGACTCATCAGTGCAAATATTGCGCTTGTGGGCATTAAGTTCAGCTCTTGTCTCGAATGTCATGTCACAGAGATCAATATCACATTGAAATGATCCCACTTTTGCCCTCTTAGCCTTTTTACCAGCAGAAACTTCCATAGTTTCAACTACTGCAGGTTTAGTTCTTGGCCTCAAGCTCTCACAGGGGGAGCGGACAAAACTCCCAAGACTTTGTGAACTATCAGCATTTGATTGAAGAATCCTCTTTCTTTTGTGTTTGCGTCTGACATAGCATATGATATCTGTTCTATTAAACTGCCCAATGCTTCTTGACACCAGATCTGATAAATGAAAGTCATTTGGCCGATCAACTTGTTGATCACCTTTTGTTGCTCCCAAACTTGTGTCTGTTTTCACCACCTCTATAACTTTGCCTTCTGTAACTTCATCTGCAGAGTGCTCATTGCTAGCCAGTGTCATTAATGTCAAGGAAGCTTTGCCAACCTCATCTTTCCCAGGAGTGTCTGTTACTTTGGCCTCTTCAGCCAGAGCTCCAAGTAAAATATCAAAGGAATTTGGTCCAGTGTGGACAGATTTTCCATCATGTCCAGGGATTGCAGTAGTTGAAACAGCTTGAGCGTCCTCTAAAATGACATTACCTATCTGCAGAGATCCATGATTAACGGAATTATTGTTCTTGGGCTTGATGTCCTGGAAAACAGAATGGGGGCTATCAGCCTGCAGCTTGTCACTCATCAAATCATCGGGAGCTGACACAGGCTGAGTTGAACAAGGAAGATCTGCAGAGCCAAGACAGCCGGACGTACTGCATTGTATATTGTCACTACAGGTTATATCATCACAGCTTGACTTTTGTTTCACTGGAACAGCACCCACATCACGAGTCTCCGACTGATTGATTGTTACAGATTCATTAGTTCTTATTACAGTATCAGAACAGTTAAATGTCTTAGCACAGCCCTTCTCATTTTCAAGGGTTGCTGACACAGTGCCTCCATGTTTTTCTTCCGATGTCCTGTTAGGATTATTGCAAAGCCCCAACTCATCATGATCTTGTTGATCTTGCAACAATTCATCTCTGCACCTTAAAGTAACATCCTGAGATTCTAAGTACTCACGGTTGCTTATACAGTTCATGCTTCTTTCCACAGAGGTATTTTCATCATTAAGAAACTGTTCAACAGAAAAGGTTGTTGAACTCAATTCAGTTGATTGCACACATCCTTGATATCCTGTAACATCAACGGGTGATGTGGCAAGTGGAGGTGAATCCTGAGAATCTGATGAGTCGCATCTGTTAACACTAACTGGACCGTCACAAACTTGGTGCTTCATAGGATATTCAGCAACGGCGATGGGGATATCAACAAGAAAACGTCTGTCCTGGTCATTCTCCAGAGAAGACGAAGGCTTATTGCTTCTATCGTCGAAATCATCCAGCCCACTTGGTCGCTGGAGGCCATTTTGTTCCAAAGTCTGTTGGCTACCGTCATCCTCACATACATTTTCATTAGTGCATATTTCCTTCTTCACTCCAGGCTTAACATCCCCAGCAATTTTTGTGGCGCTAGAACTGTAAATAATACCAATGACACTGTATGGCGTTCGCGCTCTTTTGCAGCGCCATTTGAGATTAGGAACAACTGAAACGGGCGAAGGGTTGGAAAACAGTCCCCAAACTGACAAAGGAGATTGTTCCTGAATCCCTGATGTTTCTTTCCTAAGCTTGGCACAGTATTTCAGGTTTAGACCCATTTGTGATGTCCAGTCTCTTCCATCTTCCTCATGCCCCTCATCATCAATTGAAATGTTGATTAGATGTAAATCAGACTTACATGCATTTGCAAGGGGTACATCTGTACAGTCAAACTCAAACTCTATCTCCTCAGCTATTGATATTGCAAGTGCTTTTAATTTGATATAATCTGCAGAAATGAAGCACAAAACAATTTGATAAGTGAAAACCTCAAGAGGACATGGATAATAACGAATATGAATATAATTGCTTCACATCATGGTTTACAACAGTGAGTTCAATTGCTACTTTCAGGAGTAGGCCCCAACAAGGAATTATCAATGTGCATATGTAAAAGACACCATTTTGTTTGCATATGCAGAGAAGAGGAGTGGTGGGGGTGAAGGGAAAATCATTATGTTTGCAGAAGAAACCCCAGTAGATGAAACTTCAAATACATTTCATGTTCAGTTGGTTCATTTTATCTAAACAGGTATTAACTGAGATTATCTTATTGCTCTGATGCAATTATAAAACACAAGGGTAACATACTTTGGTTTTACAAGAATATAATTGCGTGAACCTAGTGACTAAAAACTAACAGGTAAAAGAGTTCGTTTGAGGCAACGGAAGTAAGATGGATGATATTTGTTAGATACAGTAACGTAGATAATCTGCCACTTCTTTATACATGTAGAAGAAGGGTGCAAGCATCCACCCCACCGAGCCAACTTAAACAATTCAATAATCAAATGGTGTCTATGAATAATTACACGTGTGTTCCATCTTCCTTGATGGGTTTTGCTACTTTTCATAAAAAAAAGAAAAAAGGGTTATCACAATGCCAAAAGAATACATTAGTTTCCACAATCCGCTTGCATTCAGGATACACTGTATTTCATTAAAATGAAATCACGAATTATTGATAGCAAAAGGTAAGTTCCAAAGACGAAGTAAACATTAATTAGAATGGCCTGCATATCCAGAAACAAAAATGTTTGCTGATAAACACGACCCACATGTTACTAATAATTTTGCATCAAGTACAAAGGATCACAACAGCATCCATCAGCATTCAAATAGAGCATGAAAACAAAAGAACCTATCTTTATAGCCTACCTGAATGGCAAATAACAAGGGCACGGACACCACCTTTGCCCTCAAGCAACTCTTCAATCTCAAGGGCATGCTGCAAGCAAAAGATTCTGGGCCGTGCAAAGGTACAACTTGTATTCCAGCTATCACAACTTTCTACACCTTGTGCATCAATGTCACCTCTGCCTTCTTGTTTACTTACTTCTGGACCAAGACTGTCCTTATGTATAGTATTATCAGATTTTTCCCTGTTACTGCATGAATGAAGAGTATTTTCACTTCTACAAGAATATGAACTATCACTGCATTGTTGCACAGGTCCAGCAAGCTCATCCTCCATTAAACAAACATCTTTATGTGACTTTACATTCTGATGGTCAATGTTAGCCTGCTCTGCAGGAGGAGCCAGACATGGTTGTTCAGAAGAGCAAGAAGGGCTATTGGGAACAAAGGAACATCCTGATACATATGCAGAAGCATTTGTTAATGTTACATAAGAATCTTCATAGACGAGAAACAATACACATATATAAATGTAAAATAGTAAATTCTAATAAAAGAACTCAGCTGGACAGAACACCACCATCACATTAGAAAAAGCAACTCTTATCAAGTAGCAGGGTTAAGACAGTTAACTCTTGTGTGTAAAAATCAGGGCTATGGTGAACATGGTAAGGCAACAAATGCCATAGTTAATTAGCTTCAGGAAAAAAAAATGATATTAACCATTTCTGGCAAAGGCATAATCTTAATGTTCACAAACTATGCCTGTGGATCACCCCACTCTTCCGCATACATTTGTTGCAGTCAGAAACCCTCTACTTATCCACAACCATTTCATGATAAGGTGGACAAAGAACCGACTATCATTGCAAATCATGTTCAAAAGAATAGTTTAGATTAGGGTTGTTAAGAAACGAAACAGATCTCTCCCAACATACTGTTTGTTTCTAGCACTAACTCTAATTTGCCACAATGAACAAAAACACTCAAGAAAAATCTACAATAGAAAAACATACAAAAGCTTGGAAGCTAAGAAAGCCATACCGAAATTGCCACCTACAGCACAACACGGAAGTACATTTGAAAATTTCTCCTTTTCAGAACTGAGCTTATATCTTTCCCTATGGACAAGGGAAATCCCTCCCAATGCTTCTCTGGAAGGTTGCAGAATTGCCATGAATGGATAGCCAAGAATTCCACAAGCAACACAGGTCAATGAACCAGAATCAATGCTCAGATCAAAAGGTAGGTCATCCTCGTCATCTGGGTCGGAATCAGGCTTTTCCACAGAAGCAGCCGCAGCATCGGATGATTTGCTATTGGTAGACAAGCATTTAGTTTGTGTCCTGATCATATGTGCACTGCCATCAGATGAGCTGTTATCTTTGTGGCTGCATTGAGTAGGTTCAATTCTACAACCATCTTCAGACTTCTTCTCAGCAGGCCTTGAGCCAGAAGAGCAGGAATTTAGAGCAGTGGAAGATGGTAACAAGTCAGGCTCCCAGAGCACAACATTATCAATTGATTTCTTTTTCAAGAAAGAACACAAAAGCTTATTTTCATTAATCATGTCCTGCAAGAATTCCTGTTTGACCAGCAGTTCTCTTTCTTCTTTTCTTCGATCTCTCAACCGAGAAGTTCGAATTCCAGACAACATACTCGGCGTTCTGAAATTGAAATGAACCACGAGATTCAAAGTGCAGAAAATAGTAAGAATTTGGTGCCCTCATGGTTGTAATACATATGACCACCAAAAGCTTAGGTAACCATCGTTAAATCTATCAATAGATTGAAAATCAAGTTGCCAAGTTAAATTTGTAGCAGATAGATAATGGGTGTTTCTTAGTTTCTTACTTGTACTATAAATTCTGATAAAGAAGGATGCTGAATGGACAAATGCTGGATAAAGAAGTGATATGTACCTAACACTAATAGATAAGGAACCCAGATGTCTTTGTGGTCCAACCCTAATTTTTGCCCAACATAACTAGGCCAGATTTATGGAAATGGATAAAGAGTAACAAAATTAAACATCTAGAAACTGGTGAGCACTAGTTTTCCAGACATTTTTCCATTCAATATATACCAATGCAAAATTATCGTGCTCTATTCTTCTGAAGAAATTATCTTCTATTGCACCATAGAATTATTTTTTTTTTCATTTTTAATCCTTCCCATGGAACAACCAAATGCATGTCATTTGTACATTGGCAATACCAATCTGTTATTATATATATACAAAATTTTATTTACGGATCTAATTATGGCACAGTACATAACAGAACTGAGAGTGAATATAGCAACTAGTGGCTCTTGATGCGATGAACTAGATGGCTTCTGATTTATGTATTAAAATACCCTGTGCCTTCAGCGTGTAAAAAAGAAACCATATAGGCCAGACGTAATAAAACGTTTAATCCCAGCAAGTAACATTCTGTTAAACAAAACTGTGCGTAAAACCAACATTCTGTTAAACAAAACTGTGCGTAAAACCAGCAAAAGGCACTATTGTCGCTAAGAAAATGAGATCGAACAAAAGCTTACCTGGTTATAAAAGAAACTGCTAACAGGTATAGGAGCTGTTGATGAGAGAGCATTGGGAGATAATTCATTACAGCCCTTCGAATGGCAGCCTCTTTTGCAAATTTTAACCATTGGGGAGTCGCAAAGTTGGCAGCCTCTCCACAGTTAAATCCTACATTCAGTGGATCCAGATATTAACAGCCTAATTCAATGAGCAACAAGAAAAGAAAGAAACTAAGGCATGTCTAAACTCCAGTAGATGCTGCTAGTATGTTTCTAAGTTGTTCCAAGCGGCAATGAATCACCTTTCTTCTAGTAGACAAGAATAAATTATTTCTGTACATATATTGTTTAGTCTCAAATCTAATTGAACTATTGAAGCCCTCTTGTAAAGGATATAAATTATTAGGAGAAACAATAAATGTAATATCAGGCAGCAACTATACAGTCAGCCATTAGTCATTGTTGAACCATCAAAGCAGACTAACATACTTTCTTAATTATGCATGGGAACTATTCTGTTAACAGGAAAAACAGGCAAATCAAAATGATTTAAGTGAAGAAGAAGTCCAGAATCATCAGATTGATATGTTAGTAATATAAGTTATCTCGAGCATCCTAAGTTTTTGTGAGGGAAAACTGATCTGTTCTGGTGCAGCAAACAATGTATCATACCTTCACATTGGCAAATCTCAAGCATTGTATTAATCTAAATAATTAGTGCATGCTCTGCTGGTACTAAAAATGTGAAATTAAGCAAAGCTCAAACAGACATAGTTAGGAAAATAATGCACGGTGATTAATTCAGTAAAGTGAATCCTATAATGCATGATGAGTTCAATAGCATAACTAACTAACTAACCATGGCTAAACCCAATGTGGTAGGCCCTGGGGAACGTCACGACAAACTCTCCAGGATACTGTACTAATCTGAAACAGCACATGTCAGGACACAAATTCATAAGAATCTGGCGTGATAGCATCTTATACATTTGACAAAACAACAAACAATGGACATTTCAGAGGCTGTACCTACAACACGGCACACCGCGGGCTACGAGAACGTCTGGGGACATCAATGTTGTTTTCTCCCCAAGCACTGCCAGTGATGCTGCATGGATTGACAAACAGAATTTATGGCACGTGATAGACTGTAACTGAAACATACAGATTAGAAACATGTGAAAACAACAAATACCAAGGCGGTCAGGGTTTCCTCCATATCCATGCACACGAATAACTTCCTCTAGCTCTGATGCTCGGTCTCCAGGGACTGCATACCACGTCTTGGGTGCACCGGTGTGGAGGAAGTTGAGACTGTGCAGCTCATGATCTTCAACATGCCAAGCAAACCAACTAAAAAGCATCCCAATGTACACCATAGGTGAGGTAACACCGGGAACATCATCCGGCATGAATCGTGTGAGTGACCCAGGAGCACGTGCAATTGCTTGGAGGTTCCATGGGCTTCCTGACAGCCGCCACCCCGAACCTTTTCCCCCCTCTTCCACCTGATCGCCCTCGCGTCTCCGCTTCTTCCGCCGCCGGGACTGCGGTGGGGCGGCAAAGCCAGACCCTGGAACGTCGTTTGCATACTCAATATAGATAGGACGGTCCAGTGATGCCTTCCAAAAGAGGGATTCCACCTCCAGTGGAGTTGGGTCGCGAAGTCCAGAGAGGTGGCTCTTGGAGAAGGCGCGGGACTTGGCCTCAAACTGCTCGAGCGTGTACTGCTCGCCGCTCTGCCACACCTGCTTCAGCACCTGCGGCGGCGGGCGCCCACGCCGCGGGGTGCCGAGCTCCTGGTGGCGGGTCGTGAACACGGCGGCGGACTCCGGCCGCGACGGAGCGGTGCTGGAGGATGAGCCGGGGACGGTCTGATTGGCGGCGTCGGAGGAGGAGGTGAGGGAGCGGTTGAGGTGGCGAAGACGAAGCGGCGGGAGGGGCGCGGGTAGGGCGGGATGACCTTGCAGATGCCGTAGGCGGCCGCCTCGCGCTCCACGCGGGAGAGGAAGGCGATGGGGTCGGCGAACTCCGACTCCGTGGGGCGGTACTCCGGGCGCGCGGAGGCCGCGGAGCCACGCCGGCACCGGGGTCTCCCGGGCCGCCCGCCGCCACCACCGCCGGCGGCGGCGACATCGGCGTGGCGCGCGCGCTAGGGTTTTGCGTGCCGGCGACGGGGAGCGGAGGCGTGGAGCATTTGGGGGTGGGGTTTGGTCTGTCTGAGGAAGGGGACGGGACGGAACTGTGGGCGCGTGGGGATTGCCTGCGGAGACGGTGGGTGTGTGTGGGGGACGATGCGGGCGGTGTGGTGTGGAGTGGACTCAAGTTTGTGGGCGGTTACCCGGCACGGGGGGCGCGGTCGTCGGCACGTGGGCGCGCGCGCCCCAGTGGCAGTGGGCAACGCGTGCTCTACTGCCTGGAGTGAGAGGCGGTTGCTCGGTTAGTTACGCTGATTGCCGGCGCAACGCAACCGTTTGTCTGAGATGACAGAAAACAACCGTTGTTCCCCCCCTTTCGGCGGAAAGGCCGCGCCAGTTCATCCCAGATTCTCTGTTCCCTGTAGCGCGCTCAAATACAAGTATTTGTCAATAATATAACCTATTTTTTTAGGGTAACGGGGGAGAGAGTCCCCGCCAAATTCTATTTCCATGGAGCTTGTCTCAAACTCTGTAAAACATAGGGTTTTCAGACGTTTACATTATTATGTGGCCATATGCTGTAGCCCAAGAATCACAACAGTGTTCTTGCTCTAGTCAAATCGTTGTGCGTACCACGCCCGTATAAACAGATGCACTGAAAAATTGTGGCCAGATTGGAAACAAAAGGAAGGTGTCGAGAGTCTCTATCTATAATACTATCAGTCACAACAAGATTAACAATCTAAGCTAAACTCGCATATGAGCGAACGCAAAAAAAAAACAAAAAACTAGCATATGAGCTGACTGTAAATAATGGGGAGCAATATCCAAGACCATCCAAATTTTGCATGTGCAGACCTGACACCGGGCTGGAACAGAAAACTAATGCCGACATGCCGTCCTCACATCACACATTTGGGTATTTCGATTTGATGGTGGCTTTGCTAGCATTCTCAAGGTCAGGGTGGGCTTGCTTGCTTCTGTGAGCATGCGCTATGACGTCTTGGGCCAGCATAAGTGGGCCGACTAACTGGACATGCCGCTAACAGTAAGTCTTTCATAACCAAAAAATTCTCTCTCGAAACTTTACTATTCACCTATCACATCAAATCATATCATATCTCTCTCCTCATGCGTGGAGCATTAAATATAGATAAAAAACTAATTAAATAGTTTTGATGTACACGAGACGAATCTTTGAGCCTAGTTAAGTCATGTTAAGACAATATTTATCACAAACAAAACGAAGAGTGCTACATTACGCTATAGCGTTCGATATGACCTTTCTACCCACTTTTCACCCTATCTAAAAGGAACTAAACACATCCGTTGTGAAAGTGAAACACAGCAGTAGACAAGTACAGAAACAGAACCCCATCCATCAATCCTAATCCACAGCTAGCAGTCTAGCACCACCGGGCTGCATCAGCAACTCAGATGTACAGTACTCAACAAAACGTACCCCCGTAACGTACATACACTGATGTTCCACAGCAAGGATACGGTAGGCCCACACATCAGTCTCTACCTGTCTACATTCGTCGTCTACGTAATGTCTAGTTTTCTACAGAAGAGCAACAATAATTGGGACATTTAGTTAATCCCTTAATTCTAATCTCCTTTCTCTCTCCTGCTCCGCCTCGTCGATTCGATCCCCAAGCTTCTCTCGCACCAGTCACCTCCGCCTCCCTCCCGCTTCGCGCGCGAACACATCTCTCTCTCTCACTAATCCCCATGACCGCGCGTTTCTGATCCGGCCACCGCCATGCAGCAACGCTCGCCGTCGGCGGCGTCGGCCTCCGCGTCCCCGACGGCCGCGGCAGCGGCGGCCATGGCGCCGGGCGTCGGCGGGGTGGAGCCGGCCGTGACGCTCGACCAGGTCCCGCGCTGGAGCGACCCCGACCAGCGCATCTCCCCGCTGTCCCCCACCGCCGCCGGATCCGAGACCCCGCCCTCGTCCTTCCTCTCCTTCTCCGACCCGCTCACCGGCGACGACGCGGCCGCGGGGCCCGGGGGACGCGGCGCGTCGCGGTTCCCCGTCGATCACGAGATCAACTCGAAGATCTACCTCTGGCGAGGGCACCCGTGGAACCTTGAGGTCGACGCCGTCGTCAACTCCACCAACGAGGTTGGAATTCTCTCCGCGGCTGGTCTGTCTAGCTCTGAATGCTGGAAATGATGCTTAAGAAGTTACAGCAGTTTTATTTCAAATAGAAGTTGCAGCAGAGTAAATATTACTAGTACTGTATAGTGTATATGCCAATAACATGGCTATCTGGAAGTTGGGATATTATTAGTAAGAGCACCAAGACTGTTGAAATGTTGTTTGACATGCTTAATAGACGTCCCTTAAGGTGATACTGGAGCAGCCCCCCACCGCAAGCATCTATTGTGGTTCATTTTGGAGGAATATGAATTATGGCCGTTACCTAATAGTTATACCAATAACCATATTATTTGCTATGGCGATGTCTGCTCTTTTTTAAGGCACACAATGAACCCCCAACACCCCCCCCTCCCCCACCCCACCCCAAAAAAAAACTTTGGTTGGTATCCTATTGGGAAAAGAATTGTGCATATGTTAGGGGTTCAAATGAGTGTTATAACTTTCGCGAGGCGATGGTAACTTTTATTTTGTTGTTAATTGCTTGAGAAAGATAGGATATGAAAATCAGTAGGAGCTACTTTGTGGTACCGATTAGTGGATATGATTGACCTGCACAGCAGGTTATATGTCAGACTTGTTTAAACTTTTACCCAATTGAATTGTTTGCTTTAAACATACCAGAGCAGACCTTAGCTGGTTTTAAGTTTAAATGTTCTTTTGCAATTCTCAAAAGTTCAGTATCTGGTTATGTAGGAAGGTCATCCACACTGTGGGCCCAAAATATGCTGTAAAGTATCACACGGCTGCAGAGAATGCGCTTAGTCACTGCTACAGGTCTTGTTTGGAACTACTCATTGAGAATGGCCTTGAAAGGTATTTGTAAAACAAAATGCTATTATAAAGTTTAACATTTAAAGCCTTACAATTTTGTTTAGGTTCCATTTTCTAATGCTAGGTTTCGCATTTTGCAACTTTGTCAAGTAATTTATTCTGCCTTTTCATGTGGTTAGCATTGCAACTGGTTGCATATACACGGAAGCCAAGAATTACCCTCGTGAACCAGCTGCTCATGTGGCGATAAGTGAGTTCACCAATTGATTTTTTCTATTTTTTGTGACCGATGAACTGGAAACACGAATTATTTAGTACAGTGGTTTTACCTGCTCCATGCTTAGTTTTTCTTGTTCTAACTCTCATCCTCTTTTGTTGAGATTGAGCAGGAACGGTGAGACGTTTTCTGGAGAAGCAAAAGGACAAAATAACCGCTATTGTCTTTTGTACAACATCATCATCTGATACAGAGATATATAAGAGGTTCTCAAACTGAAGTCCACTAAAGTTAGTTAATTGCGGCAATTTTCCTTTATTGGTTGACAATGTTTCATTCCTCAGATTGCTTCCTCTATATTTCCCTCGGGACAAGCAAGAAGAAGAGATAGCTGCATTGAAACTTCCTTCTGATGTTGGGGATGAGAATGGTGAGACAGTAATAGATGAAAGGAAAATAAGAATAAAACCCTTGCCCGCTGGAGCAGTAAATAGCAAAACACCAATCCCTCCACTTGCAGATATCCCTCTTCCTGATTCTGGATTAACACGTAGAAGGTGAGGTTACAAATACGTGTATTTTACTTGGTTCAGGTGACTGACGGAAATTGCCTTAAAATATATTCTATATTTGTTTAGTGGTTGCTCATTTGAAATTTCCTGAATTTATCTTGTTTATCTTAACAGGAACTCTTTCAAGTTGGACTCATATTTGGATCCAGCTTTTATGTCTATAATTAAAGATCCTGATCTCCGACGCA
The DNA here is from genome assembly GCA_900205405.1 of Echinochloa crus-galli. Taxonomy (NCBI): domain Eukaryota; kingdom Viridiplantae; phylum Streptophyta; class Magnoliopsida; order Poales; family Poaceae; genus Echinochloa; species Echinochloa crus-galli. The sequence continues at coordinate 739,270 of OAMR01000651.1, read as the reverse complement.
AGGAGCAGTGGGAAAAGTCTGCTCAGGCCAACAAGGGACTTAACTTGGCTAACTTGCTCGGGTTCGGTGATCTTGGCAGTGCACCATTATCTGCTGCTGAAGAATATTCCCTTCATTCACGATACCTTGCTAAAGCAAATTCAATGAATCTTTCTGATATTGCTGAAATGAGAATAATGTATGCAAACTTATCCAGTTCTTATGCCCTTTTTGTGGATTCTCACTAGTTTTCATTGCTTTACCTTTCTTAAACTAATAGATCTCTCTATCATCATTTCCATATTATCATCTCAATCAACTACAGTTACCGTGGAGGAGTTGATAGTGAAGGACGTCCAGTTATGGTTGTTGTTGGTGCCCACTTTCTTCTTCGCTGCTTGGATCTTGAACGGTTTGTTCTATATGTAGTAAAGGTAATCTATTATTAACTCTAATTGAACACGTGAAACTTGAAATGCCATAAAAGATTATCACTTCTATTTCTTTCCACCAATGTTAGTAAGCTTGGAAATGCCCTCAGTCATGAGCTATGACTTTGTGACTTTGCATTTTTCAATTATGGTATTCCAACATTTATGAGTTGTTCACCCTGCCCAATCATTTTTTGTTCTCTCATTAGCCATGTGTGAATATCTAGTATTCTAATTATCTTTTTTGTTGATTAAAGATTTCTGCAATTTGTATGTAGCTTTTTTCTATAATAGTAAATCATTCAAAGCTTTTAAATTTTAAATAACTCATCATTGAGCATTGTTTATTTCAGTTGAATAGTACATTTCCCAATTTATTTGTGACGGTGACAGGCAGTGCTGCCCAAGAAATTTTGATGTTTCTATATTAAAAATTAAAATTGTTGAAATCCAGAAGGTAAACTAGAAAATTTGATGTTTCCATGTTAAAAATTTCCTATATTCAGAAGATAAACTTGGAATTTTGGTGTATGTATATTAAAACTTTTGTTTCGTTGTCCCCAAGTTGACCTGGAGTTTCAATTGTTAAGGATATGCTGGCTGCTGTGCAGCAAATTATTTTCTACACGCCATCCTTCAGGAATTGTATATCTGCAACTTAACCAAAGTGGAATGTACATAGAAAAGCAAATTCAAACCCAGGGTCTAATGAAACAAAAGTTGTGCAAGCATCATAGTGTCTAATCCTTATCATGCACTCTGTAAATAATTCTGCTAGTTTCTCATCAAAATCCTCGCTATCTACTATCTTTGATTGCTTTCTGCGTAGGATATTCTTCATATTGGTTCGGCTCATGTGAGCTGTTAGTTCTGACAGCTTCAATGTATCCCATTTTTGTAGGAGTTTGAACCTTTGATTCAAAAGCCTTACTCGATTGTCTATTTCCACTCTGCGGCATCCTTACAACCATAAGTGTTGGATAAATATGCTGAGATGGAAACTACATCCTTTGACTTAACCCTGGTACATGAAACTAAAATTCTAAATTGAATTTACAGGCAACCTGATTTAGGATTCATGAAGCGGTTACAACAAATACTAGGCCGGAAGCATCAAAGAAATCTTCAAGTCAGTATCTTATTTGACCTCGCCATATAGTTTTAATTTTCTAATTGTAATATATGAATTCTTGATAGCACCAATCTTGACAGGCTATATATGTACTTCACCCAACACTGGGATTGAGAACAGCTGTTTTGGCGATGCAGCTATTTGTTGACGGAGAGGTACTTTTGGAGCTGTGGTGCAGCTAAACTTGTATTTGATTCTTTGACTTCACCTTGCTTGAAATTTCTGCAATTCTTTTTTCTGTTTCGATTAGGTCTGGAAGAAAGTTGTATACGTCGACAGACTTGTGCAGCTGTTCAGATACGTACCACGTGAACAACTAACGATCCCCGACTTTGTCTTTCAGTAAGCAATCTATACTTGTTAGCTCTTTTAGAGGTCTGCTGGTTAGGCTAGACTTCGTCTCAAATTATTAATCCCGCAGGCATGATCTTGAAGTGAATGGTGGAAAGGGCATAATTGTAGACCCAAGAACAAAGCATGTCTATCAGAGACCATCTGGTTGATCTGTCGTGAACTTGCAAATGAGGGCTTCACAATACCACCGTACAACCTATATGTCCTCTTTAGAAGAGTTACCTTCTAGATCTGTGCATTTTGTATCTAGTTGAGTTAACATTGTTGTTGCTCTGAGGTATTCCTTTTTCTTATAGGTAGACGTAATTATGTATCTCAATTATTATAGATCTCAATTATTCTGTATAAACAAATAAAGACTGTATCCAAATGTCTCATAAGTTCTTTAGAGCTCGGCGTACTCTGAGTACTGTAAAATTTTGACAGGTCCATAGGTATTGAGAAACAAGATAGCTGTTTGTTCTGATTCAGAGAAATTAATCTGCACATTGAAATGTTTTGGTAGGCGTGACTGTTTGACGTTGCAAACAATAGTAAGACGTCATCAAGAGGAGAGAGAAAAAAATAAAATTCGGTCTACTTTGCTGTTGGTCAATTGCATAGGTAGTGAGGCAACTTTTGTGAACGGATAATACACAGGTCAACTGCTGATAAACTAAAAATGTCAACTCATTTAAAACCAATATGGTTGACAACTAATCCACATGATTCAATTCAACTAATATTATGATGAGAGACCCTTCAGGGCTTCAGGCATGATGCCTGGTAGACTGACGAAGCGTCAGTTCTTGTGCTGCTTTATGCCATGTTTGACAGTTGCTTTCCATTTCGAGCAGCATATTTTATGCCATGTTTGACAGTTGCTTTCCATTTCGAAAGCCCGTTTAGATCCCAAATTTCACCCCAGTTCACTATGAAAAAGAAGATTCTTATCACATCAAAATATCATAACATACATAGAGTATTAAACATAGATAAAATCAAAAACTAATTACACAATTTTGTTGTACCCTACGAGACAAATATTTTGAGCCTAATTAATCAATTTTTAGACAATTTTTTACACATACAAACGAAATGCTACAATGACACAATGATTACGAAGTGACACCGTACTCCGGATCTAAACCGGGCCCGAGCATCATATTTGCAAAGGTGTTCTGCTCTGCTAGCATCGGCAATGATGCACCACGGATGGGACATCTTGACAGTTAACAAGGGCTGCCCGTCTGTATTTCTCAAAAAAAAAGAAAAATGGGGCTGCCCGTCTGCTCAGCATTAGAAGTCTCGAAACGAAGCAATATGAAACGTAGCTGACATGAATCCAGACGCCATCTTACCGCCCAAAAAGAAACGAATCGAGACGACATCCTTCTCATAGGCTGTGTCTATGTGAAAAAGGTAAAATCGGACACCATAGCGTACTGTAGCACTTTTCATTTATTTATGATAATTGTTATCCTATCATAACCTAACTAGGTTCAAAAGATTCGTCTCGTCGTGTACATCAAAACTATACAATTATTTTTTTATTTACCTACAATTAATACTCTATGCATGCATCATTTGCTATATTTAATATTTTGATGTGATGTCGATGTGATGAAAAGTTTAAAAAGTTGGGAGGAAAACACGGCGATAGTCAGAAAAATAGAAGAGCAATCTCAAATTGGCAAACGATAAGGACTGTAACATATCATCTAGCAAGTAGCGTGCAGCTTGATCAATATATACAAATCAAATTAGCATTGTGCCACATCAGCTGTTCATTATATCGGACCAACGCTAAGATCAAGTCCATGAACATATAGAACCGAAAAAATCACTGGCAAGGTTCGCATATTCGGATCTTCCCACATTATTCTCGCGTTGACAACAAATATTTGGAATAGGAAAAGAGGGCATCTTAGTTTAGTTGGATTATCCGTATCCTGTAATGATCTCAGGCGTACTGTCTAACGCCGCATTTAGTTCTGAGTTGTGATTCGCCAGATGTGTTGCAGCCCGAAACTGGAAGTCAATGGTTATTAGCTAGCAACTGAAGATGTCAATTAGCCTCCGGCTCCGCACGATTGCACGAAACAATTAGCCGACTACAACTGGCTTTCTGCATGACTTTATTCTAAAATTATCTCAATTCTTTCTTGCTAAGCGAAATAAACTATCAGAAACTTTTTTAAAACTAATATACTTGAGTAGTACCTTTTATCGGATTTTTGAACATAGCAAGCATAAAACATTCGACCAAATTTGCAAAAAAAAAAGCAACGTTCTTTGCATTCACAATGCAGTTCGTTGCCACTGCTACAATGCCCGTCAAATCCACTGAGCATGTACCATCTCTCACCGTCCATCTATATCTCAAGATCTAGCCAACTGTTTTATACTTTCACAAATCTCAATACACTTGAGTACAATCCAACGGTGAGGATATATGCCATCCGCTCATATGTATGTCAAAAAAACTGCTTTCGCCAGTTCCATAGTTATTTTGAAAGTCAACTCTTCTAAACGTTCAACAATTAAACTAGTTCTAAAACAAACGCAGACAAAGCTAGCTGTGCCTGTCCAAGCAAAACATTTGACTTTGGAATACACTGATCTTTTAGTAACAACATGTCCACCAGTTGAGATCGTTTCGGTAATGTACGGAGGCATGTCATGCAGTACAAAGATATTTTATATGTGCAACTGCCCAGTGTGACATTGGCTGATTGGCATGTGCTAGCTCGTTGTCTCTATCTTGCCGGTCTCCAAGGCTATATATATATATGTCTTGCCCATCAGGAAACTGACCAAGCAGGCAACCGCCAGTATCTCTCATCTCTCTGCTCGAGGTAAGCTACATCTATCTATCTTGCACCCGCGTTCTCCCGCTGGCATTCGCCTACTGATGAGCAAACCGTCATAATCTTGCAGCTGCAGGACCAGGACGTACGAGTAGACGAGAAGCAAGCGAAAGCTTGACACAATGGCGGGGGGTCAGCTCAACGTCTTGGCCACTCTCGACCAGGCCAAGACGCAATGGTACCATTTCATGGCGATCGTGATCGCCGGCATGGGCTTCTTCACCGACGCCTACGACCTCTTCTGCATCTCCCTCGTCACCAAGCTCCTCGGCCGCATCTACTACACCGACCCCACGTCTAAGGACCCCGGCACCCTCCCGCCCAGCGTGTCTGCCGCCGTGAACGGCGTCGCGCTCTGCGGCACGCTCGCCGGACAGCTCTTCTTCGGGTGGCTCGGCGACAAGCTCGGCCGCAAGAGCGTCTACGGCTTCACCCTCATCCTCATGGTGCTCTGCTCCGTCGCGTCCTCGCTCTCGTTCGGGCACACGGCCAAGGGCGTCATCGGCACGCTCTGCTTCTTCCGCTTCTGGCTCGGCTTCGGCATCGGCGGCGACTACCCGCTCAGCGCCACCATCATGTCCGAGTACGCCAACAAGAAGACCCGCGGCGCCTTCATCGCCGCCGTGTTCGCCATGCAGGGCTTCGGCATCCTCTTCGGCACCATCGTGGCCCTCTTCGTGTCGGCGGCGTTCCGGAACGCGTACCCGGCGCCGTCGTACGCAGTGAACCCGCAGGCGTCCCTCGTGCCGGAGGCCGACTACGTGTGGCGCGTCATCCTCATCTTCGGCACCGTCCCGGCGGCGCTCACCTACTACTGGCGCATGAAGATGCCCGAGACGGCGCGGTACACGGCGCTCATCGCCCGGAACACGAAGCAGGCCGCCGCTGACATGACCAAGGTGCTGCAGAAGGAGATCGCCGACGAGGACGAGGAGGTGCAGCGCCAGGTGGTCTCCGGCGATACCTGGGGCCTCTTCTCGCCGCAGTTCCTCCGGCGCCACGGGCTCCACCTGCTGGCCACCACCAGCACTTGGTTCCTTCTCGACATCGCCTTCTACAGCCAGAACCTGTTCCAGAAGGACATCTTCAGCAAGGTCGGGTGGATCCCGCCGGCGAGGACCATGAACGCCATCGAGGAGGTGTTCCGCATCTCCCGCGCGCAGGCTCTCATCGCGCTGTGCGGCACCATCCCAGGGTACTGGTTCACCGTGGCCTTGATCGACATCATGGGCAGGTTCTGGATCCAGCTGATGGGCTTCTTCATGATGACCGTGTTCATGCTGGCGCTGGCGGCGCCGTACCACCACTGGACGGAGCCGGCGCACCACACGGGGTTCGTGGTGCTCTACGGGCTCACCTTCTTCTTCGCCAACTTCGGGCCCAACAGCACAACCTTCGTTGTGCCGGCGGAGATCTTCCCGGCGAGGCTCCGGTCGACGTGCCACGGCGTCTCCGCCGCGGCCGGCAAGGCGGGCGCCATCGTGGGGGCCTTCGGGTTCCTGTACGCGGCGCAGGACCCCAAGAAGCCCGACGCCGGGTACAAGCCGGGCATCGGCATCCGCAACACGCTGTTCCTGCTCGCCGGCACCAACTTCCTGGGCATGGTCATGTCGCTGTTCGTGCCGGAGTCCAAGGGGAAGTCGCTCGAGGAGATCTCCAAGGAGAACGTCGACGACGGCACCGCCGATGCTCCGGCCAGAGTCTAGATCGAGGCACACGGCTCTTTTCTGCGTGCGTGCATGATGCACGGATGGGTTTCAGGTTTTGTCTGTATGCTTTGCCTTGAGTCTTTGTGTGGTTTACATTATACTACCTTTCCATTTCGGTGCGGGCTGTGTGCGTGTGTAATATTCTGAAACTATTGCCTGGTAATTTCTCAACGATACATAATTGGATTTGTGCTGGTGTTGGTGTCTGACTGTCTGGTTGACCAACATTACTACTATATATCAATAATAAAAAAGCTGATTCAGCGGTCCAATCCATCTTTTCTATTTTGATTGAGGAGTGTTCCTCATTCCCATCCATCCATCTGAGAATTGGACCGAACTTTGCCATTCGTGGTCTTGGAGTTGGCTGCAATACAAATTTCCGTACCCTAGGACGGCCCACTGGTATAGAAATCCAAATGGGAGGCCCGGCACTAGCCTGATCTGGCTCGGCCCGACGTGGCCCGACACTATGCAGGCCCCGTAGGTGTAACACCCTAAAATTCATCACAATTAAATTGTAGCAACCCTCTGAATTTTCTAGGATTTATTAAGGCTTAAATAAATTTTCTAGGATTTAATTGGAATTTCTAGCCTTTTATCAATTTAAATATCATATTAAATAATTATTTTAGTCATATTAAAGGTTTTTCCCTTTCCGGCAGATAGCTGTCGCTGGAGGAGCAGACCTGCAGATAGCTGTGCATGCTATGCTGGTGAGAGAGATTTAGCGGGAATGCATGCAGGTTCTAAAGATTTGACTGTAATGTAATACTTTGACTGAACTCCTAGAGATTTGACTGTAATAGTAGTCTAGTACACTGTTTTGGTTGGGGACACTTTGCCTCAGTAAGTGATTAATGGTCACGCTGCGAGATTTCCACGTTTCTCCAGCATGTTTTGTGAATGTCCGATAATCTATCCGCCAGATTTGGGTGACAAAAATATCTTACCTAGATTACCCGTGTATTTCAATTGTTCTCTTTCTCTTTGCGAGTATATTGATAGTGTAAATGGTACATTTTTTTAGGAAAGAAACGATGAAAAGAGAACTCAAACCGCACTTATGAATATCACTTTGAATCTTTTGTGCCGCTGCCATTCCTCTTCGTCCGCTGTCGCTCGTCGCCGGCCGCCGTCGCAGCGTCTTGCTCGTCGAGATCTAGCCTGGTGAGATCGCCGTTCTCTCCTCTCGCTCCTCGGCCAACTCTCGTCGTGTTTGGTGGTCCGTAGCGCGACTTCGCGTTTAGGACGGCGAAGCTCCGCCGTGGATGCCAGCGGCGCCACCGCTCTTCCTTCGCCGCCGACGAGCCCTCGGCTTGATCTGTTTTGCACCGTCAGATCTAGATCCAACGGCCCAGGTTAGAGCGCGTTTCAAGTCAAACCGACCGCGTACCGGTCAGCGCTTCCAGTTTTGCAAAAGAGCCCTTGAAGTTTTTGAAAATCAACTCGCAGTCCATCCTAGTTCAAAAATAATTATGTTTAGGTCCTGTTTTCTTTCGTTTTACCCCCTACAAGTTTTAAAATAGCACCCGCAGTCCAGCCCCTGTTATTTTATGGTTTAGCCCTCATAGTTTTATACAAAATTATGTTTTAGCCCCTGGTTTTTCGCAGTTAAGCCCCTGGAACTTTTAAAACTTTGCCAGCAAGTCCCTGAACCTTAGAAAAGCCATATCTTCTTCGTTCTAGCTCCGATTAGTGTGATTTTCGCGCTCATGTGTTCGTAGTCTAGCGTAGGCCCCTGCAAGTTTTAAAATTATGCCCGAGGTCCTGTTTTGGTCTTTTTACCTGTAAGCCCTTGAGTTTTTATACAAAATTATGTTTTAGCCCCTGGTTTTTCGCAGTTAAGCCCCTGGAACTTTTAAAACTTTGCCAGCAAGTCCCTGAACCTTAGAAAAGCCATATCTTTTGCGTTTTAACTCCGATTTTAGTGATTCTCGCGCTCACGCGTTCGTTGTAACGAGTAGAATAGTTTTTTGTTGTTGTTTTCTTCTGTTGGAATTGTTTGGTGTACTGTTTCTTATTTGTTGTATTGTTTCCTTGCATGTGAATGTGTGATGCGATTACGAAGCGAGCAGTTTGAGGATTTCTCTGAAGAACCAACTGTTGGAGAAGGATTTGAGCAGCAACAGAGTTGGGAAGAAGGCAAGTGTATTATGTCATGCAAATGTCCTAATAATTATTAATTTCACCACCCATGCATGTGTCTTAATTTGATGGGTTCCTATTTAAGGATTTGCCTAGCCACTATATTTTCCTGTCCCTGAAACTGGGTTATTTAATTAACTTTGATGGTAGATGATGCTTAGCTTGCTCAACTGGGATTGGTTTATTGAACCCCTACTCTATGTTCCATATACTCTTTTAAATAATTATTTGGCAAGATCATATCTTTTTAATTGGAACATGGAGAACCACCCAGGAAAACAGTACAACCATGAGTGCCATGTGGCTCTGGCTTTGACTGACTAATTAGGTGCTCTAGTTTATGGTAGCTTTACTCGAAAGGGGCATGGGGGGTGGCGGTTGACGGGGTATAGCTCGGTCCTTTTGAGCTGTGGGCTTTGGTAAGAGACGGACCTCATTCGGGAGGGTTATGCTTTGCTTCTGAACCGGAAACCTTAGCGGGCTATCATTTATTAGAGTGCTTTTGTAAAGGTCTCTTTCGTTATGCATGGTTATGGATATTCACTTGTGACGTCTACCATATGTGTGTAAACTGATCCTGGCGCACATATGAGATGCATCTGGTTTTGCCTTTAAAACCGGGTGTGACAGAAGTGGTATCAGAGCTGTGTTGACTGTAGGACGCAAGCCTAGATAGCAATGGTCATTCTCTAAGGATTATTTTGCTTAACTACTCTTGCTCTATCTTTTCTTGATTTATTTTGCTATTATTCCTGGGCATTGATAATTGTCTCCTCCTTGATTTTGTTTTCTGTTCTATCTCACCTGGTTTCGAGGTCTTTAGAACTTTTCTAACCCCCTTCTTGCTTAAACCATAGATGGTATTGGCAAGGCAAGGTGCTCGTAGATTGTCTAGCACTCCTTCCTCTTCTGCGTCGCATTCGGTGCAAGAAGTGGAACCGGAACCTGAAAAGATGGAAGTGATGGACGAAGAAGTTAACTCAGGAGGGAATACTCCAGCTGGATCTGAAGGAAGTGAAGGACCCTCTCCGCCGCCTGACATGTGGGTAGTGACTTTTCACCACCACGATTTCTGGAAGGATTGATTCCGCCGCTCCATTATCAACTCATGTCTCACACCTTAGTGGAGATAGAATATCGTGGCCGAAGGAGGACACATCCAAATTACCCAGAGGACTGGGATGTCGTGGTATTCATCCGGGAGCCTGATTATGAGTATGGAGGAACCAAAGAGGCTGCAGTGCACCATGCAATCGCCATGAGAGCAACCTTCGAAGCTGGAATCCAGGATGCAGCAAGACGACACTTTCTGTACTTTGTCATGAGGAGGCTGCTGAAGTATGTCACACTGCTTGGGCATATCTTCCCCGAAGGCAGCAAGGCACTCCAACTGGGGTTGTGCCACAACCGCCAGGTGTAAACTCTACACTCAACGTCCAGGTGGCGTTCACCCAGATGCTCAACGTGCACGCCGATGACACCACAAGAGAGCTACAAGAAGTGCGTGAAGAACTCGCTGCTAGCTGAACTCAAGGGAGAAGCACTTCCGCCCTTGGATGAAGATGTAGAAGGGTTGATGGGTCATTCACCGCCCCACTAGAGAGTGCTTGGTGGATCGTCTAGTTGCTTCACCCATACCTATTAAGATAGGATACCCTCTCTTTTGTTAAGTTTAGTACGTTTAGAATCGTTGAGACTTGTGCGTAACATGTGTTTTAGTTTGGTAAAAGGGTGGTGGAGATGTTTTTGCTTTTGTGCTAAGTGTGTGATTTGGATCTTTGTAATGATTGAACTTAATTGTGGAGTGATGACCACAATTGAGTAATTATTAAATAAATAAATTTAGTTAGTTTTGGGTTATCTTGGGTTCTGATCTTAGCCCGCTACTATCACTTTATCCATATAATTGTACCCCTCATATAAATCATGTTATGCGACAATCTGTTCTCGCTGCTGCATGATATCCTGGTACTGTCCGAATTGTTTCTGGAGCTTCAGAACTCCGTTTGACATAAATCCAGTTGGGTTGGATTAAGGACTTGATAGCCTAGGATCTGGGAATGTTTCGTCATTTATGGAGGTTCTGGCAGAGAGATATAATGGTTTTATTGGAGTAACCAGAATCTGTCCCGTGGTCCTGACACAGTTGTCTTGTTTATTTTATACCTCGAGTCACAAAATTCCGATTGAGGTGATTCAAGTTGGGTTAGTTTCAGAATTTGGTAGTCTACGTTCAGACAAAAGATCATGATTTTTGGATACTCAGAATGAGAGTTACAACTGTTTCATTATGACGAACAGAATCTATTTCAGAATTTGATGTTCCAGTCATTGGCAACTCGTTCTACATCAACTCTTATCTGTTCATGATTTGAGTTATATCTTTTTACCGCCCTCTGAACCTCATGTTTCTAACCATCAGATGGTAAACACCAGGTCGGGAAGTGGAGTGGATCAACCACCTGTGAATCGTCAGGGACGTGCCAACCCCAATCCAAATCCTCCGCCGAATCAAGCACGTGTAGCAATGGATCAGATCCTCGCCAACCAGACTCAGATCCTTCAGGGCATGGCTAATACCTTGGCAGCCATGCAAGCACAGAACAACAACAACAACAACAACAAACAGCCGAGAGACAAGCACCGGGAGTTCATGAGTCACAAACCTCCTACCTACTCCCACTCTGCAGATCCACTTGATGCTGATGATTGGCTGAAGACTGTTGAGAAGAAGCTGGATATGGCTTAGTGCAATGATAGGGAGAAGGTCCTGTATGCCTCAGGACGCTTGGAAGGATCAGCTTAAGATTGATGGGATGCTTATCTTGCTGCTCATGCCACCCCTGATGCTATCACCTGGCAGGAGTTTAGAACCAACTTCATGAGCCACCATATTCCTGCTGGTGTCATGAAGCTGAAGAAGAAGGAGTTCCTCTCACTCAAGCAAGGTGGGATGACCGCCAGCGAGTACCGGGATAAGTTCATTCAGTTGTCCCGTTACGCCCCAGATGAGGTGAAGGATGATGAGCAGAAGCAGGAGCGATTTCTGGAAGGATTGATTCCGCCGCTCCAATATCAACTCATGTCTCACACCTTCCCAACATTTCAGAAGCTGCTAGACAAGGCTATTGACTTGGAGAGCAAGCGCCGTGAGTTGGGAGAGCAAAAGAGGAAGTTCATGGCCTCAGGATAGTCAAGCAGTAACACCCGCCCTCGTCTCCAGCCGCCTCAGCAGAACATGCCCGTTCGCTTTGGTGGGCAAGGGAGTAACTTTGCGCAGAGTCAGGGTCAGCGGTCAGCACCACCACCGCAGCGTCCAGCGTTTCAGCAGAACCGTTAGACCACCCCGGCTCAGACTCCAGTGAAGACCCCTGCACCAGGCAGTGCTCCTACTATGTGGTGGAAGAAGGTTGCATCGTCCGAGTCATCCACTCTGGGACCGGATGATGACAAGAGCAATTGAAGACAGGAGAAGTCCCGCTCGCGGACTTAAAAGCTGAGCTCTCGCCGCGAGGAAAACCGGTATGTATCCCATATTTCCCTTCCAATTTTTAATTTTTCAATTGCATTTGCATGTTTCCCTTTTCAAAATAAATGAACCACTTGAGAATTTAAAAATTGGAAGGGAAATATGGGATACATACCGGTTTTCCTCGCGGCGAGAGCTCAGCTTTTAAGTCCGGGAGCGGGACTTCTCCTGCCTTCAATTGTTCTTGTCACCGTCCGATCTGGAGAGAATGTCTCGGACGATGCAACTTCCTGTTCCAGGTTACTTATAATTTACTGCAATATGTGCATACCTGGAATGATTGTCCACCCTGGGCTTCAACTATATCCATAGCCTTCATATCCGGTGTGAAGTATATTTTGGGACTCCCCCTTCTCTCTTTTTTTTGATTTTTTTCTGTAGGGGTTAGTCCACACATACAACCAATATCCATAGAAGTACTGCTTTAAAGGTTCATTAATCAAACTTGACACCATGTCTAGTTCGATTAAAGCAAGCTAATTAACCTAAGCACCATGCTTAATTTAAAGAGCTTATGAATGTATTCTAGCTAGCAACACATTCAAACCCGAGAAAACCGCAATAGATGAAGGGGGCATGGAAACACCTGAGCGTGCCTACCGTTGCGGACCACTTAGAGTCCGTGTCCTGGCCGTAGTC
>OAMR01000651.1:707716-722297 GCA_900205405.1 Echinochloa crus-galli | reverse complement strand
TAGTGTATTGTTTCTTTGCATGCGATTGTGTGATGATGTGAACCCGACGCCCCAGAGCAACAAGGGCCAGCAGAATCAGATGCGGGGCAAGGTGAACCATGTTGCTGCAGAGACCGCACAGGAGGCTCAGGATGTGGTACTTGGTATGTTCCTTGTCAACTCAGCCCCTGCATCAGTTTGCAATGGAGACTTGACTATGGATGACTGGTGGAGACGTCCAGTGGAAAAGGCTATGGGATCTTTGGGGTCATTTGCAATTTTGTCGGTGGATGGAGACTTGATAGCCCATCTCCGGCCGAAAAGCCGGTAACGGCCCGAAAACGCTCATCTTGTATATCCTTTTACAGTTTATTAGTGGATACAGTAAACAAATAATCTTTAATTTTGTCCATGAAGTTAGGCAAAATTTGAACACAATATACATATATACATATATATATATATATGGACCAAAAAGATGAAATGAATTTGTTGTAACACTAGCCAACTTCTTTTTTTTTTTGCGAAACACCTTAAAAGCAGACTCGACCTCAATTTTAATTAATTTGTGTGAAGTATCCATTTGTTGGTTACATGTACTCTCTTAGGCAGAACCGTTGACTTTTTGGACAGGGTATGACCATACTTTCTCAATAACCTCTGACATATTTAGTTTGGAAATATGAAAGTCACACATCCAGATTTATCTTGGAATATGCTTTAGTTATCTCATAAATTGTAAGTATTTATTACAAATATGTTCTAATAGAAAATAAAATAGCCATGTTGGAATAAATGTCAAATATATATTCTTTTTAATGGATTAGAGGGAGTAGTATGTCTGCTCAACAACAAGTATAATGAGCGCAATGAAAAACAAAATGTTAAATAAATTATACGATGCCCCGTTGGTTCATCATACGATAATGGTAGTCCATAAGCTAGGTGTTCTCTCTTCCGATCCGGCCTTTTCTCCTCCCGGATCAGGTTTGGACATGCAACTGAAAGCAGTACGACCAAATTCCCTAGTTTTTGCAGCATGGATGCCCCGCAGGCCCCACATGACACATTGTTGGGAAAACATAGTTGCATCGAGTACGTGTGTGGGCAGGGTTTGCATATGTAGGCCACTTCAAGGCCATTTGACCACAGCACATAATAAACACTATAATAATAAACAAAATATAAATAGACCACTGACAAGAAAAAAAACTTAGATAGATCTTACAATAAGAATATATTCCCAGTCCCTTTCTCCCCCTATCTTTTTTTTTTCTTCTCGAGAAGAAGGGACCATACTCGATCGTTTAGCATGCTTTCCATGCACAACAACCAGATGTCAGGAGAGATCAAATCTCGAGACTTTCACAAACAAGATATGTATATTTTCCATGTAGCTAGCCAGAATTTAGAACAAAAAAGGGTTTAATCTGTAGTATGACATGCATATACAGTACATATGCATACTCATAGCTTTATGTGTAAAATTAATCAATACCGTAGCATTCTGTACCATGTACAGTGCTAACGTACTGGCGCTGAACCAAGTGCATGCATGGCCTACTTCTTCCGTCTTCATGATGACAAAGCACTTTGCATGGGCTTGCTGGAACAGTGACGTGTAAGCTGTTGAGTGTACACGTGTGCCCATGGCGAGTTATGTCCATGCTCCAGGCGCAGTCAGGCACCGGAAAGAACAGAGGGGCTATATACTTGGTAGTATTACTTGTCTCCTTTACTGGAAGAAGCATGCAGCGAGCATTAGCTGTACTCCGTATGTATGTATGTGTGGTAGGATAAGTAGGCCGGCTATATATATATATGTACTAGCAGCGATCTTAGTAGTTCTTGTGGTACTTGTCCTCTGATGCTAGCATCTCCTCCAAGATCCTGTCGTCGAGGTACTCGAGCTCCACCTTCTCCGAGTCCGGGATCCGGGCCCTCCCCCTGGCACCAGCACCAGCACCAGTACCACCACTCGCCGCCGGGGCCGAGGAGGAGGAGGAGGAGGAGGAGCCGCTGCTCATGGTGGCGGCGCCGGCGGCGGGGAAGTTGAGCACGGCCGTGGCGCCCTTCATGGCGAATGCGGCGCGGTCGTAGGCCCGCGCGGCCTCCTCGGCGGTGTCGAAGGTGCCGAGCCAGACGCGGGAGCCGCCGCGCTCCGGGTCGCGGATCTCCGCCGCGAACTTGCCCCACGGCCGCTTCCGCACGCCGCGGTACTTGCCCTCCTTCTTGTTGTCCTCCATGCACGCACAGCTAGCTCTCTAGCTACTACTAGCTAGGTGATGATCGAGACTGTGAGAGAGTGAGAGTTGAAATATATATTCTGCGTGCTCTAGCTAGCTAATAACCACTTCGATGATCTCCCTCAGCTCCTACATATATATGTGGCAATTATATAGATAAATATATAGTAGTCTAGCACTGTAGGTAGCGCTGCTCCTGTGCCGGCCGGGAGTGATGATCTAGTGCATGTGTGGATGGCAGATGCAGCGGCTATTTATACACGGTGGGCGGCATCTATACGGTGTGTGGCAGTACGTATTGCATGCAGTGGTATACGCTTTCCCTTTACTCGCTCGCATCACCGTCGATCGACCTCTGCCGCTTTTCTGAGACCGTTCTACTGCGGGCCTGATACTCGATGACGACGATCGGACGCTTTATTTATTTGCCCCCAAACTAAATCCGAAAAACTGATGATCTCGATCGATCGATCTATACCCGGTAGCAGCAGGCAACTGCAGTTAAAGATTCTCTAGAAGTGATGAAATGTTAGATATCTGGAGCGGACATTTGATCCCGACAGTGAAGGTATAGTACACAGCTCGATCGATCGCGGGAGGAGTGTGGCTGATCGATGTCCATGCATGTTTTTGTGATGGCGCAGATAGATAGGTCGTGGAGGTCGCTGCGCGGCGTGGAATCTCGGTCACGTGGGCTGCACACGCCCTGAGCGGACTAATGCGAAAAGGAGAAGAAGCAAAAAAAAAAGCTTCAGGCCGGTTTTCACCGCGCCGGCCGTCCTGGGGCAACTCGACAGCTGGTCTTTATGAATTATTATCCGATATGATCCATAGCTAGCTCTCGCAGTCTCGCTATACCGACGGCCGCCGAATCAACTTGTACCAGCAATAGCTAGCTAGCTAGCTAGCTAGCTAGCTATACGGATCAGAATCGGATCGATGAACCCGGCCAGCGAAGCGTACGTGTCTCGCCTCGCCTCGCCGGCCATGGATTGACCTTTACTTGGGATCGAGCTGATGACCAACGCCACCGGTTTGGTAGCTGCGCTCTGCTGCCTCCGTGTGCGTGCGCGAGACCATACGCTCACTCGCGCAGGGACCCGTGCGTGGATGGATGTATGGATTCTCTCAGCGGCCAATACCACATATATGTATATATGTATATGTATCCAATATGATACACTACACTATATATATCTAGCTAGTACACTGCGCCTTCCTACTTCGTTCCAAGAAAGTTTGTACAGACGCAGACGGAAATAAAGATAGGACAGAATTAAGATTGCTGCGGGCACTGCACACACTTGATGCTTATCATCGGAGGCTTCCTTGCTCTTGTTGTGCCGTGCAGGCTGTCATATATTGTCCGCATCACACATGCATGCGTGTCGCGCTCAACCGGAGTTTTGTATATAATCATGCACTCCTTTTCCTCTAAATTGTAGCTTAATTTAGCTTTATATACTAGATTAAGGTTCCCTAATTTTAACCAAATAAATTTATAAAGGAGCGAGAGGATTAGTATGTAAGCTATACTCCGTATAATTTGAAACCGATGGATGGAGTAGTAGTACACTTTAATTTTATCATCGAGTGCGGTACTGCATAAGTGTGGATATATATATGGTAAATCAGGTGTGCTTGCATAGAAACGAGGGCAGAGTAGGATCGGGTGTAACCAACCGGGAATCTATGTACATGTCGTCGATCGATCCTGATATATTCTGTTGTTGTACGAACAGGTATGGCCATCGTATAGAGAGGCTAACAACAATGAGGGACCCCGGAAGGCAAATGGCAGTACGTCTCCCATGTATGGCTAGTAGACAGACGCGTTCGAGATTCCACAAGCACACACATACTAGTCCTGAATGAGCACACGCCACTTGCAGCGAATGGTTTTATATGTCTTGGAAAGATAATGTCCTGCAACATATACATATATGCATGCCTCCATTGCCCTGTCATTTACATTGCACACACATACTAGCTTTAGTGTTCGCCGCGGTCGCGTTTGCCACAAATTTCCGCTTTATCGACGGAGAAGAAGTGCCCGGATTACTCAAAGGGTCTGGAGCAGCTAGCACTTATTTTGGGATGGAGGAAGTAGCTCGGGGGCTGATGCTGACGAGCGCAAATCGACTAACGCTTGCATGCATGGCCACCTGGCAATGCAAATGGCCGGTGGGCATCGGGCCCGGCCGGCGGCAACGACCTAGCGGACGGATATTACCCGGGGATCGATATGCATGCGTGGTCGATCGCGAAGGTTCTTGAATCAGCAGGAGCTAGCTAAGCTGATAGACAGACAGAGATAGATAGATAGATAGACGGAGGATACGATACGATGGTGCCATGACATATACCAGAGGTGGTTCGTCGAAACAGGAAGCTAGGGGAAATAAAGATCGAAGATCTATATATCTCGCGTCAAGTTGCATGCCGACTACTGCCGGCCGGGTGGCCGGTAAAGCAGAGAGGGATCGTCATCGAGATGAGACGACGCGGATGGCTGCGGCCTGCGGCGGCAATGATTTGGGTTCCGAATTGAAAAGCCGGACGGCTTGGGTCGCCATCCCGGCCGGCGTCGCCGTCTGGTGTCATCCGATCACCTGCGGGGGCGCGGCCCCGTTTTGGCACCCCGGGCGCGCCGTGTCCGTCGATCCGCTGCCAACTCGGCGCCGTCCATGTGAAGCCCGGGTGGGCTGGTCGCCCGCCGCCTGCAGGGAAGCTGCGCGCGGGCCGCGCGGCCTCTAGCTAGCCCGCGCTGCTTGCCGACGCGGGCACGCTCCTCCACGCGCGCGACCGCACTGTCTAGGGCCGCGGCGCGACCACCCCCGCCGGAAAACGTGGCGCGCCGCGGCGCCAGACCCTGCGGCGCGGCGGCGGCAAATAAAGGTGTGCGCTAGCTGTATCGTCATCACCGATCCCGCGCGGCAGATGGATGCGTGTGCGCCGACCGGGCCCAGCACGACGGTGACCGCCGGGATCGAGCAAGTGGGTGTGCAAGCGCGCTAGCTCCGCCAGATATTTCGACAGATTCTTCATTGGACTTGAGTTAATTTTAGCATACATGTATATTTATAGCAACAGAATACTCCTGCTGCCGCTGCACTTATATATGTGTACTATATATACGTACTGGGAGAGCTGCGTGCAAGGGTGGTGTGTCTGTGGTCGTCGTCAGGCATACGTAGATTAGCACATGGGTCGATGATCTTTTCTCTGAACCGGGTCGATGCTGTATAGTGTGGCTCTCCAGGAGCAACAGAAATGGAATGGATACGGGGAATTATCACTTGCCCTGCTTTTGCGGCAGATGCTAACACTTGTCCATTGGCAATTTGGACAATGTACGTCTACAGGTCGCATATACTCTCTCGTCTCAAGAGGCGATGATCGATTGCCATTTGGTAACAATACTAATTACAATGAAGTGATTTTACACGTACTCTCCGTCAGTCGCAAATTGCAGGTTGTTAAAGCGATATTTTTATAAAACAATATAATCACAACAGAATTATTACAAAGCCTCTTTCTTGGACAAATAAATATACTTGGTTGTATAATTTTCATCAAATATCTAAAGTCTCTACAAAAAAAACTATAGCCAAAGTTTGAAATGAAGATCGACCAATAAGCCTAAACACAGCCTAAGCTAAAAAGGCCATTCATTTGTGAAGAGAGGGAGCTTAGAGCAACTCCAACGGCCTCGCTAAATGTATTCTTCTCTGTAAAAAAATGCCGGTAAAAACCCGATCCAAGAGTCTCTCCTTCTCCATCGCTACTTTATCCCGCTCGCCATCCCCTCCTCTTCCCTCGGCATTTTTGTTGTGCGCGTCGGACTTACATCTCCCTCCTCCCGTGCGCGCCACGGGATTTGTCCGCCCATAACCAATTTGAGTTAATATGGATAGTGTTATGGTGAGTCTATTGGTTACTTCGTAGTTTTAGAAGGTTTCTATTTTTTTAGAGTCCTCTAAAACTCTAGATTTAGCTAGGATTATACCTAAGTTATTGGAGTTGCTCTTATTAGTGTATTTATTTAGATTAGATCATGCTTAACAAGGTAAGCTAAGATTATTCCCACCACAGGCAAATAAAGGTGTGCGCTAGCTGTATCGTCATCACCGATCCCGCGCGGCAGATGGATGCGTGTGCGCCGACCGGGCCCAGCACGACGGTGACCGCCGGGATCGAGCAAGTGGGTGTGCAAGCGCGCTAGCTCCGCCAGATATTTCGACAGATTCTTCATTGGACTTGAGTTAATTTTAGCATACATGTATATTTATAGCAACAGAATACTCCTGCTGCCGCTGCACTTATATACTATATACTTCATCATTTCTATATTACTATTCATTATTGACTTTTTTCTCACAACGTTTGACCATTCGTCTTATTTAATTTTTTATTCAAATATGCAAAAATATAAGTCATATCTAAATTATATGTGATGATAAAGTAAGCCACAAATAAAAGAAATGACACTCGCAAAAAATTTTGAGAGACGAATGATCAAACATTACGAGAAAAAGTCAACAACGAACAATAATTTGAAACCTATATGGGTCGATGATCTTTTCTCTGAACCGATCGATGCTGTATAGTGTGGCTCTCTAGGAGCAACAGAAATGGAATGTATACGGGGAATTATCATTTGCCCTCCTTTTGCGGCAGATGCTAACACTTTGTCCATTGCCAATTTGGACAATGTATGTACGTCTACAGATCGCATATACTCGATCTCGTCTCAAGAGGCCATGATCGATTGCCATTTGGTAACAATACCAACAATGAAGTGATTTTACACGTACTCTCCGTCAGTCCCAAATTGCAGGTTGTTAAAGCGATATATTTATAAAACAATATAATCAAAACAAAATTATTACAAAGCCTATTTATTGGACAAATAAATATACTTGGTTGTATAATTTTCATCTAATATCTCAAGTATCTAGTCTCTACAAAAAAAAAAAGGTACAGCCAAAGTTTGGAATGATCGACCAATAAGCCTAAACACAACCTAAGCTAAAAAGGCCATTCATTTGCGAAGAGAATGAGCTATGTCTATTATTAGTGTATTTAATTAGATTAGATCAAGCTTAACAAGGTAAGCTAAGATTATGCCCACCACACTAAGGCGATATTATTAAAGAAAAGTCAGCATTGTGCCAAAAACTTTTCAGGTTTGATTTTCATACTTTCTTGTCTTTTAAGGCAGCCAACAACATTATGTATCCATATATGAGTGTATATATGACCATATATAGGGCTCACAGGGCGAGGCTGACGCAAGCCGAACAACCCAAGAAGGAAATAACACTTCCATGCACTGCATCCCTGAATCAGCAGTGCTCATTCCTTATTTTTTGGTCTAATTTTATTGACTTGGTTTCTGTCAGCCAACCCGGATCGCCGGCATCGCTTCCGTTGGCGCCAACGAAGGTGCTGAAGGTGTCGGCGCGCGTCACGCCTCGTTCGGCAGCGCCGCCCCCGTCAGAAGCGCCCCAGGCGACGAAGATCGTCGCCCGGTATCAGGCGGCCCTCGCGCGAGGGGCCGCCCGATCAAGGGAGCGGGCGACGGCCGTGGAAGCATCGGCGGCAGCGGGCGACGAGCGGGCCAAGGAGACGACCCCGGCTCACCCTGTGGAGGATGCGGCCCCTACCGTTGCGGGGGTGGCCGAGACCTCCATGCCGGCCGAGGGCACGGGGGTGCCGGAAGGTGCGGCCCGCGCTAAAGACGCAGGTCAGACCGCGGCGGGGGGCAGCGGTACGGCGGAGGCGGAGGAGGTTGATGAGGACATGACACCCATACATATGTCCATTAGGGGTGCATGGGGTGGAGAAGAAGGAGACCAACAAGGTTTTCCAAGTCAAAAAGAAGGTCCGAGGCTAATCCGATTCGAGTCCCCCAAAGAAACTCAAGTTCGAGTCCGCCTCGGACTTCAGGAGCAGCCCGTACTAAATTCGTCGCCCAGGTCGCATACGGGCTCGGTTTTTGACGTTCTACATATGCTTGGAATGCTAAGGATATAAGATTTCCAATGGCACCGGTCCCACCTCAAAATTCCTTATTAGTCATCGGGAATCGTGGAAACAAGTGGACGTCCAGAATCTGTTGGGGTGCTGCGTCGCCATCTTTTGGGCTGTTGGCCCGTGTATCGTGTTGGGGTCCATTATGGACGTGGTTAGGGGGTTATGCATGCCCCAACCCTCATATAATCAGTAGATGCTGCCACATTAGGGTTTGGGTTTTGCTTAGATTAATTTGTCGAGAACAGTTTCGCCGTCATCGGTTTGTAGAACCCCAACTATCGTGCTTAATCATACACCTGCAGTTTGTCACTTCCTGTTGAGTGCTGCGTTCTTTCGAGTTCTTGCTTGTGTTCTTCGTTTCGTAGGCAGGGATTAGCCTTCTTGGCGAGGTCAACCGGGTTGTGACACGGTTGATAACCAGAGGAGTCGTGGTGCTAAGATTGCAGGGTTCGAGTTTGCTGACTTGAAGCCAGATCGGTGTGTCGTGCTCCGCCCAAAACGAGTTATCCTTCACCTGACGGAAGATCGGGAACCCCAATTTCCATCAGAGGTGCCCGGGGATGGCGCCGCAATGGTGACCCTCCCGGCCACCCTCGAGGGTGGTCAGGGGGTGAGGAGAGGGGTGCTCTGGGCTTCCGGGACGGGATCTGGAGCCCTTGGGAGGAGAGGACCATGGGCGCCCTGCCTGGCGTCCCGGCCTTCGAGGCCTGGCGCAACTTGGGGCTCGGTCATCGCGGCGTCCGTCCTGGCCTGGTCGGGTCCGCTGAGGCCGAGCGTCTCCTATGGGAGGAACAGCAGGCCTTGGGGACCGCGGTCCAGGAAGCTCTGAAGCAAGTCCTCGAACTCCACCTCGGTCGGGGCTTGGACATCCACCAGGTAAGTGGTCTAATTACTAAATTCGTTGCGTGTTTTGCGTCTCTCCTCCTTTTTTCACCCTTATCGGTCGTGTTGATAATAGAACCTGAGGGAGATGGCCGGGCGAAAGGTCGCCGAACTTGCTGATGCGCACGTCGAGGTGCATCAGCTAAGGGAGGCCTTGAGCCATGCTGAGCGGGAACGCCTGCGCGAGAGGACTCTCGCTATGGAGACGACAGAGGAGGTCCTTCGGCAGGGGGACGAGGTCCATCGGCGAACGCAGGCGCTGGCGGCGCTCGAGGGCGAGCTTCAGCAGGAGTGCGCTGCCCTTGCTGAAGCCCGGGATCAGCTGCAGCAGCGGGACTCGGTGCTTGCCGCGGCTGAGGCCCAATGGAAGACCCAGGGCGAGGCTATCGACCTGCTCATCGTGACGGTGACGGAGGGAGATGTTGCCATTATGGAGCTACGGGCCTCGGTCGAGGCCCAACAAGGAGAGATGGCAACACTCCAGCAAGAGGCCAGCACTGCCCGGGAGGCCCTCGCCGAGAAGGAAAATCTGGTAGAAGGTAAGTTTGGTGCGAACTTATCCTAAATTCGGATTTCAGTTTTCGAAGACTTATCTGATTTTGCTTTTGGGCTTTCAGAGCTGCGGAAGGTGGCCGAGGAAACTTCCTCACAGGCGAAGTCGCTCCAGGTGGCCTATTCGAAGGCCCAGGAGGACCTCGAGGAGCTACGGGAAGTAGCCCTCGCCGTCTGCAGGAGGTCGAGGGGCCAGACGCCATCGAGTCCCAGTCGGGCAGCTCGGTGGCCAGCCGTCTAAGGGCCTTGGGCGGATGTGTTACCGAGCGCCTGAAGGGGGCCCTTCTCCTTGGCGTGCAGAAGACCCTTGGGGTGATCTCGACGTACTTTGTCGTGGACCTCGAGGCGGTGAGCGGTGGCTACGTGGTGGCAGATGACCTCGACGACGACGCTGCGCTGGCCGTCGTGGAGAGCGTCGATGCCAGTGCCTCCGCCCCTGCTACCACCCTCGCGCGAATCTTCGAGAGCGACCTCCTTCCCGATGGTGAAGACGAAGAGGACGCCACCGCCGAAGACCCCGAAGATCCTGCTCCCTGAGTAGTTAGGGATATTTTTGTAATAAGCACTCTAGTGGTTTAAACAATTTCATGTTTTCAAATGCACATTCGGGTTTTTATTTGAATTATGGTTTTCTTTATCACGTTTATCTCACTGAATTTGCAAGGGACTTGTCGAGGAGAGTATCGTTCATAGACTAACTTTAGCGAAGGCGTAGGCGGTCCCTCGACTCGTCTGGCCCTTGGCCTTAGTCAATCTATGCCTCGAACTGCCTTTTGACAATTACTGGAGATGGACATGATGAAAGAATTTTGAAGAAAAAGCCTTAAAATTGTCCGGGTGTCCCCCGAATTAGCCCCCGAGTGAGACTTGGCTTTTTCGGTGGTAAGCCTAGTCTTACTCATTTTAAGGTCCTTTATTTATTTATTGAAATAAGTACAAATGTACATGAATGCTTGGAAGCTTAAGGGTACACGTGACGTAGCTGTTGGATGTTCCAGGCGTTGGTGAACACTTCGCCTTTCTCGTTTGCGAGCTTGTACGTGCCTGGTTTGAGGACCTCGGCGATGATGTAGGGCCCTTCCCATGGCGGCGTGAGCTTGTGACGTCCTCGATTGTCTTGACGCGGCCTTAGCACAAGGTCTCCCTTGTTGAGGTCTCGTCGTCGAACCTTTTGGGCTTGATATTTTCGAAGCGACTGCTGGTACCGTGCTGAATGTAAGATCGCCACGTCTCGAGCCTCATCTGCTTGATCGAGCGAGTCTTCACGAGCTTGCTTGCTCCTTTCCTCTTGGTAGGTCTTGAGCCTTGGGGACCCATATTCCAAGTCCGTGGGGAGGATAGCCTTGGCGCCATAGACGAGAAAAATGGGGTGAAACCCGTGGCTTTGCTTGGGGTTGTTCTAAGGCTCCAGATTACCGAGGTAGCTCTGACACCCATTTTCCATCGAATCTATTCAGCTTGTTGAATATTCTTGGCTTGAGGGCTTGTAGAATCATGCCGTTGGCACGTTCTACTTGGCTGTTTGTCTGTGGATGTGCTACGGCCGACCAATCCACGCGGATATGGTGGTCGTCACAGAATTCCAGGAATTTCTTACCTGTAAACTGGGTGCCATTGTCAGTACTTATCGAATTGGGGACCCCAAACCTGTGAATTATATCTGTGAAGAATTGCACTGCTTGTTCGGATCTGATGTTGCTGATTGGTCGAGCCTCGATCCATTTCGAGAACTTGTCGATGGCCACCAACAGATGTGTAAAGCCCCCGGGCGCTGCTCGCATTGGACCAACGAGGTCGAGCCCCCATACGGCGAACGTCCATGTGATAGGAACGGTTTGCAAGACGTGGGCCGGAAGGTGAGTTTTGCGTGCGTAGAATTGACACCCTTCGCAGGTGCGCACAATTTCGTTGGCGTGCAACGACCGTGGGCCAGTAGAAGCCTTGGCGAAACACGTTGCCCACGAGGGTGCGGGGTGCCGTGTGGTGGCCGCATACGCCAGCGTGGATGTCTCGAATGAGCTCCCTTCCCTCTGGGATTGGAATGCACCGCTGCAAAATTCCGGAGGGGCTGCGTTTGTACAATTCCCTATCGATAATGAGGAACGACTTGGCCTTTCTCGCGATACGTTGGGCCTCGGTTCGATCCGAGGGTAGTTCCCCTCGGTTGATCCAGACAATGTATTGGTTGCGCCAATCGTGAGATGATGGGGCCTCGTCGATCTCCATAATTTCGCCCTCGTCCGCCGAGGATATCTCCTGACTTGAGGCTTCAGGTTCCTCTTTCGAAGGGTCCTCGTCCATGAGCTCGATGTACGCAGCCCCCGAGGGTTCAGACCTCGAGGGAGCATCAGGAGCTCTGGGAGTTGGTTTGAGGTCGATGCTTGGCTCTGTTAGGTCACAGGCGAATACGTTTGGTGGAACGGTGATCCACCCTGACGCAATTTTTGCCAATTCATCGGCCTCCTCGTTGTATTTTCGTGCGATGTGGTTGAGCTCGAGGCCATGGAATTTGTCCTCGAGTCAGCGTACCGCATTGTAGTACGCTTCCATCTTGTCATCGTGACAGCTTGCCTCCTTCATAACCTATTCGATGACCAGTTGTGAATCTCCCCGGACGTCGAGGTGTTTAACGCCCAACTCTATAGCTATGTGAAGGCCGGCTAGCAAGGCCTCATATTCGGCCATGTTATTGGACGTCGGAAAGTGCAAGCGTACCACGTGCCTTATATGTTCTCCGAGGGGTGAGACGAAGAGCAGGCCTGCGCCCGCACCGGTTTTCATCACCGACCCGTCGAAGTACATGATCCAACATTCGGCTTGGATCTGAGGTGGGGGCAGCTGTGTGTCGGTCCACTCCGCCAAGAAATCGGCCAAGATTTGTGATTTAATTGCCTTGTGGGGGGCATAAGTGAGGGCTTCGCCCATCAACTCCACGGACCATTTGGCTATTCTACCCGAGACATCCTGGTTGCGGAGTATCTCCCCCAAGGGGAAAGATGAGACCACGGTGACAGGATGAGCCTCAAAGTAGTGGCGCAATTTGCGCCGAGCTAGCACTACTGCGTAGAGCGGCTTCTGGATATGTGGATATCGCGTCTTGGTTTCGGTCAGTACCTCGCTGATGTAATATACCGGCCTTTGGACGGGCAAAGCGTGTCCTTCCTCGGTTCTTTGTACGATAATGACTCCGTTGACTACTTGAGTCGTTGCGGCTACGTAGAGGTAGAGGCGCTCGCCCTCCTTAGGTGACGTTAAAATTGGCGCTCGTGCGAGTGACGCTTTTAGCCCACCGAGGGTCCAAGAAAAGTGCTCGCTCTTTTTTAGGAGTCGGTACAGGGGCAAGCCTTTCTCGCCGAGATGCGAGACGAACCGGCTTAGGGCTGCTAAGCATCCCAATACCCTTTATACCCCCTTTAGGTCTCGGATCGGTCCCATCTGTTCGAGGGCCGAGACTTTTTCAGGGTTGGGCTCAATGCCTCGCTGAGAGACTATGAAACCCAAGAGCATACCTCGAGGTACCCCAAAAACGCATTTTTCCGGATTCAGTTTTACCCCGTTGGCCCGGAGACAATCAAACGCAATGCGCAAATCGTTTACCAGGTCGTCCGACTTCCTGGATTTTACAACAATATCGTCAACGTATGCCTCTACGGTTCGCCCGATATGATCTCTGAAAACACGAAGCATACACCGTTGGTATGTAGCTCCGGCATTTCGAAGGCCAAACGACATCGTGACATAGCAGAAGATACCAAAAGGCGTGGTAAAGGAGGTTGCCAGTTGGTCAGAAACTTTCATCTTAATTTGGTGGAAACCAGAATAAGCATCAAGGAAACATAACAGCTCACATCCCGCGGTTGAATCTACAATCTGATCGATATGTGGTAAAGGAAAAGGGACTTTTGGACATGCTTTATTTAAATCGGTATAATCTATGCACATCCTCCACTTCCCATTCTTTTTCTTAACTAAAACAGGATTAACGAGCCAGTTAGGGTGAAATACCTCCTTGATGAATCCGGCCTCGAGGAGCTTGCGCAGCTCCTCACCAATGGCCCTGCGCTTGTGCTCGTCGAAGCGTCGCAGGCATTGAACCACCGACTTGGAGTGGGACAGGCTATCAAGGGAGTGCTCGGCGACCTCCCTCAGTATGCCCGACATATCCGAGGGGCTCCACGCGAAGATGTCGGCGTTGGCGCGGAGAAAGTCGACGAGCACCACCTCCTATTTGCTGTCGAGGGTTGAGCTGATCCTCATCGTCTTGTCGCTGGGGATACTGGGGTCGAGGGCGCAGCCTTGGTGTGTGTTGGCACTTCTTACGATCCAATATCAGAATTGAGAATCCTGGTACTGGGGTAAGGAGTGTTTCAGTGGTTTTCCTTATGACTTAGTAAAATATAGAAATATTCTGCAAGCACACAGAATCACCGCTGTAGCACTTCACCTAGGAGTATTCTGAGGTATCGTAATTTATATTTCCACAGGGAAGCTTTGGCAAGAATACTAGTGAACAGATATTCGAGACTATCAGAGAAGGGTACACGACTAAACAAGACAGGGGATAAACGGTATTGGATAGGAGTGGATATACCGGACACACAGCTCAAGGGATACTCAGGTAAGGGAGAGAAGAGATAGATAGCTGGGAGGACAACGAGAAGAGATAGAGGACTATCCATTGTCTATTCATCTGCATTATTTGTTAATAATGCAGATGAATAGACAATGGATGTACGGGGACCCCCACGCTCAGGCGTTCCGGGATGGCCTCAGGACGTTTCTCGATGCCGCCGAGGCTAACAGGACACCGTCCGGTTTCATGTTCTGCCCATGCACCCATTGTAAAAAAATACAATAAAGACAATAACAGCTATATATGTTTC
>OAMR01000651.1:647733-689250 GCA_900205405.1 Echinochloa crus-galli | reverse complement strand
CTTGGAAAGCTAAGAAGATATTCTTTGCAATGGCACTGGTCTCATATCAAAATTCGTCCAGAGTCATCAGGAATCAACGAAAAAATTTGACATCCAGAATCTGTTTCGGTGCTGTGTCGTCGTATTTTGGTCTTTCGGCCGTGTATCGTGTTGAGCCCAATAGGGGCACGTCCAGGGGGGTCGACCACAACCCTAGACTCTTTAAAACAGTAGCCGCCGCCCAAGTTAGGGTTTGGGTTTTGCTTAGATCAATTCTGTCAAGAACAGTGTAGCCGCTCATCGGTTTGTGAGACCCCAACTTCGTGAGTTTAATCATACATCGGCAATTGTGTTGCAATCTTTCTCATTCTTGCTTGTGTTCTTCAATTCGCAGGCAAGGATTAGCCTTCTGGGGCGAGGTCAACCGTGCAACGCCGGTTGATAACCTTAGGAGACGTGGTGCTGCGATTGCGGGGTTCGGAACGTGTGGTTCGGAAGCCGGATCGATTTGAGTCACGTCTCCACCAAATCGAGAGTTATCAGAACCTTTCGGAAGATCGGGAAACCCTAGTTCCCATCAGTTCGTACAGTGGCGACATGTGCGCACAGCGCCAGGGATGGTCGCATAGTGCTTAGGATGGCCCGCCACGCCTCTGTCGTCCTCTCTTCTTCTCCTGTTGTGTGTTCGAGGGATTCTCCCGCCCGATGGAGAGCTTCGGGTCGTCGGAGTTGGCAGCATAGGAGCTCGGAGTGACGGGCTCTGTTCGCACAGCGCTTGCCTGCCCGCACAGAGCCTCGGTTGGCAGCATAGTGACGGGAGTTGGCGGATGCGACGGGGTGGTCGTGGCTGTCAGGGCGGCATGGCGAGAGATTTGCCTTTTGACTTTTGACGCACGGCGGTGGTGAGCGCCATTAATTGTTTGTCGGAGCGGGGGTCTCTACCGAGGCGGAGCTCTTCCCATTTCGTGGGTTGTTCGAGGCTCGATCCTCAGGCCTCGACCGAGGCGGAGTTCTCCGATTCGCTCGAGGGGTCGGTTCCCTTGAGCGAAGCGGAGATTGTGTTTCATGTCGAGGCACTCCATGGGGTGCCTCGATTGGGCCTTCGTTCGTTGCTGGGCTGTGGGCCTTAAATTCTGTTTCTCTTTTTTCGGTCATGCACATGAGTTTAATGTTTTAATAAGGGTGATTATCCGATTGGTTTGGGTACCCCTAATAAACACCCCCAACAGTATGTATGTATGTATACACACACCGGGAGAGCTGAGTGCAAGGTGTGTGATGCATCCGGCCCAAGCGTGGGGTTGGCCGAGGCCCAACAAATTAAGGTTGCTCGGCCTCCAACAGTTCTTAGGCACACCCACTCAAGAAAAGTCCCAGTCTCCCTAAAAGACTAGTCTGATAGGGGAAGGGTGGATCTCCCTTTTAAGGTGGCTTCCTCCTCCCTAGATAAATATACTTGGTTGTATAATTTTAATCTAATATCTCAAGTCTCCGGTCTCTACAAAAAAAAAGGTACAGCCAAAGTTTGGAATGATCGACCAATAAGCCTAAACACAACCTAAGCTAAAAAGGCCATTCATTTGTGAAGAGAATGAGCTATGTCTATTATTAGTGTATTTAATTAGATTAGATCAAGCTTAACAAGGTAAGCTGATTATGCCCACCACACTAAGGCGATATTATTAAAGAAAAGTCAGCATTGTGCCAAAAACTTTTCAGGTTTGATTTCCATACTTTCTTGTCTTTTAAGGCAGCCAACAACATTATGTATCCATATATGAGTGTATATATGACCATATATAGGGCTCACGGGGCGAGGCCGACGCAAGCCGAACAACCCAAGAAGGCAAGAACACTTCCATGCACTGCATTCCTGAATCGGCAGTGCTCCTGTCTTTAAAAGAAAACCTGCATCCCAAAGAGTCTCGTCTAAGTGGCTCAGCCTTGCCTGGACCAAACCCTATGCATGCAGCCAATCACCCCGTTAAGCTGCTGCTGCAGTGTGACCTGTTGTACCGAGAAATCCAAGTGTTGCTACTCGGAATTCTGCAGCATGAGTTTGCCGTCTTCTCATGCATGGCTGTCGTCGCTCCAATAAGACAATGTAAATGACGTACTAACCTATCTCAGGTATGACGTACTTCGAGTGCTATGTGTTCAGTTCAGTGGCTTAGTATTTCTCTCTGAATTTTACTTCTGTTCACGCGCTAATTAGCCCGGGTATATGGGTTTTTCCCCTCTAAAAAGCAGGGACATGTTGACAAATGGGCCGAAGCTCAGTTTTGGGCCGAAAAGCATTAGCCACAATGCCACATGGACTTCCATGCCCAGTGCCCACCCAACCCAATTTCAGGCACGTGGCGCGGGGTGCTAGATTCAACGCTGAAGGCCCAAAAATAAGCGAGAGACCACTGGAAAGGGCCCAGATCAATCTCCTTTTTAGTATTTATTTGTTATAGGAACCTTTCTTCCTTTTGTCTTAAGTCAAACTTATTTTTTCTAAATTTATAAAAATATAGTAACATCTATGTTAATAAATTGTTTTTATTAAATCCACTATAAATTATATTTTGATAGTGAATTTATCTGATATGGTAGATATTATTATATTTTCTATAAGACCGGTCAAAGCAAGTTAAAATAAATCCAAAATGAAAAGTGATTTGAGATCGAGGAATTATTAATTATGAATCGGGCTATTTTGCCGCAAGATTTCCTCTACCGTGTCGTCACTGCCATTTATCCTCTTAAGCATTATAACACTGCAAGTGGTATTAAGCATGTGCATGTTATTTTTCCAACCAATTATTGCTGAAGCGAAATCATCGTATCTTCCAAATTGGCATCATGGTGTGGGGTTAAGTACTAAACAAAGCAGCATCAGACAAATTCGATTATATCGACCTCCCAATAATGATATGTGGGTATGCACCCGGAGTTGACTTTGGTCAATTAAAAAAGAGAGATCCATTTATTAAAAAAAAACATGATAAGGTTAGTCTGGACATGGCAGCCAGACACAGCCGCTCTTAGTGCATCGTACTAAATCTTCCCAGGGAAAACAGCCAAAACCCTGCCGATTTAAACAGGCCCAACTTATACAAAACCGGACCGCAGTTTCCAACTCGATCATATATATACGGTTGATGATGTTCATCCGCTGGAATACTAATAGCCACTTCCAATTAGGCAACGATGAGTTAGGCACGCCGCAGCCGGGCCGGGGGACGGTAGGTGCGTAACGATAGAAAAATGGCGCTAGGAACAAAGTTCATCGCGCTGTCACTTGCATTGTTAATCTTGCCCACTAGCCTGCCTGCAGCCACTACAGAACCTTATCAACCAAGCGATCGTTCGGATAATCTGTCCCGTGTGACGACATGCCGCGGACTGTTCGAACTCCCGTGCCCGGCCGACGTTTCGATCATCCGTCTGCTACGAGGAGGGTTCGTTCCTAACCCTGGTATAATTGCGGGCGCGGCGAAGTCAAGTAGCTGTGACGTGGCTAGTGGTAATAACGCCATCTAGAACTGCAGGTTCAATTCCTAACGCGTGCGCTCTCTGATCAGCTTGGAGCCTTGGACTTCAGGCTCCTGCCCGCTTACTGATCGAGTCAGCTGCTGCCGACTGCATGCCGAGATGAACTGGATAGCCCCCTGTTCTCTGGGCTCGATGTTGAGTGAAGGAGAGAGTCCGAGTCCGAACACGTTTTGCACAGCCCGCAGGCGCCAGGCGCAGCGCAGCCGGGGCGCGCGCGCGGCTGGCCGAGGAGTTGACCTGAGCCGGGGGCGCGCGTCCACACCGTCACCGTCGCCACCCGCGGGCACGTATAAAAGCGTTCGTTTCAAACACTGCCCCGCACGGCGACCGGCCTCGGATGCGTACCGGCAGGCAGGCTCATCACCTCTTTTCTCGCGGGTTGGCGCGCCGCAGTTTTCTATTAACCGACGCGACCACGCGCACAGGAGCACCCGGCTCCTCTCCTACGGCCTGCTCCTCCCTTCCTAGCTTCCTTGGATCACTCGCTTCGCTAGCCGCGCCGCGCGCCCTCACGCCTCCCTCCCACCTCCTATTTGATTTCTTTGCCCGGGCCGGTCGGCTCGCCCGGGGCTAGCTGATCTG
The DNA here is from genome assembly GCA_900205405.1 of Echinochloa crus-galli. NCBI lineage: Eukaryota > Viridiplantae > Streptophyta > Magnoliopsida > Poales > Poaceae > Echinochloa > Echinochloa crus-galli. The sequence continues at coordinate 685,149 of OAMR01000651.1, read as the reverse complement.
TCTCCGCGGAGGCATTGACTTCGCCCAGGAGGCGCGCGTGGCGATGGACGCGGCGGCGGGCATGGCAGCAGCAGGCGCGCCCACGTTGCCGCCGGACGCGTCCCCTCCGCCGTACTCCGGGCAGGGCGCGGCGTTCCCGATCGCCATCGTCATCGCCATCGGCTTCATGGTCACCTCGCTCATCCTCATCAGTTACTACTTCCTCGTCGTCCGCTGCTGGCTCCGCGGCGGCGGCCCGGGCTCCGGCCTGCTCCACCGCACCCGCCGCGAGGACCACGCCGACCGCGTCTCCGCGGTCTTCTTCACCGACTACGAGGCCGCCGAGCTGCCCGGCGGGCTCGACCCCGACGTCGTCGCCGCGCTCCCCGTCGTCAGGTACCGCCGGGCCCGGTCGGCGTCGGCGGCGCTCGAGTGCGCCGTCTGCCTCGCCGAGTTCGCGCCCGACGAGCGGCTCAAGCAGCTGCCCGGGTGCTCCCACGCGTTCCACATCGACTGCATCGACACCTGGCTCCACCACAACGTCACCTGCCCGCTCTGCCGCACCGTCGTCACGGACGCCGGCGGCGTCCCGCTCCCGTTCGCCCGCGACGAACACGACGCCTCGTGCCGGGAGCTGCAGGTCGGAGACAGGCGCATCGGCGCCGCGGCCAGGATGGGGTTCGGGAACTCCTGCAGGTTCCCGGCGAAGACCGGCGCCGCCGTGCAGGAGCCCATCACGCGCTCCTTCTCCACGGACTGCTTCGCGGGGGGGCTCGGCCGGAAGCCGCAGAAGGAGGCTTCTGCTGGCACCTCGGAGGCTGGGCCGAGCAGCGCCAGCGACGCCGGCAGCAGCAGCAGCAGAAACGTCGTCGACGACCGCGGCGCCGGCGAGACGAGCGGCCGGTTCCGCCGGCTGCTGTCATCGTTCGGGCTCGGCCGGAGCTCGCGGAGCACGGTGCTGCCGATCCAGCTCGACCCGTGACGCCGGCGCCGCCGCCGGGTTCGTGACGGCGTACGTTGCTCGATTAACCCCAACCCATTCCGCTGATGATTAGTCCATTCAGTCGCGTCGTGTGCATGCAATGTACAGCAATAGCAGAGATTTTTGTTCGATTTTTTTCTGATCAGTAGCTTGTGTGTTCATGGGTGCCATTCCGTTCCGGTGTGATTGATTGGTTCTTGCGCCCAGCGTCCTCGTACGTGTTCGTGTTCGTACGCGATTCCGTGCTTGCTGGTGCACCATATGTCGTCGGGATGACATGTCAACGAGTGTAACATTGCCATTACCATTTCGTCATCATTTTGTTCGTGGTCGTTGACACTCGATCATCCCAAAAGTTTCTATTTCGAAACCGATTAAGCCAGGATATCTGAAATTAAACAGGGATATTTTTGTTTGCGAGACTGCATTCGGTGCCTATTACTTTTCAGGTGCCTCCTTGTATTAGTGGCCGAGCCACGAACAGGGACTTCAAAGAAGGTGTCGTGCAAATAGGCAGGTGCCTAGCCTTAGCAGGTTGCTGAGCGCTACAGCCCCGGCACTGGTCCTAGCTCCTCCTGTTCAATTTCTGACGTCGGAGCTCGTTAGGGGAGGAGAGGCCGTTGGGGTTGATGAACGGTGTTGATTCCCGCCGTCTTCTTAGAGATGAACGGCGTTGATCCACGTTCCAAAGACCGACGCCCATGGATCAAAGGCAACCAGATTTTCAGGCGTATTACATGTAGTACTATCTGTCCTAAATTATAGTCTATTTTGATTTTTATTTAGAAAAGCTATGTGTATCTAGAATACTAGAATGACTTGAAAAATTGCTTACTTATTTAGCAAAAAAAAAACATATATGCTAATAGTGCTTTATCCGCATTCTTGTGTCATGCTGACATAAGCACGATCATAGCGACCCTTTACTCTGTTGCCACTTAATTTTGTCGTCCTTGACACAAACATTTTTTGCTTGGCTTTTAAATTACGCGTGGACGGTGACGATGATAAGATCAAGCGGGGCCAGTCAGGGATCCTCCGCCCGCTCGCCTCATTGGCTGCAGGGCCCGGGTCAACGTCCGTGAGGTAGGTTATGCAGCCCACACATCACCACTTTTGTTCATCAAAGCAAACAAGCAATTAAAGAAACATCATGGGGGCAAAAGGAACCATCATTTGATTATAACATCTTTCTAACCACCCTCCGCCATCTTCTAACCAAAACCTTTTTTCTTCTTCTTCACCGGAAGTGGTAGTGTATATGATATGAGCCATGACGACGAGGTGAAATATTTTGTTTCTCTTATGAGAGTGAGAGAGAGAGAGAGAGAGAGAGAGAGAGAGAGAGAGAGAGGTAGAATTATTTTGTGAGCGAGAGAGAGAGAGAGAGAGAGAGAGAGAGATAGAATTATTTTGTGAGCCGGGACACGGCAAGCGACGAGTTGCAGGGTTGACCACGGATGCCGCCACGGCCAACTTGCATACGCTGACGCGCCTCGCCTGCCCAGACGCAGTGTAAACAAACGCAGGCTTCAGACACAGACAGGAGCAGAAACGGCTCGATTACGACGAGCTAGCTGCATCGCTCCATGTGGATCTCCACTTGATTAGCAGCAGCGTCACGGGTTGACTTGCATCTGGCGGGGGCCTTGCTCCACGGCGACGAATAATACGCCCACATGATTGCCGGAATCTGCCTCCTAATTCTGCATGCACCGGAGAAATCGGAGGGAAGCATGCGCTCTGCATCGCCGTTTGACTTTGGTGGAGGTGGTGGTGGCCTAGTGACTAGTGTGGCGTGGCCATGCTAGCAAGCATGCCTTTGTGGACAAGGCCATTGTTTAGATTCTAAATTTGGCTTCTAAATTTCATTATGCAAAAAAGATTCTCTATCACATCAAAATGTGGGCACATGGAGTACTAAATGTAGATGAAATCAAAAACTAATTGCACAGTTTTGTTGTACTTTACGAGACGAATACTTTAAGCCTAATTAATCAATGTTTGGACAATTTTTTACAAATACAAACAAAATACTACAGTGACGCCTTTATTACAAAGTACAAACTATGGGCCAAAATTTGGATCTAAACGAGGCCAAGTACAGACTATGGGCCAAAGTTTGGTACCAAAATTTGGAAACTACACAACCAAGGAGTGAATTGAACGAGAGGGATTGAAATTTGCATTGGCAGCGCTACGGTGTGGCTTGGTTTTGTATATGCTTTGCTCACTCACTCACGCTGAAAACTGAAAAGGAGCACCGAGGATCCAGAGTCTTTTCGTCCGTAACAGTGAGATCATTCTGGAGTAATTACGTTGTCTTGCTTTCTTTGCTTCTTATATCATGCGAATTTCTCTCTCCCACGTCTAGAGGAACTATCCCTGTCGGATTACCCAATAATAGCAACGTACGTATTTGACTAGGCATGCCCCCCGGCGGAAGTACCCGTCCTTGTCCGGCCGACTGGCCGTGATCCAGCGACTTTGCAGCGGCCACCCCCGGCCCTTTCAACGGAAGCGCGCGCGTGAGCCCACGCCATAACCATTAATTGCGGATGCCACAACCTGCCCAATGGGTGGCTCCGGTGTTCCACGGTACGCACGCGGCGAGAACGACGGCGGCCGGCGGCGGCGACGAGCTCAAATCCTCGATCAATCAAGTCGGCAAACGCGTGGCGTGAAGCGAATCGTTCCGACGGGTCGCGGCCCAGAGAAATCCTGCCGCTGAACGGGCTCCGGCTTCTGCTGGCCTTATGCTTGGGCCTGCTATTTTGGCATCTCGGGCTCTCGGCAGGCCCAAGCGCACTTTGCAGCGATTTTGTTGGCCGGCCGGCCCGGGCGGGGCGCGTCGTCATCGTCAGGTCAGGTCCCATCCACCACCGCCGTCCGACTAATCACCGTCGCGCTCATTCGCGACATCCCCGCTGCTGCTGCTGCTGGCCTGCTGATTACATGCTCCCGGCTCTACCACCACCATCACCGACTGAATTGTCACCAACTGCACCATCGAATCGCCGGTGAAAGCGCGCGGCCTCCTCCGGCTCGGCTCGCCCTCCTTCCCCTCCCCCGTCGTCCTCCTGGAGCCCCTACCGAGCAGGCCGCCCTGTCGCTCACTGTTGGGCTGTCGGGGCCATCCACGGACAGGATCGCATGGACGCATGGCCCGTGGGCGCCTCGCCTCGCCGCTTTAAATTTAACCGCCCCGTAACCAACACCGCGATCCACCGCCAATCCGCGCACAGTGCCGAGTGCCAAACACAAACAGGGTGGCCTCCACAACGTAGGAGCCTTGCTAGTTTTGCCTGTCTACCCCGGCGGGGCCAATGATATATTACCCGAGAGTCCCCGTGCCGTCTCCTCCGCGGCATGGGCGGGTACTAAGTAATGCACTGCTCACGTCCGATCACTGACCAGGAACGTCGCATGTGCGTGCGTGCGGCCACCAGCACGTACGTACGCGAGACTTTGCTTGTCTTCCCCTGACCGAGCCTGAAAAAAGAAACACTCTGAATTAAACAAAGATAGGAGCGGACGGAGCGGCCTAATTATTCTGGGATGCCGCGCTGCACCTACGTCTGCGCCGTGCACGACACGAGCGCGCGGTCTTCTTCGTGTACGGCGGGAGAAAACGGGGCAGGGGGGAAAAGAAGAGTGAAGGGAAAGGAAAAAAAGAAATGCACGGACGCCGCCGGGCAGGCGAGAGCCCCCGTCTGCACGTCAAGGTTAGGAGCAGGACTGCTGCCACTGACACATCACCGAAGCTTCGCTTTTTTCTACAGGCCGGGGCCGGGGGAGTGAGTTGCATTGGTTGGTTACTCGCGCACGGCGTGTACGAGGGGGCGCTAGTGCTGCTGCTACTGCAATGAGACTGGCCATTGCCTGCCGCGCACCGCAAGGGAGAGAGGCAAAGCTTTTCGCCGGCTACTACTACACAACTGCCCCTGCGAACAAACGTCAATGCCTCACACCGGCCGGCTCGTAACTCTCGCTATCAGTCACCTGCTCGTTCAATTCGGTTGCCGTTTGGGATCCCATCGATTCAGCTTGAGGTTTGCAAAAAAAAAGCTAGTTGTGTTACCGTGGTTCAACATATAAGCGATTTTCTGGAATTCACTTACTCTTCTCTGAAAAGGGTCGACCGTCTCATTTTGATGTGAGACGAACGGTCGAGATCTGGATCGATCCCTTATCTAGCACTCAACCTCCAGGCTTCACACCTGACTGACTGACGTCCCTCTCTAACAAGACATAACCACCGACCGAGATTAAGCAGTGCATAATAAGTCTAATAAAGCTACAAAAGCAGAGCCCGGACAGGGAAGGTCGCTGCCCATGGCGTGCGTCCCTTTTCCAGATGAAATGAAACGCTGAAACCTCTGCCAGAGAAGGAGAAGCAGCCTCACACTGCCTCCCCGCATCGGCTGCACCTGCTCACACAGCACAGACAAGCTCGATCAATCGCTTGGTATAATAGTGCCCATCCGTTCGTTGTCACCGCTCCACGTCTCTCTCACAAGCTTTGCTTTCTTCCCCCCTGCTGCAGCGCCCGTACGCTTTAGAGGCCTCAACTGTTCCTGCCCCGACCCGAGCCTTGATATCTTGGCTGCTGGGACGACGCTTGAAATGGATCCACCACCGGCGCCATTCGCCTCCAGCAGCGCGTCGTCCTCGCCCTCGGCGCCGCCGCCGCCGCCGCCTTCGCCGTCGTCGTCGTCGAACGCGAGCATCACCATGGTGATCATCACCGTCGTCGGCATCCTAGCGGCGTTCGCGCTCCTCGCGAGCTACTACGCGTTCGTGACCAAGTGCCAGCTGCTGCGCGCGCTCTGGTCGCGCCACCCGCCGTGGCACCGGCGCGCGCGGGGGCCCGGCGGCGGCGGCGGCGGCTCATCCGCATGCTCCCGGTCGTCAAGTTCACGGCGGCGGCGTGCGGCGGCGCGGCCGGCGGCTGCGGCGTGGCGCCGAGGATATCCGTGTCGGAGTGCGCCGTGTGCCTGAGCGAGTTCGTGGAGCGGGAGCGCGTCCGGCTGCTTCCCAACTGCTCCCACGCCTTCCACATCGACTGCATCGACACGTGGCTGCAGGGCAGCGCCCGCTGCCCCTTCTGCCGGAGCGACGTCACGCTGCCGGCCCTGCGGTTCCCGGCGGCGGCGGTCCCCAGCCGCCGGGACACCGAGCTCGCCGTCAACGACAGCATTGTGATCGAGGTGAGAGGGGAGCACGAGAGGTGGTTCAGCGGCCACCGCAGCGCGGACGGCGCGCCGCCCGGCAGAAGGCCCCGGTGGCCGCAGCCGCAGAAGCCGCCGCGGCGCAAGGCGGAGAGCGTCGGCGACGAGGCCATCGACACGCGGAGGAAGACCTGTCTCTTATACACATCTAGATCGTTGCGGCGGTCCCTGTCCCTCGACTCCTGCTGCGACAAGCACCTCTACGTGTCCGTCCAGGAGTTGCTCGCCACGCAAAGGCAGGTGATGTGCAGCGATCCACTCGTGCATTCATGATCATCATCCATGGATGCCATGCTTCCATATAGCGCTATGTGCAGATTGCAGAAGCAGAATAGCCTGCTGGCTGACGGTAGATGCTTGTGATAAATTTTGTTTTTTTTTAAAAAAAATAGGCGTTAGTATGCAGTAACTAACTGCAAAAAAAAAAAGAAAAAAAACGCGTGCGTGGCCTTCTGTGCGGGGCACGATCCTGCGAGTCTCTTTCTCCCTTGTTTTCTGGTTCCCGGCGGGGACAGATTGCAGGTCTCTTTCTGATCGGCGGCCATGCTCGCTCGCAGTTTTGGTTGGCTGTAGGGGATCGATCGAATCGAGCCCGTACAGCGCGCTGAGCATTTTCCACGGGACCGTTGCCCGTATGAGAATCCGTTTTTTAACCGCCTTCATGATTGGCATATTGCCCGGCTATTCGGTGACCAGTGCACGGCCAAGCAGTTAACCGGATTGGACAATATTCCCGGCCGGGCCGGGGGTGAAAAGATGAGCGGCGAGGTCGCGAGGCGCTGGGCCCTAGCGCTAGCCTAGGACGACACGATCGAGCGAGCGAGGAGGAGGCCGGAAGGCTCGCCGCTCGCTGGAATCCGTAGGCCAGCGCGGCGAGCATGCCAGTGTCGCGCGCGGCAGCCTGCGCGTGCGCGCGGGCGGCTACACGGCACCTTTCCCATCGGGACGGTACGGCCACACACACGGCCCGGGGGCTCCTCGTCTAGCTACGCCTACTACGATGGAATGGATCGAATAGACGGGGTAGCCAAGCCAAGCCAGCCAGCCATCGCCCTCCCATCAGGGCGCGCTGGCCGTCGTCGCGAGGCGGGGGCGCGCGGCGCCACCGGCCATGTGCGCGCTTCGCTTTGCGGGCACGCCGAAATGGACGTGCCCTTGAAGCTATACTAGCCAACCCAACCAAACCCCGTGTTTTGCGACGCTTGGCTTGGTGTATGTCCGCGCGCGTGCGCCAAGGACCTTAACCTTACCGGCCGGCCTCTCTCTGGTCCCCGTGAATTCCATCCATTCCTAGTTGATCTCCCAAACCGCGAGTAGTAGCTTAGGTCTGCTTCCCAAGCAAAACAGTCTGTTCTGCTTGGTACTCTGGTTGTGCAGCACACCTAGTGCTTGTAATCTCTATTCCTTCTTATTAATATAAGCCAGACTTAGAGCCGGATTTTTTTTAAAAAAAATCCATCCATTCCGCATGCGTTTTTTTCTCTCATGTGATGATATACAGTGACTAACTTCAAGATGCTGAACGAACGAAACAGTCACGTTCCGTTGCTTTTGGTTTCAGCTGACGTACGGGCGGTTGCATTGCATGGGTTGGTCGAGCAGAAAGTTTTTACGAGTGTATATAAAGCAGGGTACTACTACTGCTACGGTGCACGGGGTCGCTTTTGGCTGCGCGCGCGGGTAGATTTGGTTAGCTGGCCCGGCCGGCGCACATATATACATACACACACGGGAAATCATTTAGATCCGGAGGGCGGGGCTAATGGAGGGTGGGATGTCAAAGTTGGTGTGTGCTTTCGGGTGCGGCATCGATCGATCGATCACCAGCGATGTCCCGAGGGGGACCAGGCCGGGGGGAACTGCAGGCTTGGCTAAACAACACCCCAAACCCGGGAATAATTGTGCCAATCGGCACGAGTAACGCTGGCTTTGCCGCCGCCCGGCGGCACGGGAAAAGCAGGCTTCGCTAGCTGCACGTTTCTTGGGCGCTCTGCTTCGTCGATTGATCATTGATAGTACGTACCTAATGCAAGCATTGCGTTTGCATGGTTGGTGATGGTTGCATATGCTCTGCTACAAGCCCTAGCTAGCCATAGGATTTCTCATGTTACTGCTGCTCTGAGCTAGGGAGCTCTGGATCGAGCGTGATGACTTGGTTTGGGAACACAACACTTTTGGAGTAACAACCGGGCACCGCCTCTTCTGTGAAGAATCTTGTGGTGGGTCAATCTGCAGAGTAAAAAGGACCCTGCTGTTTGGATAGAGCAGGGTTTTGCGTCAAAATCATTGCTCTAGAACATCATCGGCTTTGGATTCAAAATTCCAAACCACAACTATCCAAATATGACCCTGATAGTAAATTATCGACGCACACGCACGCAAAGAAAGGTATGCTCATGTGTGTACCGGCATGGCGTGCTGAGAGTGAGAGCATGAGGCCGTCACACGCAGAACAAATGCCATACGCAGATACGTACAATTTTCTCCGCAGCCGCCGCTCACAGGACCAGTACATTTTCTGACAATTCGGCAACGACGAGGGGATCTGATCTTGGGAGGTTGCCACTGGGGTCATCTTCATAGCTGTCCTTCCTGTAGCTTATGTATCAACTTACCAGAGCCTCTCAGCAAAACATTGTCGTTTGCTATCATGAAACCTCGCGGGTACGTCTCGTGAAAGAGAATGAGTCAATGGATTCGCACGTATAATGTACAATCTGCCTGAAAAAACCCGATATTGACCACTAGCGACGAGGGCGGCTCCAGTGTCGGCCACTGCTGATAGCTCTTCCTACTCAAATGGTGCATTGCAAACAGACACTCGGATTGTGCAAAGCAAGGACAGCTACAATACTCATACTAATTGGTGGCTACCACACAGTTTCGCCATTGACATCTACTAACAGACAAACACCTGGACTGTAATAAGGATTGCACTTCACGTGTTGTTTACTATAACATGGTAAGTAGAGGATTTCACTAGGTATCTAAAGGTTGCCAAAAGATTTTGTCGTGACAGTAGAACTGAGATTTTGTAACAGGTCTGGAATGTTCTACCATATCGAGATGACCATTGAATCTTTAAACTAAGAATCAAGTAACATTACTCATTGTTCTAGTTGATGAAAGTTGTGCGCATTGCTATTGCTGCTGTAAAATGAGGTTGAACCATGCACAGGCAATTGCAATATCATGTGGCAGAAAGGATTGAAAGTGGTTGTTCTTTGTTTGTACATGTCCTCCATATTCCTACATCATTCTGTTTCATTACCAATCAACTACGAGTTACATACATTATGGGGCGCAACTTTCTGACAAACGAGGCAAATGGGAACAAAGCGGCTGCTTGATTCCCGAACACAAGCATATAAACGACAGGAGACAAATAGATAACGATCTCACACTCCACTTACGGACCTGACAGCGGCAACTGTATGTGACCATGGAAAGAGAAGAACTAGCAGTCAGTCGGTGTGTCAGAAACAATCAAACATATCTCTTATCCCAAGGCCATAAAACTAGCAGTACGTATACCTGAGCAACCTCACGAGACTTCGTCCAAGGTAGCAAAGACAAAACAGAGACATTTCTACACCCAGTGGATGGCCACGCTCAGACGTTAACAGCACAGCAGAGGCATCAATGAACTTCGGTTTTGCAACCACTGAACTTTGCATTACAAACAGGAGCTGCAACGTTGCTTCCGACTTGCCTTTGTGCCCAGCCGCCTCCACCGGTATGATACCCACTCGCACAAGTGGGGCAACAACCATGTTAAGGAGCAATCACATCGAGCCCTCACCATCCATCACCAAATGTAGAAGTACATTGCAATCATGTCCAAAATGGAAATCAATGTCAATTGATATATGGAAGACAGACGAGAAAAAAAAATGTGTAGTTCTGCCTTTTCTGAGCGCATGCAACTATTGTGTCAACAAAATGATGGACGCGGTAAAAGAACAGAGCACCTTGCACCATTGTAGGAGTACTGGAAGTTAGAGAACATGATTGATGCAGTGATCTCTGGGGATGTATGATGTTACTGACTTACTGAGCGGTCAACCAGAGCTGCAGCAGCAGGAGTCATTAACTATCAGCACAGACATCTCTGATGCATATGGAGGAGCTCAGGATACCCATGCATGACTAAGGCTTGCAGACTGCTGAGATCATGAACAGAAATGTGCCATTGGGATTCCAGCCAGTAACACACTCTTCTGAAAGCCTTTTGTCTGCCAGCCTCTTATCACCCCTCTGAATCCTGCCTGCCAACATGTGTGACAATTAACCAATCTTTACATAGCTTGCAAACTGCAAATCCTAATCAATACACATGTTGAAGAGTATCTGTCTTTTCGTCACTCCTGCTATTGGGATGTTTATGTGCTCTCATCAATTGAAATGTGTCACAGAGGGTTACCACTGAAGATAACTGACTTGCTGACAAGCATAACAAATAAATGGGTCACATGCACTCGTACAATGAGCTGCAGTGCAGAATGCATGGAAAATTGTCCACTGTCCCACTTCAGTGAAGTTACTGACTTGATGATTCCAACTTGCCAAACATATACATCCACTTGCCGTCAAACGAATAAACTGAAGGTGAACATCATCAAACAACCGCCACAGAATGATTTCCAGTCTTTATTCACAATGTGTGCAGTGCCCTACCTGACAAAAAGACATCAAGATGCACCAATTTCTGTTATAGTGTATTAGTGTTGCCCAAATGGATTCCAAAATTGTATAATATTGAGTTTACTGTATTTAATGTCTGGATCCGGACTGACAGGATCTTCTCAGAAATACAGTTTGGCTGATTTTGTTAAAATTTGTGAAGTATGGGCCTCATAAGTATACATTGTACTCCACTTAGGTTCAGTATCTTTTATAAGGTGCAAGGTCAACATCATAATAGGAAAATACACACAAAAAAAAGGTATGGAGCATCATCCAGAGAAGTCTAAGTGAAGACAATTTAATTAGGAAAAGAAACAAACTTGACAGTATCAACCAAAACAACATCGCCAGGCTGTCAATAGAACTGCATTTGTAAAATATAGTGGATCAGTGATTGAGGGACACCACATTCCAGATTACGATGGACTCATGAGCTTCCTCAATTAGCTCAATTAAAATGCTAAAACTTCAGGTCAAACTTTAGTAAGCAAAACAACTTTCAGTTTCAGTTTACACTTTAGTATATATTCAATGTTTTCCTGCAGATTTGCATAAAGCACATGTACAATAAAACAATCTCGTAATGCTACACAAAAGCAAATAATAAGACTGAACCCCAGGAAGGACAAACATGCATTTACTGACCGAACTATTTGGCTATAGAAACAGCGTCAGAATAGTAAGTGTGGGGACCTCTTAGTCTCTTACAGGACAATGGCTTGTCATTTAGCCCAAGCAGTAGTGCCATCTACTCAAAAGATGATGAAAACTCTTGACCTGGAGAACTGGTGTTGCATGCGTAATCTGGAACTTGGAAGACAAAAATGCAATTATACAGATATCAAATATAGAAGCTCAATAGATGTGTTTAGAGAATGTTCACCACGGGCGTCACCAAGCTTGTGCCTGTGTTACGAGTCCTCATTCTCCAGATGGGATTAAACTGAAAGAAAGATCTAAATGTATCTAATTTGTAAGTGAGCAATGGACTGCTGGGTGACCTAACATTTATAATCAGATCCAAACATTTAGGCAATTTGGTTTCCTGAAAAAAAAAGGTTCGGGTCCAGTTGAAGGTTTAGTGAGGCTCTTGGCAAGCAACAATGTGTTGCTTAGTTTCGGTGAGCCTAGACCTGGGGCCATGTTGTTTGGTTGGCTGCCCTGAGACAAACACACCCTTCAGTAAACAAAGCTAAATATCAGAAACTCACACAGAAAATGTAAAAGGCCTACTAAAAACATATGGACATGCCCACCGGAAAATTAAGCGTTCTCTCTGCTGCCTCCATTAACAGACTTCATGTTCCTTGGTTAAGTGTTAAAAGGTAGTCAATTCAAAATAGCCTGGTAAAATTGCTTAAGCAATCAAATCAATTGCAAGCTAACTACATCAGTAAAAGTCATGAAATCGGGAGGTATAATCTAAGATGAATGGAGTTTAATGGCAATAATATACAAACTCAGAAGAGTTCCTTTATAATATAATGGGAGACTAAGATATGTACTATGTCAATTACGTATCCATATTTACCATTGCTTTTGTAATATTTAGACCCATGCCACTGTTCAATTTAGGCCAACGCCATACCATTTCCAGAGGCATGAATCAACAAGCTTTAACAGTAAAATTAGTATGTCAGCAGTATAAATGGAACAAGTTTTACCCAGTGATGGCATGATTCGGCATATTAAAAAAACAGCGGGATATGTAAAAACTAAGCACAAACCTATTCCGAATGTAATATATCCAGTAGGAGCCTGCCCCTCCTGTTTCTTAGAAAAGTACTCAGAAACTTGGTATTATATTGCAGAATATAAGCCTCACTCCATACATGGTGCCAGCTCGAGGCTACAGTTCTACACTGCTCACACCTCATGAAAATTGTCATATACTAGCTTTTCTCAATAAGATTTCTTGCATGTTCAAATCACCATTTGCGTTGTACTGTTGTAGAGTAAGAAAAAATATATAACAATGGAAACGCCAAATGCTAAATAAAAAGATTGAAGGAATACTGGTACAACAGCAATTTACCATCAAATAATCTAAATGTTGACATTGATTGAGAAACACTAGTCGCGGTGTTCAGGTAGCACCGGCAATGAATTTGCAGGAAATACTGCATGACGCAACCCTTGCGCCTTCATCCTAAGCTGCTCTTTTAGCCTACAAGCTTCTCTGAGTTCCTCTGAGGAACCAGTGCCACAGCTTTTGTAAGCATCTATGACTTGTTCTTGAAAGTCCATAGCAAGTTTGTAGCTGCATCAAAAGTAGCATTAGATGCAAAAACAGCCAAAACGGTTTCCATGGTGTATAAAGACAGTCACTACACAAGGAACCATGCAAGAACATGCCCAACAAACACATGGTCCATTCAGCTGTAAATATGAATTGATGTTATTGAGCGTAAAAAGCTACTGCTCAAGAAGTTCATATACTAATATGTGTATAAAATCAAAAAAGCAAGCATATATATTGAAAATATATAAACAAATGTCAGGATGCACCATCCATGCTCTACTTAATGCCGAAATAGGCGGAAAGTTCATTTCCACAGCACACTGATAGCATCAGAGCATATAAAAACAACAAGCATCATTTACGGATAAATCAGCAAGCACCACAACAACATAGTTTCCAGATCATCCTAGTACATTTGATTTGCAATAGGGCAAAATCCATCCTCCAATATATGGGAACAACGAAGGGTTGTGACAAAGACCGAACCGTTAATCAACTTGGCATCATTATTACTTTTACCAACTTTAAACTCATGGAATTGTGTGAGGTTATGGTACGGCTTTGCAGGTATTGGCAGAACAGGAAAGTCAAGGTGCCACAAAGGTTATTTAATGCTTCTTTGCAGTCATATGTTATGGTATGGCCTCCTATCTCTATTGATTTGCAATAGATGAGAAGTATACATAAGGTTACATATAGCTTTGTACTTTCTGTATTGGCAAGCGAGGGTGCCCACGAGGCCACAGTTATTTGCTTAATGGGCAGTTGGATAGCACAATGACACTAACTTGCAAGCAATAGTTGAGTGCTAAGGTAGCACACCTATATTGACACAAAAGCGTACCTCAGCAGTGCAATTATTCAAAAGACAAGCATGCGGAATGAATTACCTTCCCATCATTCCGTACGCATTTGCAAGGGACTGATTTGTGTCAATGGAATCCTCATGTGTTGGCCCGAATGCGGCATGTATAATACCCTTTGCAAGTGTGAGGAACTTCAAAGCTGATTCATGTTGGCCCATCTCAAGATAGGCCTGCCCCAAATGCTTATAAGCAAAACCTAACCCAAAGTGTTGCGGGCCAAAGCAATTCTTCAACTTATCAACTGCGCTCTTCAGATAAGGAACAGACTCAGCAACTCTTTCCGTGAGCAGGAGGAGCCACCCCATCCTTGCAGAGATGCTGCCGTCAATGTGCTGCATCTCCTTGGTACCCTGAAGAATCGCAAGTGTTTTCTTCATCAAGCTCAAAGCCGTTTCAAATTCTCCCATTGCCTCATACAACAGTGATATCTCTGCAAATGCCTCAGCAAACCGCTCAAGGTTGACGGAATCCTTTGTGTCGATAATCCCACGAGCAATATCCAAGCACCGTTTTGAGTCCCCGATCCTCTCCTGGGAGCTCAAGATCTTTGCCATTGTAATATAAGCTAGTGCACGTTCCTCGCTCTCTTTGTCGGCCCGCTTCATCACCCTCTTAAGGTCATCCAACGCCTCCTCCGATCTCCCCAACAAAATACGGATGTTGGCACCATCAATTTCTACCTGGGAAAGCTCAACATTCAATCCCAATCGCTCATACACCATCCTAGCAAGCTCGATTTGCTCCATTGCCTCCACATGGCGACCTAACCCTGTATAGACAACTGCGAGAAGCCGCCGGACCTTAGCCAACTCTGCCGAGTCGCTGCCAAATCGGCCCTCTGCAATCCCCAACCCCTTCAAACACAACGGCAGCGCCTTGGCAAAGTCCAGTACACCGGCATAGGCCTCGGCCACGTCCCTGTATGTGTCCCCCAGCTCCCGACTCCCTTCATCCAGGCAGGCCCTCTTCAGGTCCAGCGCGCGCTGGAAGTCGCCCACCGCGTCCCACCGCCGGCCCACGGCCATCTTCGTGCGCGCCAGCTGCTCGTGCACGGCGGCGCCGACCGCCGCCACCTCAGTGTCCCCGCACCGCGCGGGGGCAAGGTAGTCGACGACCTCCGCGGCGGCGCCGAGGGACTCGAGCCCGTCGCTGGCGAGGCCGACGCGGGAGGCGGCGGCGCCGGCGAGGCGGAGCGCGCGCGCGACGGGGAGCGACCACCCGCCGTGGGACTCCTGCAGCGGGGCGAGCGCCTTGAGGGCGAGGTCGAGGGCCTGACGGTGGTCGCCCTCGGACTCGTGGAGCTCCGCGGCCTCCAGGAACGCGAGGCCCGCGGGCTTGGCCGCCGCCGCCGCCGCGTCGGGAGGAGGAGGACCAGGAGGGCTCGGGGCTAGGGTTTGGGTGGAGAAGGGGAGGATGCGGGGGCGCGGGTGGTGCGGAGGCGGCCGGTGGAGCAGCGGCAGCGGGGCTCGGGCGCGGATCGGCCTGGAGAGGCAGGCCAGGAGGAGGGATATCGGCAGCCGCCGCATCGCTGGGGTTTAGCGGTTGACGACTCGGGGGCGCAGGAGAACGAGAGGGTTTAGCAGCAATTCAGGTGCCTTGCGCGCCGGCACGCGACGGGTGTACGGCAGATTGGCAGAACGCACGGCCGGCGAGAAGGCAAAGGCTGGGTGGAAATCGCGGCGCGGGGAGCCGGTGGCGCTTGGGGACACCGCGCCCGGCCGGTGTTTTCCTCTCTTGCTGTGAGACTGACTGTGACCACGGGATGATGGGCTGCAGCCAGAAAGGCGCGGTCGCCTCGCTCGTGGCTTCACGTATCACGATCACGGTCACGGTCACGGCTGCCGTGCCGCTGGCCGCCGCCGATGACCTCCACTGGTCATTCCTCAATATAAAAATATCGCTTATTTGAGAAGCGGATCTAAACCCGCTTCTATGTTTTATTATAAATGAGGACGATGGAGAGAAGCGTGGTCAAAACATTATAAAAAATTGTGTCGTTTGACTTCTAATTTTGACCTGTGATGGCATGGCAGGCGTCATCTCTGAAGAGTTTTTTTTTTGAAAAAATCATCTCTGAAGAGGTACCCGGCCCAGCTCTCGCTCACGGCATGAATGTGCACGGTTGGGGGATACAATCAACTGTCTTCACGGTGTTCATGCAGCACAAGCCGGTTGACTGGCTCATCGGCTTCGACCTCAAGCTCTGGTGCATCGGGTACTCGGTCGGTAACTTTACTCGAACACAAACTAAAATGGAATCCCATTCCACTGATGATATATGTTGCTACACAGTTCATGAGCCTGTACATCCATGTGTGTTCTTCATTCAGGGACTCGCCTGCAACGGCTTCACAGTGTTCGTCCAGCTGTGGTGCATTGAGAAGAAAGGCCCCGTCTTTGTAACCATGTGCAACCTCCTATCGACGATCGTGGTGGCTATCGTGGCCTACTTCATCTTCGGTGAGAACCTATACGTAGGAAGGTATACAAGAAACACACATATTGTTAAGTGTTATGTTCTCTGGTCCTGAAGTCTAGTGTCATTGTGTTTTCTATGATGGCTGAATTCCGATGTCTTTTTGTTGATGTGCGGCATAATCGGAGGGGTAGTTGTGATCCTGGGCCTGTGGGGCAAGGAGAAGGACCAAGAGCACGGCGCGAGCAAAGAGCAGGAGCTCGAGCTGGACTACGAGAAGCAGGCGAGGAAGGTGAGCGACGCCTACGCGGTGGAGAACGGAATCGAAGCTTCCAGAGTTCCAGGACGATGAAGTGACGCGATCAGACGTTGCCATTCGCCAATGACCAGCAGATCGCTTATTAGGCAAAGTGCCGCACTCCTGTTCCGATCCATGTACAAAATTGTTGGGAATATGCCCAAGAGACAACTGGATTCGATCCACTAGTCTTAATGGGCCACAAATGTTGTGAAGCCCATTAACAGGGGAAGGGGTGCTTTATTTATTAGTCCCATATTGCTAATGGAACATGGTGTAGAGAATTTCATCCAAATAAATAGAGACCAAACCCCTCCTGAAAAAGACATGACTTCCAAGCAATAGTTGCTTTTCTCCCCATCGTGCTCGCGGACCTAGCAGTCCGGTGCGCGACGTTTCAATCCTCGTACGTGTGGATACCTCGGAGGTGCTGCGCTTGGAGCACAAGGACGAACCGCACGTGCAGGACCAGACGGACGTAAGCAACTGCACTGCACTGCCACTTCGACGCGTTCGTCTACATCACAGCTTTCCTCAATGGGAACCTAGAGGAGAATGTATACATGATACAACCAGAAGGTTTTGTCAATCCAACTAATGCTGAAAAAATTTGCAAGCTTCAGAAATCAATCTATGGATTAAAGCAAGCATCTCGGAGTTGGAACCTTCGTTTTGATGAGGTAGTCAAAGGGTTTGACTTCCGGCAGAATGAAGAAGAGGCTTGTGTTTACAAGAAGGAAAGTGGGAGCTCTGTTGTATTTCTAATCTTGTATGTGGATGACATATTGTTGATTGAGAATGATATTCCTATGCTAGAATCCGTTAAGACTTCGCTGAAAAATAGTTTTTCTATGAAGGACTTAGGGGAAGCTGCATACATTCTGGGCATAAGGATCTATAGGGATAGATCAAGGAGGCTTATAGGATTAAGTCAAGATACTTATATTGACAAGGTGCTGAATCGGTTCAGCATGGAACAGTCCAAGAAAGGGTTCTTGCCTATGTCACATGGCATACACCTCAGCAAGACTCAGTGTCCTACGACGACTGATGAGCGGGAGCGCATGAGTAAGGTTCCTTATGCTTCAGCAATTGGATCCATCATGTACGCCATGATAAGTACTCGTCCAGATGTCTCATATGCTCTAAGTGTTACGAGCAGACACCAGACTAATCCAGGTGAAAGTCACTGGACAGCGGTGAAAAACATTCTTAAGTACTTTAGAAGGACTAAAGATGTGTTCCTAGTCTATGGAGGTGAGGAAGAGCTCATTGTAAAGGGTTACACTGATGCTAGTTTCCAAACTGATCCAGACGATTCAAAGTCGCAATCAGGATTTGTGTTCACAATAAACGGTGGTGCTGTAAGCTGGAAAAGTTCTAAGCAAGATACTGTGGCTGATTCTACAACGGAAGCAGAGTACATCGCAGCTTCGGAAGCGGCGAAGGAAGGTGTTTGGATGAGGAAGTTTCTCATTGAGCTTGGTGTGTTTCCCAATGCATCTAGCCCATTGGAACTCTACTGTGACAACAATGGGGCAATTGCACAGGCTAAGGAGCCGAGGAATCACCAGAAAAACAAACATGTACTGCGGAAGTTTCACCTCATTCGAGAGTTCGTTAGACGTGGTGAGATAAAGATATGCAAAATACATACGGATTTGAATATTGCTGATCCTTTGACAAAGGCTCTTCCACGGCCTAAACATGAATCACACACGAGAGCTATGGGTATTAGATATCATTTAGATTAGCTCCAGTGTGAGTGGACAATGTTTTGTATCTATGACATATTGTTTATTTATTGAATATCCATGAAAGGCAACTTGTATATGATTAGCAATTATGTGAATTGTCTGTGAAACTCAATACTTGTATGGTTATTCAAAAGGATTGTCCCTAATTTGATTAGCACATGTATTAGTTGATGACTATGTTTCACAAGTCATGGACATGGAGATGTCAAACTAATAATGTGGGCACATGTATGACATGGGGCTGGACTGACCCAGTTTGAGACTTGTTTATCTCTTCTTCACAACGCGTATGCTTTGTCCTTAGACCTGAGATTGTCGTATGTACTCAAGATGTGAATTGACCTACTTAGGGACTACCAAACGCTGCACCGTAACTGGGTAGTTATAAAGGTGGTTTTCGGGTTTGTCAAGAAGCATGCTGTGAGGCATGGTCAATCAAGATGGGATTTGCCCCTCTCTATACGAGAGAGATATCTCTGGGCCCCTCGAGTGATCGGATCAAGAAATGCATGGCCGTGCTAGGTTAAGTGTTAACCTCTTGAAGGATCCGACTCACAGATTCGAGAAAGGGAGGTCTTACTTGGAGTTAGACCAAATATCGTGAGGCAAAGGGAATAGCTTGTACGTGATGTTGTGGTGGTTCGTCTGATATGATCTTTACGTATTCATGGGAGTTGACACGTCTTGCTAGAGGCCGCTATCAACTATTGGAACGAGTAGGAGTACTCGAACCATGTCTATGTGTACGTGAACCCATAGGGTCACACACTTAAGAGGTTTGGAACACTGAAAACTTGCTTATGAGATTGTCTCTAGTGCAAGTGGGAGATTGTTGGGAATATGCCCAAGAGACAACTGGATTCGATCCACTAGTCTTAATGGGCCACAAATGTTGTGAAGCCCATTACCAGGGGAAGGGGTGCTTTATTTATTAGTCCCATATTGCTAATGGAACATGGTGTGGAGAATTTCATCCAAATAAATAGAGACCAAACCCCTCCTGAAAAAGACACGACTTCCAAGCAATAGTTGCTTTTCTCCCCATCGTGCTCGCGGACCTAGCAGTCCGGTGCGCGACGTTTCAATCCTCGTACGTGTGGATACCTCGGAGGTGCTGCGCTTGGAGCACAAGGACGAACCGCACGTGCAGGACCAGACGGACGTAAGCAACTGCACTGCACTGCCACTTCGACGCGTTCGTCTACATCGAGACGGCTTCCGCTGCAACTGCGCGTCAAGTGGTAACAATCTGTGATCTATAACTGCTGCTGTTCCTAATTTTGGGTGAACGAGTTTTGTGTGAGCTAGCGTAGCCTCCATCGTTACCCAACAGTGGTACCAGAGCCGTAGCTGTTTCGTTATAGATTCGGATATATGCATATAGAGATATGCTTGGATGTAGATTAGTCTCTGATCGGTTTGTGATCTCCACTATGATGGTAGTGTAACGAATTACTCCTACCGGTCGGAATTCCGCCACCGGAGTTAAGTGATACACGTAAACCCAGGCATGGTGAAATATAGATCAATGTGATTGGTCGGATCGAATTTAGGTATATTGACGGTAGCGATAACGGCGGACGGTCCGTGCAAGAACGCCATGATCAGAATGGAACCTTTGAGAACTTGACTCTCAGTAGCCAAGAGGTGATGCAGGTGTGGGTGGAGTATGATAGAGAGAAGACACAGATTGACGTCACCATGGCTCCTCTAGCTATGATCAAACCTAGGAGATCAACAGTGTCAGCCATCTACAACCTCTCAGATGTGCTCACCGATGTGGCGTACATCGGCTTCTCATCATCAACAGGCAAGATCAACACACAACACTATGTTCTTGGCTGGAGCTTCGCCATGAACAACCCTGCTCCATCCATTAATGTAACCATGCTTCCAAAGCTTCCACAACATCATCTAAAGGGTCGGCGATCTTGGGTGTTAGAGGTAGTCCTGCCCATAGGAACTACAACATTTCTCCTGTCATTGGGAACCATTGCTTTCTTGGTCGTGCGGAGGCATTTCAAGTATGCGGAGGTCCGAGACGACTGGGAGTTGGAGTTTGGTCCACACCGCTTCTCATACAAAGATTTGTTCCATGCGACGGGGGAATTTGAGAACAAAAATCTTCTTGGAGTTGGAGGATTTGGCAGAGTGTACAAAGGGGTGCTCCCGAGATCAAGATTGGAGATAGCCGTGAAGAGGGTGTCGCATGACTCCAAGCAAGGCATGAAGGAATTCATAGCAGAGATTGTCAGCATAGGATGTCTTCAGAACCGTAATCTCGTCCAGTTGCTTGGCTATTGCCGGCGCAAAGGTGAGCTCATCTTAGTATATGAGTACATGCCCAATGGAAGCTTGGATAAATATCTTCATAATAGCAAAGAGGTTAACTTTGTGTTGAGTTGGACTCAAAGGTTTCAGATCATCAAGGGAATTGCATCTGGGCTGCTGTATCTCCATGAGGAGTGGGAGAAGGTGGTTGTTCACCGAGACATCAAGGCAAGCAATCTTCTCCTTGATGATGGGATGAATGGACGATTGGGTGATTTTGGCCTTGCAAGGCTGTATGACCATGGTGTCGAGCCACAAACTACACATGTGGTTGGCACCATAGGTTACCTTGCTCCAGAGCTAGCACGCAGCGGAAATGCCACTCCTCCTACAGATGTTTTTGCCTTTGGTATGTTCATCCTTGAGGTCACCTGTGGTCAAAGGCCTGTCAATCACCAAAACACGCAAGATAGTCAGGTCATGTTGGTTGATTGGGTGCTTGACAAGGTGCAGAAAGGATCGTTCCGTGATACAGTGGATGCTAGGTGTTGGAAATATGCCCAAGAGACAACTGGATTCGATCCACTAGTCTTAATGGGCCACAAATGTTGTGAAGCCCATTACCAGGGGAAGGGGTGCTTTATTTATTAGTCCCATATTGCTAATGGAACATGGTGTGGAGAATTTCATCCAAATAAATAGAGACCAAACCCCTCCTGAAAAAGATACGACTTCCAAGCAATAGTTGCTTTTCTCCCCATCGTGCTCGCGGACCTAGCAGTCCGGTGCGCGACGTTTCAATCCTCGTACGTGTGGATACCTCGGAGGTGCTGCGCTTGGAGCACAAGGACGAACCGCACGTGCAGGACCAGACGGACGTAAGCAACTGCACTGCACTGCCACTTCGACGCGTTCGTCTACATCAAGACGGCTTCCGCTGCAACTGCGCGTCAAGTGGTAACAATCTGTGATCTATAACTGCTGCTGTTCCTAATTTTGGGTGAACGAGTTTTGTGTGAGCTAGCGTAGCCTCCATCGTTACCCAACAGTGGTACCAGAGCCGTAGCTGTTTCGTTATAGATTCGGATATATGCATATAGAGATATGCTTGGATGTAGATTAGTCTCTGATCGGTTTGTGATCTCCACTATGATGGTAGTGTAACGAATTACTCCTACCGGTCGGAATTCCGCCACCGGAGTTAAGTGATACACGTAAACCCAGGCATGGTGAAATATAGATCAATGTGATTGGTCGGATCGAATTTAGGTATATTGACGGTAGCGATAACGGCGGACGGTCCGTGCAAGAACGCCATGATCAGAATGGAACCTTTGAGAACTTGACTCTCAGTAGCCAAGAGGTGATGCAGGTGTGGGTGGAGTATGATAGAGAGAAGACACAGATTGACGTCACCATGGCTCCTCTAGCTATGATCAAACCTAGGAGATCAACAGTGTCAGCCATCTACAACCTCTCAGATGTGCTCACCGATGTGGCGTACATCGGCTTCTCATCATCAACAGGCAAGATCAACACACAACACTATGTTCTTGGCTGGAGCTTCGCCATGAACAACCCTGCTCCATCCATTAATGTAACCATGCTTCCAAAGCTTCCACAACATCATCTAAAGGGTCGGCGATCTTGGGTGTTAGAGGTAGTCCTGCCCATAGGAACTACAACATTTCTCCTGTCATTGGGAACCATTGCTTTCTTGGTCGTGCGGAGGCATTTCAAGTATGCGGAGGTCCGAGACGACTGGGAGTTGGAGTTTGGTCCACACCGCTTCTCATACAAAGATTTGTTCCATGCGACGGGGGAATTTGAGAACAAAAATCTTCTTGGAGTTGGAGGATTTGGCAGAGTGTACAAAGGGGTGCTCCCGAGATCAAGATTGGAGATAGCCGTGAAGAGGGTGTCGCATGACTCCAAGCAAGGCATGAAGGAATTCATAGCAGAGATTGTCAGCATAGGATGTCTTCAGAACCGTAATCTCGTCCAGTTGCTTGGCTATTGCCGGCGCAAAGGTGAGCTCATCTTAGTATATGAGTACATGCCCAATGGAAGCTTGGATAAATATCTTCATAATAGCAAAGAGGTTAACTTTGTGTTGAGTTGGACTCAAAGGTTTCAGATCATCAAGGGAATTGCATCTGGGCTGCTGTATCTCCATGAGGAGTGGGAGAAGGTGGTTGTTCACCGAGACATCAAGGCAAGCAATCTTCTCCTTGATGATGGGATGAATGGACGATTGGGTGATTTTGGCCTTGCAAGGCAATTTCACCGATTCTCACCTGAACTATGCAACGCGGAGACAGAGATTGTGAAACGCGTCTATCAAATTGATCATTTCATGGGTATACCAAATTCAGTGAGGCCTTGTTTAGATCCCAATTTGGGAGCTCCCAATTTAGGAGTTTCCAAACATTGGAGGACTGTAGCATTTCGTTTGTATGTGTAAAAAATTATCCAAAAATTAATTAATTAGGCTCAAAATGTTCGTCTCGCAGAGTACAACAAAACTGTGTAATTAGTTTTTGATTTCATCTACGTTTAGTACTCCATACATGTGCCGACATTATGATGTGATGAAAATCTTCTTTTTGCATAGTGAATTTGGGTGTGCAAATTTGGGATGGCCTTGTTTGGGAGTTGTTTTTTAAACTAAACAAGGCACTAGTTTGCAGCCACTTCCATTTTATTAACTATGTTCGTTCGTGCAACCCACGCTGTGGTGACAATCCGAACAACTTCTCTAGACCTTTAAAAGTCTTACGGAGTATCTATACTCCGTGCTAGTTTTTTTCCACGAAATACAAGAACGTCATATAACATTAAAATAATAATTAATCATGAAGATGATAGCGTGGAATACTCAAATGTAGATAGAAGTTTTAAAAAAGCCTAGTCAAATAGGCTATGATAAATCCGCTTTAGCTAAGATGGTTTCGTGCGACTTCAGCACTACTCGTAGAAATCACGAGACTTTTTGGACGTGTTTCTTTCCAAGAGAAATATATTTTTAAAAGAATATTATATGCATGGAGTATTAAATAAAATCTATATATAAAATATTTTTAGAGATGGTGTAACTTTACGCGACGAATCTAATGAACCTAATTAGTCTATGATTTACTACAGTAATACTATAGTAACCATCGTCTAATCGTACGGTCAAAGGCTTTATTATATTTGTCTCGTGAATTAATTCGGAGTTGTGAAAATAGTTTTATAAATTAACTTTATTTAATACCCTTAATTATTGGTGAAACGAGTGGAAATTTTTTTATGTCTTTTTCGTTATAAACACGGCCAGGCTCCACCGAACTTTGTCGCGACTTTTTTCTTATAAAAAAAAGAAAACTACGCCATGTTTAAATTCCAAATTCTACCCCCAAAGTTCACTATGTAAAAAGAAGATTATCATCACATCAAAATGTTATAGCATGCATGTAGTGCTAAATATAGATAAAATCAAAAACTAATTGCACAGTTTTGTTGTACTCTACCGAACATTTTAAGCCTAATTAATCATTTTTTGGATAATTTTCACACATACAAACGAAATGCTACGGTGACGTACGCACCCTGAAAACTTAAGTTTGGCTCCCAATTTTAGCGAGGCCTACTTTGTCGTAACTTTTACGGACGTACTGACTGTCAGTTCCTACGGTCAAGGTCGTACCGATGTTTTTCAACAGAACACCACCTCGGCCACCGTGTTTGTATCACAGCCCTGCCCCCAGTATTTAAACACGTTTGGACTCTGAAGGCACGATTTTTTTTTTTTTGCTTTGAATAGTGAGCACCTAATTTATTTAATCGCATCACTAGAACATCTGCAGTGAGTTTTTTTTTACGGTTAGCGCCCCCACGGCCCCAGCTGTAAAAAGTCATAAACCACCCTGCTGCCATCCTGGCCCAGCTGGAAAACGAAGCCGCCGCAGTAGTTTTTTTTTGAAATAATAAAAGCAGCGCATTTACGCCACCCCTGCTGCGCGGCCCGCGGCCCGTACCCTGTCCGCGACTGAGCTGTGCCCACGCTGTGCGCGCTGCTGAGATGCGGTGGTCCACCCATCCCACGACGCGGGCACCACACCTACCGCCTCCCTCCTCCGGTCCTCCCTCTTCCGGCTCCGCACCTGCACGCCATTCCTCCTCTCCTCCACGCGCTTCCGGATTCAAAATTTCCCTGGGGCTGCAGGCCTGCAGCACAGGGGCGCGTCGAGTCGGGCCAGCCTCGCGCGTCCGTGGGGGATCGTGCGGTGCGGTGCGGTGAGTGAGGTCGCGCCGTGGCACGGGGGCTCGTGGTCGGTCGGGGAACAGGCACAGGCCTAGTGGGGGGCATTCTCGTGAAATTTCTCCGAGATCCGGTGGTACTTGGGGGGACAGGCCTCCCCGGGCGCGATTTGGTCCAATGGTTTGCGAAAACAGCCCTTTGGTTTCCTTGAATTCTTAAATTAAATAGGCAGGGGACGAAATTTGAACGGGCACACCAAACTCCCAAAGGCGTGGGCGTGGGACGTGGGTGGTGAAGTATGCCAAACCTTCTCCGTGGTCTAATCAGGCAGCTTCGATTTTTCATGGCAATTATCAGATTCAACGGCGTCCTAATGTTCAAGCGAACTACCTTTTTCTTATTTACATTGAACCAGTTATTTTGAGCATAATTTTACATTGATACTTGCATGCTTTCTAATGAACCATTCTAATGATAATGCGGTAACCAAGCAATATGTTTTATTAGTTAAAAAAATGAACCGGAGCTACGATAGTGGAACTATTTACATGGGGCATCTGTTCCCTGCTAAAATGTATAACGATTTAATGAATGGTTAGTGCTACATTGCAGAGCATGTATATTAGTACTGCAAATTTTTATGAAGCAACTTGCATTCACATGATAAATATATTATAAATAAATAATCTAGTCTAATCTAAGCCAACATAAAAATCTAAAGAAGAAAACACTTTCATTTCATAGAACCATGTTTTACCACAATGTTCAACTGATATGCGGTAGGTCAACCACACATGTTTTTAAATAACATGTAATCAACATCCGTAGCATCATCGTGTTAGTTATTGTGTTGTACCTGAAGACACTCTCTTAAAATTATCCATTATATTTGCACTGAATCAATAGTATAAAAAACATTAACCCGGCCAATATTCTAAAAGTGTTTGATATAACTCTTTCTAATGATTATATTTGTTTGTTTCCATAATAGAAGGGTTTGTCTATATTAATAAATGACTAAACTTAGCTTTTTCTGACACATAATGTTTTAGCCGTCAGATCAAAATCACGTGAATCGTCTTCATCTTCTACCTCTCGCCTATTGGTCTTCTTCTCCCCGATGCAAACTCGGCGATGCTTTCTGCTCTCCTCGATCCTACTTTTTCATCCTAACCCTAAGAGCTAAAATGCGCCCGTCTGGTGCCATTCGACGGTGGCATTTCACCTCCCACGTATCCCGCCGATACCGCCACCACTCCAAGATTAGACTTCTATCAGAACTTTTTATTAAGCCCAATAAACTTTGAAGAAACCAATCCCGAGCTCATGATTATAACACACACCACAACCCTAATTTGGCTAAAGCTTCCATCTTACATGGGGAAGAAACTCAGTCATCCATAGCTTGGTGCACGGAGGTCAGCAGAAAACAGAAAATTATCTAAATAAATTCTCGTGTCGTTAAAATTTAGTTTTTGTAACACAACATCTTCATCAATAACATAAAAAAGGAGTAATTCCTACTCCACACAAGAACATTCCTAACAATATTGTGTCCTCGAGTTCGTTCCCCATGTTCCTCTCACGTCGAGCTTGCTCGGAACATTCCTGCAAACTTCCAGCCGGACTCGAAGTCGCGCAAAGCAACCGAGAGAAGTGTGACACTCGGGGAGACGGATGCAATACCGCAGAACGCGAGGGGTGCGCCCCCGGAAAGAGGCTACCACCGCGCGTGGTTATAAGTACAGCGTGGGGCTCGCCTCGGACAAGCCCCCGGCCGTCTCCATCCCAGATTCCGAGAGCGCTCAACAGGCCAGGTCCCATCGCGCCGCGGCACCCCTCTCCCGTCCCGCCCGGTCGCCTCGCCGCCGCTGCCGAGATGGGGTTCGTGTCCTTCGTCGGGAGGGTGCTGTTCGTCGCCGCCTTCCTCCTCTCCGCCTACCAGGAGTACGCGCCTCTCCCCCTTCATTTACTTCTCTTCTCATTGTTGTCGTGCTTGCTCGCCTGTGTCGTTTCGAGTCCGGGTTCGGTAGATCTGGCGCGGCGTCAGCGAAATCCCAGTGGAAATGGGGTGCTGGGGGCACCCAAGTGCGTGGATCTCGCGGTGGATAGTTTGATTTGTGGGGTCACGGGGTGTGGATCTGCTCTTTTTTTTTAAAAAAAAAGTCCTGCATGGTACAGGGAAGCGACGTAATTATGGTCTTAGGCCTTTTCGATCTGCATCTGGGCAGTTGAATTGTGGCATTGATCTGGAGATCTGGAGGCAGCTGAAGTAGAACATTGTGTATGCACTTATTCTAAGTTTCTTAATGCCACTTGTACACTGATCTGGGGTTTGGACCTTGTAGTTTGTTTGATTTGTTACTTTGGTGGTACCGAGTATTGCAATCGCCGCCCGATCAACTTAGTATCATCCCCGTAATCAAATTTCAAATCAGGCTTTTCTTTAACTTGTGTGGTCCTTCAGCCTCTGGAGATTTAGGCTTACAGATACATGGACTGAATCAGCATTGAGATTAGTGCGCTACCTGGGAAGTAAGTAAACATAATCTAACACCTCATCTTGGTAGTGATATACCAACACACATTCAGCACGATAATTATCAATCACGAGCAATTTTCATGTAGTCCTACATGCGGAAACCCACAGGTTATCACTTGCGAGTTGTTTTCAGTTGCTATAAACTATTAGGATGCTTGCTTGGGAGATAAGAGAAGTAACAAAACACAAGATCTTCATTTTACTGCTTCGGTGCAAGTGGAGATTGTGAGCAAGCAAAAACACATAGAGCACTGGCTAAGATCACAAAACTGCTTGAAATCCATTTATTTTCTTTCCTTCTCTTCTTTTTTGTTGTAACTTGTAACAAAGTGAGGGGCTATGGTTTTTATTTTTTGATTCCCTGCTTTTCCAAGGAAGCATTAAGCAACGGAAGTCAGTGTCTCACAATTTCTGGAAGTGTATCTGCACTTGGGCTCTTTGTCACCGGTGTAGCACAAGAATGCTGCGACACTTATGTAGTTATGTCTGTCATGATTGTTTCCTAGTCAAGTCCTATTGCTACATGGTGTTGCCCACTTAAGTCTGCAATGGAAGGGTTTAAGGGGGGGAGTTTGACAAGTTCATGGCTAATGCCAGTAGGAAAAATTCGTAGGCTAAAGAGGATCCATTTTGAAGGATCAACTTTGTCACGGGGTCTGTGGGTTGCGATAGTCTCAGGCAACACTGTTTTTGCTCATACCAGGATCAATGCTTTGTTCGCTTTTCAGTATTAGCCCTTGTTTAGTTCCCAAAAAGCAACCCCAAAATTCACTATGTAAAAAGAAGATTCCCATCACATCAAAATGTCAGCTCATGCATGGAGTACTAAATGTAGATGAAATCAAAAACTAACTGCACAGTTTTGTTGTATTCTGCGAGATGAACATTTTGAGCTTAATTAATCAATTTTTGGACAATTTTTCACACATACAAACGAAATGCTACAGTGACGCAATGATTACGAAGTGACCCCAAACCCCCAAATCTCCGCCCCCTATTTTGCATCTAAACAAGGCCTTAGTTTCAATTGAGATGTCCTTAACCAACTTGCTCAATTGAAGCACACCACACACCTCACCTCACAAGCAGTTGTTCTTTACAATTTCCTTTGGCTGTCTAGTTCTAGCTCTCATGCAGAAGCATTTAGGATAACTACTGTTTCTTTTACTTGATCATATGTTAGAAGAATTAATAGTCTTGGTAGTTGGTACTTCATACCTGGTTTTATGCTCATTCATTAAATTGTATCTGGTTCTGAGTGCAGGTTCAACGAATTCGGAACTGATGGTGGGCCTGCAGCAAAGGCCCTTCAGCCCAAGTTCAACGTGTTTGTCAAAAATATCTCCTCACATCTGGGAGTAGTTGTACCTCATATTGAGGTGATAATATACTTATGGTATCCTTCTGGTTGCTGTGTTGTGGATCATTGTTTTATGTAGCTTATGTTTTTCTTTTATTTACCCAGTTGAAGCATGTGATTGCTGCTACAATTGCCCTTAAGGGAGTTGGAAGTCTCCTTTTCATCTTGAGCAGCTCTCTTGGTGCTTATCTCCTGGTATGTACTCTGCTTGTGTTGCCGCTATCTATTTCCTTCAATTTTTCACCTTTCCTTTTATAAGCAACTACTCACATTCACCCCTTGTTCTGAGAACTACTTCGTTGGAAATGAAGGATCTATATCTAGAAGCACATGATAACGCATTCATGCAGAAATCATCTTCGTGTAGTTACTTGTGGTTTTGTCTTCAGTTGAATCTAAATGCCAGCAACTTATTTTAGTTTCAGTGTTCGATTTGTATCATAATTGAACCTGGTTGCCTAGTTTAAATGTTGTTTTACTATTGAGAAATAGATAATGATATCCTTACCTTTCACATTCTATTTAAGCTGTTGCAATTTGGATCTAAAAATTCTTATCTAATGATGCATAAGGTCATGCTGCTATCTGGATCTACAAATTATTGTGTAATGATACATATGGTTTACAATCTGGATCTAAGCAACCGAATTAGTTTTTTCTATCCATATGGTCTACTTTTATGTCTTGCCAGTTTTATCTAAGCTTCGACCTGGTAGATCTTGTTTCTAACTGTTTTTGTGCTGTACCCTGTGGTTTGATACTAGAGAAAATAATCAAGATAACATTACTATACCTGCTATATTGGCTTAATTAAACTATCTGATATTGTAGCAATCCATTCATTGGCCACTATACATGCTCTCTGGGAATATTGATAATCAGTCTTCAACCTTGACAAAAAGGCCATGCTGATTTTTGTATTGCTGATCTTGCTTTCATAGGACATAGCCCCATTTTCCAGCTGTCTAGCTGGTTACTGAATACTCAGTGATGAACCTTGACAAAAAGGCCATGCTGATTTTTGTATTGCTGATCTTGCTTTCATAGGACATAGCCCCATTTTCCAGCTGTCTAGCTGGTTACTGAATACTCAGTGATGGGGTGGTGCCTTGTGATGTAACATTGTTTGCTATGCATCATCATTTCCTTCTTGGTTTTACTCCTGTGTATTCAAATACTACCTCCGTTCGGAAATAGTTGACGTTTCCGACGGGTGAAATGAACTAGCGGCAGGCTAAGAAATGATGTCTAAACATCATATATTAATGTCCCGAGGTAGTATATTGTTATGTAAGTTGGATTTGTTTGGGGCCTTTGATCGTACTGTTTGCCCTTAGCATCATTAGTACTTAGGCATTGTGGTGACATGCACTAATCTTTATATTGTGAATTTAGACAAATCTGATCTGTGAGCCACTGCTAATGAAGTTACTTCCATATTTGCAGTTGTTGTACCTTGCTTTGATCACTCCTATTGTCCATGACTTCTACAACTACGATATGGAGAAGGCGGAATTCGCGCAGATCTTTGGAAAGTTCACCCAGGTAATTGTTGGATTTCTCCGTTTGGAAATTTGCCAAGCAATGCACAGTCTGGCCTAGTTTCTGAATATCCCATGATACTTTGCGATTACAGGATCTGGCACTTATTGGAGCCCTTCTGTTCTTCCTGGGCATGAAGAACTCCATCCCGAAACGACAGGCCAAGAAGAAGGCTCCCAAGGCCAAGACAAACTAAGGCTCTCTAGATAGTTGCAGCCGTAGGGACCTCAGGCTGTGTCAGGAGACGGATTATTTTGAAGCAAGCTGCGATTTGAGCCAATGCCATCGTGCAGCGCTTTTATGTGTATCAGATTCCATTTTGCAGGGCACGGCCCGAACGAAGGTGTGAGTGGCGGTTTAGGCGACTAGATTGTACCATTATGTACTTGTGATTGGTTTGTTGGACTAGGTTGCCAAAGATTAATCTTCACCATTTGATTTATCTTGCACTGAGCCTTGTTGGCAGTGCAGGAAATCGCTACTGATTCAATGGCTGGGAATATCTTTTACTTTGTCTCTTGTTTGTTTATGTTATTTTCCCTCTGTTTTTAGTTCGTCACTTGGTCAGACGTGCATAATCCAACCGGCGAGCGCATTCGATTTTGTGAATCGAGTTGAGCAGACCTGTATTGTCTACCGGGCTGCATTTGCCTGGGCCTCTGGAGGTCACAACGTCGGGGACCTCTAATGGTCTGTAGTTAAGCCTACCGTTCTTCTTCCTTGGAATAAATCCAGTCGGTGAAATGGTGCAGTGCAATGCGCAATGCGTCGAGTCGAGTCAGGACTCAGCAGCTCCACTGCTTCGCGCACTACAGCCTGCTCTGAAGTCTGACTAGTGATTGCCGGGCGCGCGGTATATGAGAATTTGATATCGGATGGCATAAAAACATTCTTCAGACATGACATAACAAACGTTCACAGAAAGGTACATTTAAGGACTAAAGTTTGCTTAGCATCAAGTTTGTCCCATGCGCGAGTAGAACGGGTATATTTAATTTAGATTTGAAATTTGATGTAACTTTTTAGACTTGATGAAATTTGGACGGTGGGTTCTATTTCACAAAAAGTTCGAACCTCTTCTATAAAAAAATAGTTGAGAGAAGGACATGAACGGCGGGTTCTATTTTGCAAAAAAGTTGAGAGTTCTCCTAAAAAAGTAGCTGAGAGAGGGGCGTGGACGGCGGATTCTATTTCACAAAACTCTGAGGTTTTTTCTTAAAAAACGGCTGAGTGAGGGGCGCGGACGGCGGGTTCTATTACACAAAACTCTGAGGTTTTTTTGTGCGAAAACGGCTGAGAGAGGGGCTTGGACGGCGGGTTCTATTTCGCAAAACTTTGAGGTTTGTTATGCAAAAACGACTGAGAGATGAGATTGGACGGCGGGTTCTATTTCACAAAACTTCGAGGTTTTTTCTGCAAAAACGGCTGAGAGATGGGATTGGACGGCGGGTTCTATTTCATAAAACGTGAAGGATCTTTCTGCAAAATTACCAAAACCTGTGCGATCTGAACCGTCTATCCGACCGATTGGACGGCCGGGAATCTTCGGTGACGTGGCCACCTTGGTTGGCCGGGGATGCCGCCCGGTTTGTTATATCTAATTTCTGAAGACTGTTTGTTTGGCTTATTAGCCAGCAGTATTTTTCTCTTAGAACAAATCAACCCGTAATAATTTTCTCTCAAAACAAATCAGCACCAGCGACCATGCCTACCTACCCCGAGACGAGTGACTACCACCGTGAAGAGAACGCCATTAAAACCCACTAACCAACGCGGTTTCTACTGTGGTATCAGTACAGCACTTGTTGTGTGCCTGACTAACCTCAAGTCACCGGCATTATCAGACAACCCGGGCGCGTCCAGTCCAAATCACCCACAGCAAACGCTTCCCGCTCTGAGAGCGAGCGAAGCAAATCCCCGTCAAACTCTACGCGAGTAGGATCCTGCCCCCCAATTTATTCCCCGCCGTTGCTAGGCCCATTTCTTCCAAACTTCCCCAACCCCGGCTACCGTCGCCAACACGCTTTCCTGCCGTAACCTTTTGGAAGAACCTGTCCGCATCCTGCGATGCCATCACATCCTTTACCCACTCTCTCTCTCTCTCTCACACAAGCATGTGGTATGTGGTAAGAACTGCAGCGTAACTAGCGAGCGTTTCACGGCAGAACGCAACCTTCTGATTCAGGGCATGTTCACGATCAAGGTGAGCATCAGCGTGTGCCGGACTCGAGACTGCCGGTCAAGACCCAAAGCCTACTTGGTCCTCTAATACGGCCAACCAACCTACCTCATCAAAGCTTTTGAATTCAATTCAAGGGTTATATATACTACTAGTTCTTTTTTTTAAAAAGAGAAAGAAAAGAAAATAGAACGCTCCCCTGTTTGCCACGGCCTGATGGCAACAAACAAACAGGAGTCCCTGTCACGAACCCTCGCCTCCATTGGACGTGCGACGCAGCATGAGGTGACTCGATCGCTTGTCCTCTTGCGCACCACCCCCAAAAAAAGAAAAAGAAAAATCGACTGTTAATCTGTTATAATAACTATTATATAATTATTAACCCTCAACGAGTCACACAAATTGCAGCGTAATCATATATACTAGATAGATCGAACAAGCCACTGTGATCTACTATCATGTTGCGTTTTAATTATGCGTAGTCTGAGATAGTTTTAGAGGCGGGTTGGAAGATCTGTCCCCCCGGCCGATCCACGCTCAATCAGCACGGGACGGGAGCGAGAAACCAAACTGTTCGAGTCGACTGAATCGCCCGGGGAGTTTTTAACGGGATATCTGCTTTGCTCCGTGCAGAAAGCGACGCGATGGCGTCGTGTCCCGCGACCGTCGGGCAGGACGTGCCCGTGTGGCCTCCCCTGTCCCCGAAGTGATATGCCCCGGTCCCGGTCTCCAGCCAGACGCTACAGCCTCGGGCCTGCACCTGCAGCTTGCCAAATCAACCGATCGCGACCCCTGCCCGTGCTCCATCCGCCCCCAATTTTCTTTCTCTCCTGCTCCTGGCTCCGGCTCAAGTGTTTGTAGTTCAATTTTCTCTCTGGAGTCTGGTGAGGTGAGTTTCAGGAGCATTGGGTAGTTTTTCCTGCTTTGAGGAAAAAAGAGCACTCTAGTGTAAGCTCTTGAGAGGGTGTGTGTGTGACTTTGCTATCTAGCGGCGAAAATGCTGCCCGTCCCGAGAGTGAGAGCAAGGCCATGTTGGCGCATAAGAAATGTTTTCTGAGCAGCAAGGCGCACATGACATAAGGATATGTTATTTAGATAGCCTTAATTCGTGTTAGTTTGGACAGTGACAGGGGGGGGGGACGAATGGTCAGGGGGGAGAGTGAGCCAACACTCCAACCGATTTGACCGGGCGAGGTTCTTTAGGTGGTGAGCTTGGATCGCTATCAGTTTCAGAGGTTACATGTGGTTGAGCTCTGCTGATGTAGATGAACGGCTTCACGTACCGCATCTAGAGTTGGTTTCAGAAAACAAAAAAGGGGTAGAATTGAATAGAACCTGCACTTTCATATAGAACAAGATTTACAGAAGAGACAGAAATGGAGCTGATCAGGAACGCTGCATGCTTGTATCTTTTGGTTTGGTGAAAGGGATACATTCATTTGTTACGTACGATCGTTCAAGGCATCACTGTGGTTTGGAGGCTTGACTGGTCTCCGAGAACCTCTATAGATCGAATGCTACTTGCAGCTCAGCAAGCTGGATCCACGTAGGTGATGTGCTTTAATCCATTGTAAATGACACCGACAAAACTATTTTTGTAGGTTATTCAAAAAAACTATTTTTGTAGGTTAAGATTGAGACTGAGATGCAACGACCTTTTTCTGAAGGTTTCAAAAGTCCAAACTCCAACTGCACATCCAAAGCCGAGTGACAGTTGGGCGATTCTGAACTCTGACGTACGGCACTCTAGGCATCGCGCTGTCATTCACTGACACAGAGATCCCTCAAAAAGTTTACAAATGCTGAACGATGCATGGGTATCCATGCGCGTCGCTGAAACAAAACAAGAAAGAACAGTGGGTTCGATGATGCTCCTTGACGACAGAACAGTGTTCCATGTCATTTTCTCAGCTTTCGCGCGAAAGGTTACACGCACGACGCACAGAGAACTTGTAGCGACATGAACTCTGAAGACCAACATTTTGGCTCCATTGTAAGCACAGCGCGTGAGGAAGAAGCTGGAATAGAATAAACAACCACTGCTAATCTAATCGTCATTACTAGCAAGTTTCCTGTAAACTTAATTACATGATCACTTCACGCAAGAAGCTAAGGTGAATGAAAGTACTCACGAACTGGATAAACAACTGACCTCGATTACATGCACGTCATAGTACATATGGAGTAGATAGAATATATATAATGCCCGTCATCATATGATGCATGGTAATAATAACCCAGATTACCATGCCTACTTGGCTAGCTGGTGGCCGGTGCTGGTTTGTGCTGAGAGAAAAATACTGCTGACTGTCTGGTGACGGATGCTGATCTGTGCAGAGAGAAAAATACTGCTGGCTAGCTGCTGATAAGCCAAACTAACTGGACGAGATTGAGAAAGCCGGCAATCGTGTCGTTGGCACGTGGACGCGGCCCCCACACGTGCGAGCCTGCCGTTACGTGCAACGCAAAATCTTTAATCCGGGACGGGGTTTCAATTCGGACAGTTATCTAGTGTAAACTCTTGGGAGGGTGTGTGACTTTGCTAGCGGCGAAAATGTATGCTGTCCCGAGAGTGAGAGCAAAGCCATGTTGGCG
This sequence comes from Echinochloa crus-galli, assembly GCA_900205405.1. Taxonomy (NCBI): domain Eukaryota; kingdom Viridiplantae; phylum Streptophyta; class Magnoliopsida; order Poales; family Poaceae; genus Echinochloa; species Echinochloa crus-galli. The sequence continues at coordinate 649,960 of OAMR01000651.1, read as the reverse complement.
CATAAGAAATGTTTTCTGAGCAGCAAGGCGCACATGATGTAAGGATATGTTATTTAGATAGCCTTAATTCGTGTTAGTTTGGACAGTGACAAGGGACCTACACGATCTGACGGGGGGGGGAGTGAGCCAACACTCCAACCGATTTGACCGGGTGAGGTTCTTTAGGTGGTGAGCTTGAATCGCTATCGGTTTCAGAGGTTACATGTGGTTGAGCTCTGCTGATGTAGATGAACGGCTTCACGTACCGCATCTAGAGTTGGTTTCAGAAAAAACAAAAAAGGGCGTAGAATTGAATAGAACCTGCACTTCATATAGAACAAGATTTACAGAAGAGACAAGAATGGAGCTGATCAGGAACGCTGCATGCTTGTATCTTTTGGTTTGGTGAAAGGGATACATTCATTTGTTACGTACGATCGTTCAAGGCATCACTGTGGTTTGGAGGCTTGACTGGTCTCCGAGAACCTCTATAGATCGAATGCTACTTGCAGCTCAGCAAGCTGGATCCACGTAGGTGATGTGCTTTAATCCATTGTAAATGACACCGACAAAACTATTTTTGTAGGTTATTCAAAAAAACTATTTTTGTAGGTTAAGATTGAGACTGAGATGCAACGACCTTTTTCTGAAGGTTTCAAAAGTCCAAACTCCAACTGCACATCCAAAGCCGAGTGACAGTTGGGCGATCTGAACTCTGACGTACGGCACTCTAGGCATCGCGCTGTCATTCACTGACACAGAGATCCCTCAAAAAAGTTTACAAATGCTGAACGATGCATGGGTATCCATGCGCGTCGCTGAAACAAAACAAGAAAGAACAGTGGGTTCGATGATGCTCCTTGACGACAGAAACAGTGTCTCCATGTCATTTTCTCAGCTTTCGCGGCGAAAGTTACACGCACGACGCACAGAGAACTTGTAGCGACATGAGCTCTGAAGACCAACATTTTGGCTCCATTGTAAGCACAGCGCGTGAGGAAGAAGCTGGAATAGAATAAACAACCACTGCTAATCTAATCGTCATTACTAGCAAGTTTCCTGTAAACTTAATTACATGATCACTTCACGCAAGAAGCTAAGGTGAATGAAAGTACTCACGAACTGGATAAACAACTGACCTCGATTACATGCACGTCATAGTACATATGGAGTAGATAGAATATATATAATGCCCGTCATCATATGATGCATGGTAATAATAACCCAGATTACCATGCCTACTTGGCTAGCTGGTGGCCGGTGCTGGTTTGTGCTGAGAGAAAAATACTGCTGACTGTCTGGTGACGGATGCTGATCTGTGCAGAGAGAAAAATACTGCTGGCTAGCTGCTGATAAGCCAAACTAACTGGACGAGATTGAGAAAGCCGGCAATCGTGTCGTTGGCACGTGGACGCGGCCCCCACACGTGCGAGCCTGCCGTTACGTGCAACGCAAAATCTTTAATCCGGGACGGGGTTTCAATTCGGACAGTTATCTTGGACCACCGACCGGGCGTTCCACGGATGCGGCCAAATTTGACTAGCCACCCAACCCAACCGTCTGGCGCCTTGCGGGGGCTTATTGATGCCATGTGAGCCGTGACGACGCTGCTGGATCGCTCCCATTGGGTTAGCGGCTTCTAATTCTATTCCTAATTCCCCATTTCTTTGACCGGCGCTGATGATGAACATGCTCCCAACTCATCATGATCTTTCACCGGCCTCCTGATTTGTTTTTGCTGCTGTCGTTGTTCATACCTGCGTTCTGCTAACTGATGGACTGGAGTGATCGATAAACAGCGCACAATGCCGATCGACCAAGTACAGAGCGTTTTCTTGTTTCGTTTAATTTCTCTTCTTGCAATAAAGCTAGAGGCGGCAAATCACTTGCCATCCTTTCGAGAAAGAAAAATTAAAGTATAGGGAGTGGTTCAGAACAATCTTACTTTGATTGGATTGAATTACCCACCCCCTCTGTGGGTTACTTGGCTTGTGTGGGAGATTGTGCAAGAGTTAAGGCAAACAAGAGGAATTATTTCTATCTTCAAAGGAAATGTACCACTCTCCTCCAAAATTCTTGTGAAATCTCTGCAATCTGCACAAGTATACAACGAACCGGAAGGGTCTTTTTTGGCGTATGCAAGCATTTGGTCAAGGCAAGAAAGTCTCTGTCTCTGTCTGTCATCCCCTAAAGTCTCACTATGCAAAACCGCTGCAGAATTATCACCGCCAACTATGCATCACACGTT
>OAMR01000651.1:606564-644711 GCA_900205405.1 Echinochloa crus-galli | reverse complement strand
GATGCATGGTAATAATAACCCAGATTACCATGCCTACTTGGCTAGCTGGTGGCCGGTGCTGGTTTGTGCTGAGAGAAAAATACTGCTGACTGTCTGGTGACGGATGCTGATCTGTGCAGAGAGAAAAATACTGCTGGCTAGCTGCTGATAAGCCAAACTAACTGGACGAGATTGAGAAAGCCGGCAATCGTGTCGTTGGCACGTGGACGCGGCCCCCACACGTGCGAGCCTGCTGCCGTTACGTGCAACGCAAAATCTTTAATCCGGGACGGGGTTTCAATTCGGACAGTTATCTTGGACCACCGACCGGGCGTTCCACGGATGCGGCCAAATTTGACTAGCCACCCAACCCAACCGTCTGGCGCCTTGCGGGGGCTTATTGATGCCATGTGAGCCGTGACGACGCTGCTGGATCGCTCCCATTGGGTTAGCGGCTTCTAATTCTATTCCTAATTCCCCATTTCTTTGACCGGCGCTGATGATGAACATGCTCCCAACTCATCATGATCTTTCACCGGCCTCCTGATTTGTTTTTGCTGCTGTCGTTGTTCATACCTGCGTTCTGCTAACTGATGGACTGGAGTGATCGATAAACAGCGCACAATGCCGATCGACCAAGTACAGAGCGTTTTCTTGTTTCGTTTAATTTCTCTTCTTGCAATAAAGCTAGAGGCGGCAAATCACTTGCCATCCTTTCGAGAAAGAAAAATTAAAGTATAGGGAGTGGTTCAGAACAATCTTACTTTGATTGGATTGAATTACCCACCCCCTCTGTGGGTTACTTGGCTTGTGTGGGAGATTGTGCAAGAGTTAAGGCAAACAAGAGGAATTATTTCTATCTTCAAAGGAAATGTACCACTCTCCTCCAAAATTCTTGTGAAATCTCTGCAATCTGCACAAGTATACAACGAACCGGAAGGGTCTTTTTTGGCGTATGCAAGCATTTGGTCAAGGCAAGAAAGTCTCTGTCTCTGTCTGTCATCCCCTAAAGTCTCACTATGCAAAACCGCTGCAGAATTATCACCGCCAACTATGCATCACACGTTGTTGAACAGCAGCTTGCATCAGCTACATATATACACGGCGATGGGGTAATAATACGCTGAACAATGGCTCTGCATCAGTGTACTATTATTGGAGTCCTCTTGACGGGTCTCTGTCAAAGCAATATTCTTCCGACCAGCGTATGCGTGCGTGAATGATTATCTGTCCGCTCGTGCGTGTGGGGAATATTGCAGTTGCAGGCCGTGTTCTCCAGCGGATTTCCGGGCCGGCGAGCTGAAGCAACCGCTCGTTTGGAGGACAAGGCACACGCTGCTGGCAGTCTCATCGCAGCAAGGAAAGAATGTGTTGCCTTAATATAGGTTACTGCAGAGATTGCACAGTCAAGGTCTTTTGAGTGGTTGTTGTTCTTCTAAGAAATGGGGAGGCTTCAGGTGAAGCCTTTCTGACTTCCCTTCTGATTGGGGACACCTAATACTCTGATTAGCAGCGTGTGAAAACGAGTGCTAGTTGCGCTGGTACCTAATATTGCAGGTTTGAACGTGAGAGATTGAGAGGAGGAGACTCAAGCTTTGTAAGGACGTCTCTAAACTGTATTTTATGGTCAAGTGGTTACTTATTCAGCCGCTCACAAACTATATACTAAAAAGCAAACAGTGCTAAAAGGTAAACTTTCATTAGATAGAAAATGCCAAGATAGTATATTCCCTCTTTTTTCAAATTATTTGTCACTTTACGTTTATCTTAACTCACCAACACATCAAATTAGTAGTACACCGTTGAATCCACCGCGAAACATATCTTGTTAATTAGTGTATTTATTTGGTATTGTAGATGTTAACATATTCTATGAATTTGGTTAAAGTTAGAAAAGTTTGACTTATAATAGAGGTAATGTGACCAGTTAGTTGAAACAGACGGTGTACCTGTGTGTATATCAACAGAGGGTGTAGCTATGTATATCAGTTGTATCCAAGACCACACATGTCGTTCAGAACTGAAGCAAAGGTATATGTACAGTAGATTGAGCTTGAAAAGCAAACCAAACCTAGTGCAGTAGCTAGATAGTGTTGTACTAATGACATGGTATATATTAGCATCTGAACCAGACATACAACACACACCAGTGACCAGTCCTACTCAGCTATTGGTATTTGGTACGAACCTTTTTCATATGAGAGCACTGCTAGCTGTTCACTCCATGGAACTTGTGGGACGACAAGGAGACCCACCACTGAGCACCCTGCCTGTGCTAAAGCACCGAAGCCGCCAAGCTCCATCTGCTCATCCCCAGGAATACTTGGGACATGTCCTATCCCTGCTCCTCATCTGCATAAGCACAAGGCACGCGATGCCAAATCGCCAACCCTCCCTCAAGGTCTTTTTTGGTAGTTTTTAGCCCCATTTCTCTCGGTTTCCCGGCCGCTTAGTTGGGCCCCAGATAGGGCACATCTGAACTGCTACACGCCACGCATCAGCACAAGTTTCTAAAACATGTCCTAAATTCTGAGGACTGATGGAATATAATTTGGATGCTTATCGCCGAAATCATGCAAGCACAGGCCCCATTTCTCCAGCACTGTACCCTGTTCACTATTCAGTGGCTACTTATGTGCAAGTGTACTTTCTGCTTTGTTAGCATCTTTATTTGGTCCTGCCATTGTTTGGAGCTTGTTCATGCATGGCTCATGACATGGAGGAGAGTTACTATCTCAATGAACATAGCCTTCCTTTTTAAGAAGAAAAAACAGTAAGAGCTGAGCCCTTCAACTAGGCTATGTAGAGGCTCAATCAGAAGAAAGTTGGATACATGAACAGCCTTCTTCATATGTTACCTTGCGAGAAGTGCAAAAGAAATGCAAAGATGGAAAGAAAGGCTAGAGCAGAATGAATCTAAAAGGCAGTAGCATGATAGCATGAGGTGACAGGAAGATGGGCATCGATCCCAGAGAAAAGGTTAGTGGCGATTGGTGAAGCCATCCTCGATAAGAATTCGGGAGCAAGGTAAAGCTGCTACCTCATCACATGACATTCACGTTGCAGGCTGCTGGAAGGTTGATCACTTGATTTGATCTCTGGATGAGAGGGAGGCCCCCGGAAATGACAGGCGCTGGGCACGCGCAGCATTCCAAAGAGGCAACAATCGCTTGCGGCCTTCAAAGGTTTCAGGGCCTGCTTGTCCCCTTCCGCTCTGCTCCTGGGGCTCACCACCGCCCACGGTGCTTGCCGGCCAGTAGCAGCACTGCTCCCTTCTCCTCTTTAAATGTTCGTGCTCTGATTTTGTCTTGGTTTTCTTTTGATTTGAGGTCGTTTTTCATCTGCAGTGTAGCCACGATGCAATTTTCGGTTCTGTTCCAGGTCACTCCAAATGTAGTACAACTAGTGCAGATTGTACAAGTACTACTGAAGATCTCATTTATTTTGATTCCTGACTACAGGAAGATCCCTGTCGTGTACGACGACAAAGCACAAGAAAAGTCCATGACAGATGAATGAAGAAATGAAATACAGTACTGCTAATACCATGCTATAATATATCAGGAATGTTCCCTGGAAAAAAAATCACGAATGACTAGATTTCTCAACCATTTCAAATGTGAACAGAACAATACTAAATAATTTAGAAATGTTCCTGCTCCAGGTTCCAAAGCTCGACAAAATTAACACTAATCCCCAGAGGACAAACAAATTTGCAGGATAATAAAATAAAAAATGGGAAAGAGTTGCATTAGTGGTCACTGTGGGGCCAATAAACCTGCACCAAAAATGAGCACCTGGGGTACGTCCCAGACCTACCCTAACCTTTCCATTTCACTATTTTTTTGCCACCCCTAACATGGTTTTGATGTGACATCGAAGCAAAAACAAACACGTAAAAACTACGAGGAGATCCAACCAGGTAGCGTGGTGAAGTACTACCTATAGGTGTTTCTCAAACTAGTGACAACCCTACCTAGCGAATCCAGAGAAATCCACTACTTCTACGTGAGAAAGAAAATCGTAGGGGCTTATTTGCAATTTTTTTAGGGACCAGCTTACTATCTGGGAATTGAAAATGTTGTACTGGCTTGAGCAAATGATGCACTAATATGACAATAATCACATCATCAGTAGTTTATCCGTAAGGGGTTAGCTGCTGAGCTGCTAAACATATTACCTGTAGTAGTTAGATACTGAAGCGTAAACATGCCTTTCTAGGACTCTAGTAGCATAGGGCAGTTCAAATGCTCTTGACAAATAAATGCGAAGTTCTTTTTTTTATCTAATGTTGGAGTAATATGCAAAGATACTGCGCAAGCACAATCCTAATTTCTTTGAAGCGTTTTATACCAATCTAGTCCTTCTGTTTTGCTGCAAAACAGAGACAAACAGAGAGCAAGGACACTCAAGATCCATCTCAAGCTCCATCATGAGATTGAGAGCATGCACGCGCACACCGTTCTGACTTTTGAAGCTCTAATTATGGTCTCTGTTATTCCTCCCACTTGTGATTCGTCTGTCAGAGATGAGAATCATTCAGAGCATAGGTGAACAGGTCCACCATGTTTGGACATACACAAAGGACGAGGACAACGGAGGGCAGCATCCCTTTCCTTTCCATCTGTTTTGATTACTAATTACATGAGCCTACGAATCTAGGATGCAGTAGACTGATGTTTACAATGCCAGTCAGTAATGCCAGGATATGCTAGTTTTGGAATCACCATAATAACGTAATCATAAGCATAGGCCAAAAGGTCAGGTGCAACCATCTAATAACAAATTAGCACACAGGCCAGCCTAATTTGGTCCAGCAAACTCTTCCGAGAGTTAGTGGAAGGCAAAAGTCTTGATTAGGATAAAAATACAGGCACCGGTAATCACCCTTTTGAACATTATGTGAAGCAGAGGCAGCAGAGTTTCAGAAGTTCTGCTGCCCTGCTCCAGTCTTTCATTGGTTGTATTGCTAAACTATAGAAATAGTACATCTGAAGCTAGAAACAATTTTCCCCATAAATATTTAACCTACAAATTGGCAGGCCATTGCTAGATTGTTTTCTCAGGAGTTGGACTTGCATGCCTACGGAACAATGCAGTTTTCTCATAATTAAAGGGAGATGTGACACCAGAACTAGTTCTTCCCCATCACTCATAATTGTTTGCTTTTCTCCTCATCTCAAAAGAGAAAAAGAAAAGAAAATTTTTAAAAAACAAAGGGATGAGAGAGCAGCGACAACTACACGTCTGGAGCCAGGTGATGTATGAGTGTATGTACTACACGATACACAGAAATTTAAAACGCATTTATCCCCCGAATTATCAACTGGCCCTCTGCTCGCTGGTCTCGCAGCAGCCGAGCCCAACTGCACACAAAAGAAATGGTTGCATGAGCAGGCACAGGAAAAAACTAAACAAAAAGTATTAGACCAAACCCAAAACCCTTAAGCAAAGGATTATCAATGATTGCGTCTCCAGCCCCCCCCATTGTCCTTTCCACAAGTCCTCCTCCTCCTGCTAGCCCTCCTTGTAGGGTGCCCCATGCAGTGTGCGCGCGCCACAGATTAATGTCCATAAAATTTAGCGGCAAGGGGTGAGGGCGATTGGAAGCTCAAAATAATGGAGCCGGTTGCCCATTGGGGAGACACGCCGGATTTGTTTAATCCCCTGGCCCTAATCCCCCCTCCCCGCCCATCTCCCCCTTATAAGCAATGCTGGGTGTTGCACCCCGTCCTCACCGCTCCTCCTCCGATCATCTAGCTCGCTAGCTCTCTCTCACCGCGACACAGCACAGGCAATCAAAATCACCGTGCTTTTTCTTGATCGATCTCGCTCACCGGGTGATCATCAGATCGATCAGTACGTGATCTGGAGATGACGGGGTTCGGTTCTCCGTGCGGGGCGTGCAAGTTCCTGCGGCGCAAGTGCGTGCGCGGGTGCGTCTTCGCGCCCTACTTCTGCCACGAGCAGGGCGCGGCGCACTTCGCCGCCATCCACAAGGTGTTCGGCGCCAGCAACGTCTCCAAGCTCCTCGCGCACCTGCCCCTCGCCGACCGCCCCGAGGCCGCCGTCACCATCTCCTACGAGGCGCAGGCGCGCCTGCGCGACCCCATCTACGGCTGCGTCGCCCACATCTTCGCGCTCCAGCAGCAGGTAGCTAACTAGCTATTGCCCGCCGCCGCCGCCGCCGCCGCCGTCGTCCACGGTTTGCTGATCGATCTGTGTCGTGTGCTAATTCGATTCGTTCGGTCAGGTGATGACGCTGCAGGCGCAGCTGGCGTCGCTCAAGGCGCAGGCGGCGCAGGGGCAGCATCATCAGGCGGGCGTGCACGACGACGCCAAGGGGGGCTACATGGGGAGCACCGCCGCGGAGCAGCTAGGGTACGGCAGCTACCCCTGGTGCGGCAGCAATGGAGGCGCGGGTGGTGCCATGGGCGGCGTGGCGGCGGCGCAGCCGGCGAGCGCGTACAGCAATGGCGGCCACGAGTCCCTGACGGCGCTGCTGGGTTCGTCGGACTACATGCAACAGTCGCTGTACTACCACGCGTTCGAGCAGGCCGGCGCGGAGGACGACGACGACGGCCGGCATCAGGCGGCCGCCTTCGAGGCAGCGGCGGCGGACTCGTCGTCGTTCGGGGCGGAGGAGAGCGGGTGGAGGTCGTCGTCGGCGGGGTACCAAGACTGCGAGGACCTGCAGAGCGTGGCTTACGCTTACCTGAACCATCGCTCGTAAGAACTGAGAACTACTAGTGCAGAATATATATCACAAGCGATATATATAGATATATTTATATATCTGTTCTCAATTCCTGATGATCATGTTTTGGACTTGAGCTTGGTAATATATGTGCGATTTTCGATCGACCGGTCGATCTCTGCTAGAAATAATTCAGAGTGAAGCGTGATGGTGCATGTGTACGTGAGTCTATATTGATCACTGTAGAAACCTAATTAATTAGACAGGAAAAAATATTATTGTTATAGATTATGAATGAAGCGGCTAGTTTGGTCAGTTGGAGTTGTGTTTTCCTTCTGCAGGTCTCTCTCTCTCTCTCTCTCTCTCTCTCTAACCGGAGCGGCCTGCAGTTAAGGCTAGATTTGTCATGCCGGAAATATGTACTGCAAGGAACATAAGAAGCCAGCGTATTGAGAGACAACAGCTGATTGATTCATGGCCACACGTGGAAGATCCAATTAGCTTACTATTTTTGTTGACTCCTTTTACTGAAACTCTTTCTGATGGGACACATCTTCTACATAGCTAGTACTCATCAGATGATATGATAGAGTTCTTTATCTCACAGAGAATCATATCACATAATAATTATCCTATGTGTGGATTTAATTTATTGTCCCTAGCTATTTAATTGATTCAAATAACTTTTAGCATCATATGCAGTTCAAAATATGCTTTCTCCTCCAAGGAGTATCTAACATGTCTACACTAGATGATCTTTACTGGACTACACACACTACACCCTGCCTGTACGGTCAGGGAATTGACGACCCACTTAATTATACTTTTAGCGCAGTGCAAGCTGCCCTGTGGTAATTACTCAATTAAATCCGTATCAGTTTCGAGGTAATTTGGAAATGCTAGAGGAAGATTTTAATCAGAGTCGATCAATTTGGGAATGCCAGTTCAATTTTGAACTAATTAGTTTGTCCTTGTAAAGGCCAGGGAAATTTTATTTTAAAATAGGTCAATCTAGGACATGTTACAGCAGGATGGAGCAAACAAGTCATGATTATGGAAGGTAATTAGATGAAATAGATGGGTCATGTGCTCAACATGCATGTGTACATATAGAGTATATATAGACGCAGTAGGTCAAATGATATTGCTACATCTATACAACCATATAATTATTGGGTTGATGATTGTGAATACATATATACACTGGATTGACATAAATAATAAGGGTGAACCACCATGCATAAAATGTAATTGGTAGCAGTAAGCTAAATAAATCAAATCAAGAGGGTCAGTATTCTTCAAAACTATATGTGCCTGCCCTATATATATGCTCCTGTGTCGTATGCGGCTGCGCAAATCATCATATGTGACCCTCCTAAACAGTTTCAATGGTCTCCTACATCAATATATACTTCGCAGATTTTGTCCCGTATTATCTAAAACTCTTACCTAAGGAAGAATACCTATTAGATTTTACTAGCTCACAGTTTTTATCATGTGGAATAAAAATAGTAAAATGCATGTATAGCTAATCTACATATACTACTCATTTTACTGCAGTTATTTTAGTTTTTTGTTTATCAAGCCAGACGCTAGTGCAATATGGGCCTTAGTCATTTTGCTCACTAAAAATTAATACAGATAGAACCCATTTTACTTTTTGAGGAATGAGTGTACTAAAATAAAGTTGAGTCTTTTTCCCTTCCCTGTTAATTGTCCTAAAAATCCCAAATGTCCGTATACTTGTGGACGAAGGAAGCATTATACATGTATCAAGATTAATTATTAATAGATTACTGAGTTGAAAGCGTGAGAATAACCATAAAGTGTATTTTCCTTTGCTGGTTTAAATTAAATCTGAAGCAGGTCAACTAAAGTGGCAAAAGGTTGTTTCCAGAAATACTAAAGTTTATATTCCACAAAGTGTGCATTTTATAAATTGGTACAGGATCCACAATTCCACATAATGAATTAACGTTACAACATGGAAAGCAAAACATAAGAAAAAGATGCCACTTTGCATCCTAATTAACAAAACAGACATCACAGGAAACATAATACCATATCATAACATGCAGGAGATGAAAGCATCAATCATTGCTATCTTTACAGTAGTGAAGAACTAATAACAACGCAAGCTTTTCCCATATGCTTCCCTCTTCTCAATATTTTTTAGATATGGCTTAATAAAATCGGTCTTGTATATATTATGTAACAAATAAAATCATAATTCATACATGTCCATTTCTGGGAAATTAAATTCCAAAAATCCAACGTTCTACCAAGTTATTGACTCTTAGGCAAATTGAATATAGATCTAATTACATATAAATGTCATACATGTATATGTATATATATCTGGTGGATCCTGGCCTGAATGCAAATTATCAACTCGACATCTACAGTCAGTTTTTGAGCAACTTAATTTTTGGAGTGAGCAATTGGGATGAGTATATATATATCTTCCAAGAAGGTAATATACAGAAAAACTACATGCAGTAGTGTGTGCTGAACTTGAATCCTTAAGTTTGATGCAAACATACATATATGCAAGTTCCGATCGGAATCAATTCCTTCTGAGCCTTGAGAAATCAGAAGCGCGATGCAAATTGAAAATGAATTGAAAACATTCATCTCCCAGAGATTAATTATGATTTTGCAAATTGACAACACGCCTATATTTGTGCTCGTTTAATTTCTTTATCACTGGAAGGGGTTTGAAAATGCATTATTGCAAGTCAATCCTACTTTAGCAACACTAAACCTGGTTTAGAAGGTTATGAAGTTCTAGGACAGAACCGGGGTCGATCAAGTCTATGCCATGCCCAAAATAACCAAAAAGGGATCAAGCACCGAGCTTATTCACTTTTTTTTGCAGGAATTCACGCAGTTTGTCACGAATTGTCCTAAAATATATAAAATCCTGTTTCCCAATCATTCGTGTAAAATAAATTCGTGATGAGTTCCAATCATGCCTTCAAGGCTTTAAACACGATACGACTAAAGCCTGACAGAGGCTCATCTAATTATGAAGATCGATCTGCCCCCAACCTTATGCACACAGTCGAGCTAGGGCCAAGCTAGGTCATGTCATTCCAAGTAGCAGTGCGTGCTGGAGTCTAGGTGAAGTACAATCCTTGCACTACTCGTCTTCTCTAGCCTATCAAAGAGCTGTGTTTTTGCCACTCTTGTGAATTGATGTCTGAAAGCTCCAATCCTACCCTTCTTTAATTGTCTTTTGTCTTCTCTCCCAAGTCCCCTTGGGCCATGTATGCATCAAGTTTGCATGTCTAACGACTAACTAATCCATTTAGGCAATATATATGATAGAATAAGTGATTTCTTTATACAACCATATAATTAGGAAACATAATACCATATCATAACATGCAGGAGATGAAAGCATCAATCATTGCTATCTTTACAGTAGTGAAGAACTAATAACAACGCAAGCTTTTCCCATATGCTTTCCCTCTTCTCAATATTTTTTTTATATGGCTTAATAAAATCGGTCTAAGAAAATCATAATTCATACCAAGTCCATTTCTGGGAAATTAAATTCCAAAAATCCAACGTTCTACCAAGTTATTGACTCTTAGGCAAATTGAATATAGATCTAATTACATATAAATGTCATACATGTATATGTATATATATCTGGTGGATCCTGGCCTGAATGCAAATTATCAACTCGACATCTACAGTCAGTTTTTGAGCAACTTAATTTTTGGAGTGAGCAATTGGGATGAGTATATATATATCTTCCAAGAAGGTAATATACAGAAAAACTACATGCAGTAGTGTGTGCTGAACTTGAATCCTTAAGTTTGATGCAAACATACATATATGCAAGTTCCGATCGGAATCAATTCCTTCTGAGCCTTGAGAAATCAGAAGCGCGATGCAAATTGAAAATGAATTGAAAACATTCATCTCCCAGAGATTAATTATGATTTTGCAAATTGACAACACGCCTATATTTGTGCTCGTTTAATTTCTTTATCACTGGAAGGGGTTTGAAAATGCATTATTGCAAGTCAATCCTACTTTAGCAACACTAAACCTGGTTTAGAAGGTTATGAAGTTCTAGGACAGAACCGGGGTCGATCAAGTCTATGCCATGCCCAAAATAACCAAAAAGGGATCAAGCACCGAGCTTATTCACTTTTTTTTGCAGGAATTCACGCAGTTTGTCACGAATTGTCCTAAAATATATAAAATCCTGTTTCCCAATCATTCGTGTAAAATAAATTCGTGATGAGTTCCAATCATGCCTTCAAGGCTTTAAACACGATACGACTAAAGCCTGACAGAGGCTCATCTAATTATGAAGATCGATCTGCCCCCAACCTTATGCACACAGTCGAGCTAGGGCCAAGCTAGGTCATGTCATTCCAAGTAGCAGTGCGTGCTGGAGTCTAGGTGAAGTACAATCCTTGCACTACTCGTCTTCTCTAGCCTATCAAAGAGCTGTGTTTTTGCCACTCTTGTGAATTGATGTCTGAAAGCTCCAATCCTACCCTTCTTTAATTGTCTTTTGTCTTCTCTCCCAAGTCCCCTTGGGCCATGTATGCATCAAGTTTGCATGTCTAACGACTAACTAATCCATTTAGGCAATATATATGAAATTATACGTGATTTCTGATTTGTTCTTCCGTTTAAAACCACAGGATCGATCATGAGCTTCACCCTTTACAGCTGAAACCGGCAAGAAGTAGTACAGTCTCGCACCAAATCAAGCTCCCAACAATAACAAATTGGGGCTGAACTAAACAAAACGCACGCTGCAAATCAAGAAGTTCCTTTTTCCCGCAGTCTTAATTACTCTGCAAAGGATTAATTCATCTCGTGTAGCTGCCTTCCTCCTGCTCGCCGAAGCCGCAGTACATCTCCTGCAGCGACGCCGACCCGTCGCAGCTCGGCGCACTGTAGCACCCGGAGCTCTGCGTCGACAGCGACTCGTGCTCCATCGGCCACCGCTGCAGGAGAGGGCTCCCCGCCGCCTGCGGCCCGCCGGCCGCCGCCATCGTCTGCGCCGCCACCTGCGCCTTCGCCTGCAGCACCTGCATCTGCAAGCTCGCCACCTGCATATATATGCATCGTTCCGGGGTTCAGCGGCACCATCGATCATCACGGCCGGGCGAGAGAGAAGCTAGCAATCTCATGCAAATTACCCAGAGCTTGGAGGTAGAGGGAGAACGTACCTGCTGCTGGAGCGCGAAGATGTGGGCGACGCAGCCGTAGATGGGGTCGCGCAGGCGCGCCTGCGCCTCGTAGGTGACGGTGGCGGCGGCCTCGCTCCGGTCGCCGGGGGGCACCTGCTGCAGCAGCTTGGCGGCGTTGCTGGCGCCGAACACCTTGTGGATGGCCGCGAACTGCGCCGCCCCGTCCTCGGCGCAGAAGTGCGGCGCGAACACGCACTCCGCCGCGCACTTGCGCCGCAGGAACTTGCAGGCCCCGCACGGCGACCCCGGCGTGCCGCCGCTGCCCGAGGACGCCATGGCCGCCGCCGACGCCGTCGTCGTCGTGCGTGTCAACGCCTGATCGCTCTCGCTCCCGCACGCCTCTCTACCTACAAGCAGCTCAGCTGTAGCTCCTAAGACAACCGCAGCTTGATAGCAGCAGCTAGCCGCACGAGTTGAGGGAGGCTTGTAGCTCGAGCTCGAGTTTTATAGAGGAGAAACACGACAAGGGCTGCAAGGTCGCCAGGGGACAAGGCTAGAGAGAAACCCGCACGATGTAGAGGAGAGCAAGGCACTCATTCGAGGACACACCAATACTTGTATATATATATAAATTTCAGGGAAGCTAAGAGAGGCGTCGTCTTGCGTATCAACCTCTCCAACATCGCTGATTCGCACAAGTTATGGCCCATGCATTTCACGAGAGGCAAAAGCTAGCTAGCTAGCAGGGGATGGGCACGCTCGCAATTCATGCAAATAAAACTACTACTACACAGGTCACACATGAACTAAAGCTTGTACAAGTACAACCGACACAGTGACACTGACATGTTGGCCTGAACTTCACATCGACGACTGTCGGCATCAAATAAACGTACTGCCAAATGTCAATGCCCCAAACTTGTCATATAGCACACGTAGCTTCACACTTTGAGACTCACATAATTGGATCACTCGTGCATGTGACCTTGTCGAGGACAAAGCTAGGGCCGCAAAAATTTCAACAAGATCGATGTGCACGAGATAATAATGTTAAAACCATATATCCCCTTGATGGGCTACAAAAAAATTCCTGAAACGTAGAAGGTGGCGTACGTGTGGCGGGTTGGTTTGTTCGTTCTCCCAAAGTGAGTGGTTCCGG
The DNA here is from genome assembly GCA_900205405.1 of Echinochloa crus-galli. Classification (NCBI taxonomy): domain Eukaryota; kingdom Viridiplantae; phylum Streptophyta; class Magnoliopsida; order Poales; family Poaceae; genus Echinochloa; species Echinochloa crus-galli. The sequence continues at coordinate 631,711 of OAMR01000651.1, read as the reverse complement.
CGCCGGCGCCGGCCGTGTGCCGTGATGTGCTGGCCGCCGGACGACGGAGAAATTAAAGGGCACGCCGCCGCAGCTTTTTTGTTCCGCCGAACGCCGCCAGCTTTTGGGACGAGCTGAGCTTGCTCGGGCTTGCGTGTCTAGCTCATACTACGTGGTTTCCGCTGCCTTTTCCCTTTCCTGCCATCTGTTCTCGTGTTCGGTTGCTCTAGCTGTCTGTTTTTAAATTTAGGCCTCGTTTAGTTCCCAACTTTAATGGTGTAAAGTTAGGACTTTATCATTGTACTATTTCATTCGTATTTGTGAATAATTTTTCAAATATTGATTAATTAGGCTTAAAATGTTCATCTCGCAAAGTACAACAAAGCTATACAATTAATTTTTGATTTCATCTATATTTAGTATTCCATGCATGTCCCGATATTTTGATGTAATATGAATCATCTTTTTATATAGTAGAATTTTTTTAGATAATGGATAATTATTGAAAAAATTATCCGACCTTGACCAAAAATGGCTACAGCCTACCGTCTGCACACCCAAACAAAAATCAAAGCGTTACCCACACCACGAATTGACGAAGCGTGAATTTGTAATCCTATTACTAAACCTCCATCCATGATGGGCAAAGAAACGCATGGCCAATGTCTCCAAAGCCTGACAGACATTTTTTATTGCTTGCTGATCTTCTTCAAGCCGATGTAGCTGTGCCCAGAAACGAAGCCAATGCGTACCCCTGAACAGTACCTGCAAGTAAGTTTTTTGTGGAGAATTGTTAAAAACCAAATCATTTCTACTTAGCCATAGTGCCCAACAAAGTGCAGATGCACCTGCTAACATCTGATTCTTTAACTTTTTACTTAGACCCCCGAGCCAATTAGTAAATAAATAATTGAAGCTATGATGTTTTGAACGATTTAAAACTATTTGAACAGCTCTCCATAGAAAAGTGGTCATGTGGCAATCAAAAAATAGGTGTTGTATTGTTTCCTCCTTGGAACAGAATGGGCATAGTTTACTCCCATTCCAGTTCCTTCTAGCTAGATTGTCTTTCGTCAAAATAACACCTCTCTTTAAGTACCACATGAATATTTTTATTTTCAGTGGTACCTTCAGTTTCCAAATTTGTTTGCTACGTTGCATATTGCCATTATTAATTAGAACTGAGTACATTGACTTGACAGAGAATAGGCCCGATTGAGTGAGGTTCCATCTAAAGGCATCTCTACTATCAATCAAATGTACATGACAAATTCTACTCACCAAATTATGCCACAAGTTTAGATTTTTGGCCTACTAATGCTCTTCTAAAAGAAACATTAAGAGGAATCCTAGAGAAAACTGAGGCCACCGTATCACCCTTTTTTCTGGCAATATGAAATAGAGAGGGATACTGTTGTTTCAAGGTATACTTTCCTAACCACTTGTCCTCCCAAAACCTGATTTATTTACCATCATTTAATTGGAAGGTACCAAAGTTAATAAAGGTTTGTTTAACCTTCACCAGTCCCGACCAGAAGTGAGAGTCACCTGGTTTTCTCTCTACTTGAGTAATCGTATTGGAGCGTAAATATTTATTCTTTAATAATTGTTGCCACAAGCCGTCCCCATTTATCAAGTTAAACCACCATTTACTCAATAAGCACTGGTTCTGTATCTCCATATTTTTAATTCCTAAACCACCCATCTCTTTTGGTTTGCACAGAATACCCCATTTAACTAGTCTGTATTTCCTCTTATGGCCATCAGATTGCCAAAAAAACCCGGATCTGTAATAATCCAACTTTTCCAATACTCCTTTAGGTATTTCAAAGAAAGAAAGCATAAATACCACCAGACTAGTTAGAACGGAATTGATTAATACTAATCTTCCTCCAACCGACATATGCTTCCCTTTCCAACTAGCTAATTTCCTTTCAATCTTTTCCTCTATTCCCTTCCAATCTGAGTTGTTGAGTTTCATATAGTGCATTGGAATGCCAAGATATCTAAAGGGATAGGACCCAGATTGGCAACCAAACAGCTCAGCATACTGTTGTTCACAGTCTTTAGCCTGACCAAAACAAAACAATTCACTTTTATGAAAGTTAATTTTAAGACCCGATAATTGTTCAAACGCACATAACAACAGCTTCATGTTTGTGGCTTTGGCAATATCATGATCCATAAATAAAATAGTGTCATTTGCATATTGTAAGATAGAAAGGCCTCCATCAACTAAATGCGTCACAACTCCTGAGATTTGTCCCTCCGCTTTGGCTCTATTAATAATAATGGCTAACATATCAACTACAATATTGAACAAGATTGGCGACAGAGGATCTCCCTGTCTCAACCCTTTCCATGCATGGAAGTTCTGGCCAACCTGTTCATTTATTTTGATTCCTACATGGCCCCGCTAAGTAAAGGCCTCAATCCACTGCCTCCATTTATGTGCAAATCCCTTCATTCTCATAGTCTGTTGTACAAAAGACCACTTGACATTGTCATATGCTTTCTCAAAGTCAATTTTAAAAATTACCCCATTTTGATTCTTCCTATGCATTTCATGGATCGTCTCGTGCAAAACTACCACACCTTCCATGATATTCCTTCCTGGCAAGAAAGCCGTTTGTGTGGGGCTAATAACTTTTTGCGCCACTGTCGAAATTCTGTTTGTCGCTACTTTTGTGAATATCTTGAAGCTCATATTTAGAAAACAGATGGGTCTGTATTGCTGTATTTTAATAGCTTCCTTGCATTTTGGTAGCAAAATTATGGTCCCAAAGTTCAGACTAAAAATGGGCAAGTTACCATTATGGAACTCATGAAACAGAAGCAACAAGTCATCCTTTATAAAATCTCAGGAAAGCCTGATAGAATTCAATTGGGAAACCATCAGGCCCAGGTGCTTTATTACGCTTCATTTGGAAGATTGCCTCTTTTACTTCTTTTTCTGAGAACCTTGCTACAAGAGCTTCATTTTCAGCTGCAGAGACCTGTGGGATATCCTCTATTCGAGTCTCATCTAGCCGGAAATCATTACCGTCTGGAGGACCGAATAAGCCTCTATAATAAGTGGTGATATATTTTTTCAATTCATCATCACCCCTAATTAATCTGTCCCCATTTTGCAACTGATATATTCTTGTTTTACGATGTCTACCATTCGCTACCAATTGGAAGTACTTAGTATTAGAGTCTCCCTCAAGTAGCTCTTTTACCTTTGCCCTTTGGTACCACTTGATTTCCTCTTCTCGTAGAAGCGCGGCTAGGCGATTATGAAGGCAATTTTTCAAATCAATCTCCTGAGGAAACAGGGGATATGATTCCGCCTTTTTATCTAGGGAATCAAGTTTATCAAGTAGTTGTTTCTTCTCTTTTTTGTATTGGCCGCTTGTGCTCTTAGCCCAACCCCTCAAGTGTTGGCGCACTTTGCGAATTTTCGATTGCCATCTTGCCATGGGAGTGTCACCCTCATTCTCGTTAATCCATAACTGCTTCACCATATCCATGAAACCATCTCGAAGTAACCACCCTAGTTCAAATTTGAAAGCAGGTTGGCTAGTGCCCGAGAATGATTCCCCGGTGTTTAGAAGAAGTGGAGTATGGTCTGAAATATCTCTAATGAGTGCAATGACTGTAGATAGTGGAAATTTTTGCTCCCACTCCGTAGACATTAACACTCGATCTAGTTTTTCATATGTTGGATTCAGCAGTGCATTAGCCCAGGTATACTGCCTACCCGACATCATTAGCTCTCTTAAATCCAGGCCATCAATTACGGAATCAAACAAGAATGGCCAACGATGGTCGAAATTGTCATTATTTTCTCCTCAACACGACGTAAAATATTGAAATCTCCCCCAATGAGAAGAGGAAGACTTTCGTGACTACACAACTGGGCTAACTCCGTCAGAAAACTCTCTTTAAATTCATTTTGTGCAGGGCCGTAAACTACTACAAGTGCCCACTTGAAGCTGTCATTCTTATTGCACAAGTGAAGTTTCACATAGTAATCACCCTCGTCAATCGCCCCAACATGGAAAACTTCCAAGTCAATTCCCAATAGTATTCCACCAGAGCGACCTGCGGGTTCTTTGCAATGCCAAATATAGTTTTTCCCACCACATAGATTCCGCAGGAAAGGATCGGAAAAGCTCCTCCTCCCAGTTTCTGATATGGCGATAAAACTTAGATTTTGTTCTTTAGCAAGCTCTGAGAGAAATCTATGCTTCTTTGGGTCCTTGAACCCATTGCTATTCCAGAAAACACCTTTCATAATAACTATCTCTTAAATTTTCCTTTAAGTGTGGAGGTATGTTTCTTCTTTTTTGATGAAGGTGCTTTGGTATTTGGCAACATAGTAGTATGATCACATTGATCACCACTGAAATCCATCACCTCATCCATTATATCTCCACACAAATGCCCAAGAATAAAATTATCAACTTCTTCTTCCTCTGCTAAACATCTTTCCTCTTTATCAAAAATATCAGTCAACTTATCACTACTAGGTTTCTCTACCATTCTTTTCTCCTCTATAGACTTTATGCAAGCAATAGAATTTCTAACACTAGATTCGTCGCTGCCCAAGGTAATACCAACATTTCCAAAACAGCTAGCAATCAAATTATCAGAATGATGTAAAAAGGAATGGCAATTCAGTGTACCTTCTGCATGCAGGTCCACAGCTGTCGATCCGGCCTTGCGCTTCATCGCACTATCCATAGAATCCTCGTTACTAGACCCAGCCCGCCGCTTACTACGACGAAGATTGGGATCTGAAGCCTCTGGGATAGCTGCAAGGTCCTCTGCCCGACCGCCTGTCAGAATCCCCATCATCTGATCATCATCCCCAGCCATCATGGCACCCAAATCTGCTGCCCCCTCTCCAACTTCTGCTGCACGCACAGTACCAGGCACCACTGACCCATCCACCTGCTTCCCTTTGCCGCTGGACTCAGTATGGCGAGATGCCTCCCCCTGCGGCATGTGCTTCGGTTTTGCCGCCTTCTTCTCTGATCCACTCTTTGAATTTTTATCCTCCGGATGTGGTGCTGCATCCTCCTCCTTTCTCTCCTCCTGATCATCCCCATGATCCATATCCATCGGTTCCGGATTATTCCCATCAACATTTTCTTCCACCACAAACTGCAAGCTATAAACAGAGTTTCCCATGGCTATGTCCACGGACTGTGGAATTATATTATGATCCAGAACAGACACCTGCATCCTGCACCTGCCATAACGCCGAGTGAATCTCATATCCACCTCTCTAGTCACACCCAACACTGACCCAACTGCCCAAATAATCTCATATTCTCTGAGGTCATCCGGTAAGCCGGTGAACTGGACCCAGATGTTAGTTAGATCAAATTTCACTGATCCACTACCACTCTCCTCTATGGTCAGTGTCGTATTGGGGAACTTGGTGTGCAAAACCCCCCCACTCCACCATCCTCTGCAATTCCTCTCTGGTCGGAAACACCGCTTTAAAGGTATTTGCCCCTGTTTCCTGCACCACCCATTTCCACTGTCCTGGGATCAGCCGCTCAAGTTCTGAGGTGACATTGGCAGTTGTAAGCGAACTACCACTGACACGTATCACCCCCGTCTTTGTTTCCATCCTGTGCTTCTGGTTGCTGGGTGTCGGTATATAGAAAAAACCGAGCCCATCAACTGCATACCCACATGCGACCGCAAAAGACTTGTCCGCTCTGAATCTCGGACAGCGAAGCTTCGAATGATCAGATTTATCACAAATCTCACAGTAAAGGTCAGAGGTGCACTCAGACATAGTATGACCCTTTGTATAGCATCTATAACAATATGGCTGCTTACCCCCTGCTTTGGCTGCACCCATCGACGAGGACTCCGGTACCTCCGATGTGCCTGCTGCTTTCACCGGTGCCTGGGGCTTTGTTTCTGTGTTGTTTACTGACTTTGCTACCCCTGCGTATTCTCTTTTGGCCCTGTCCCTGCCGGCACTTCTCCTTGCATCAAAGCGAAGGCTTGCTGCAAGAGGGCAGCCGCCTGCGCCGCTTGCGCCGATGCTGGTGCACCCAGCAAGCTTTGCAATGCTGCTGCCTGGCCTGCCTGCGTCTCCGCCCCAGCAGCCTGCTTCCCTTCTGGTGCCGGGGGTGGAGTCTGCTGGCCCCGACCACGACCACCAAATCGATCGCCGTGGAATTTGGGAACTAAACAATGGCCTATTGTCCCTGCATATTGATCACCTTCCGTTTGGTACACCGATGCTGCTGTGTTTGTTGCGCAAAATTCCGGGCTCTACGCTTACCTGTACGTCACATCGCACGGTCGACCGGTTCGGACACGAGCTAAGCTACACATCGCCACCAATTATGCATCGGATGGAGAGAACAAATTATAAGATGGGTAGACGTACAGTTTGGTTGGCACACTAGTACTTGTTCGTGCAATACTTTTAATTTATTTGCAGCGACGATAAAATCCACACGGATGGGTCTTGCTTGGATGCTTAATCCGGTAATCTCCAGTTTTTCTTTTCGTTGCAGGCTTTGCACGCAGCTTAATTATGCTACTAGCTATAACCCATGTCTACGAAATTATGGTTTTGAAGAAATTACTTAACTTTGTACGAATTTAACGGGAAATGATCGAACACGTACAGTAGTTTGATTCCTGGGGGAACCATATATGAAATATTCCTACATATACGATCCAATCAGATACGTTTCTGCTCAACTAGCTCCAGCATTGGATTCGTCCCAGGTCGTCTAGGGGGGTGATGATGACGACTCATGATTAAGGACACTAGATTGTCCTTGATTAATCTTAACAATTCGGGCCCGGCCGGGTTGTTGCAATGGTCACCTCAAGTGCGCCAGCTCTGCAGACACAGCTACCGCCTCTCTAGCGATAAACAAAGCTCATGCAGCCGAATAGAAAAAAATAGTTGCGCACGTAACCTGACCAGTATAGTTTATCGTGCAATGATGCGGGTGTCTCCGTGCGCAAACTTTTGCATCAGGGCATGATTAGGATAATGTGCGCGCCAATGCAGCTTGTCTGCTTGCTCTCTGATGATTTCTTTTTTTGCATTTGTGTGTGCGTGCAAGTTCGCGCCAGTGGTGTATTTGCATTATTGTGCGCGCGAAGCCAGTGAGGACGTGTACATGTTCGCCACGACAAGAACAGGGGACGGGGGCTAGTGATCGAGTGTCTAGGAGATTAGTTAAACAAGTGGGGGAGGGGTTGAGGAATGGTCTATGGTGTAGGTTTGGGGATTGAAAAGAGGATAGAAATCCGGACTACTCAACATCTTCTAATACAAATACTACGATTCCAAGTGCAGTTTTTTTTCTTAGTAGTTTGAGGGAAAACAATTTTTTAGGACAAGAAAAACGAAATTTCAAGCATTAAACAAAGAAGGTCAAACATTTTAAAAGCACGAATCCAGTAAAGCTCACCTATATTACAAAAACAGAAAAAATGTGAAAAATCGTTGAGGGTGGACATGACTAGTTGTGAACTTACCGGACAATATGTACCGGTTTAAGCCATAAACACATATTGATGTTGTCACAAACCGTGCGATAGTGAGAAGCTATCAGTACCAAGTAACCAGATTGTACAAAGGATCAACCCCTTTTGTGCTGGTTATTAAGACCTATCACCCTATCAGTAACTGTTCGTGAAAATTGATAACCTCTTTGGCACTGATGGGATTTTAGAATAGACTGTGGGTTTTGTAGTAGTGTCCTCCTCCGCTTTCAACGGCCGCAAAGGAGTTTTGAGTAGGGGATACCTGCCAGGGTAGGTCTTGTCGGTCTCTACAATATTCATATAATTTTTACCTTCATCCGAATTCATATGGAAAATCAATGATTTTTCGGAGATAAGAGGTGCTAGAGCATCCTCGATTTATCCACTCGCTAGCATATTGTATCTTCAAAAAATTATATCTTTTATATCAATTTGTATGAATATTATAATTATACGAAGATTGTAGCGCTCAACGAGACATACAACTTTGTAGCTTACAACGTTTTTGTTGAAATCATTTTGGTGCCAAAATAATTGACATAGTTTTCATATCTACATTTGTAGGCCTGCACACTATATTGATTATTTTGAGGTCTAAGTTGACTCCTAACGAAAAAGTTGTGGACTACGGGTTGTAGAACTCTTGAAGCTCGATAATTTTTATATGAACTTTATCCTCGTCCAAGTTCATATGAAAAAATTATGATTTATTAAGATGCATTGTATAGATAAGGCTAGGAACCAATTTTGCCATGAAGGCGGCCGATGGTGGCGGAGGGGAAGATATGGTTGCAAGGTTGGAGATTTGGTGCTAGGAACCAATTTTGCCATGAAGGCAGCCAATTTCGAGTGCGGCGCAACTGATCTAGAGGAGTCGTCGTTGACCGGCAACGAGGACGTACAACGGTGATGGTGTTGGCGATTTGGCCTGGGAACATGAGCCCGTCGGATTGACTGGCTTACGTGGCAGCATACAAAATGGGTGCTGTACGTGCCCTAAGAAACCAAGCAGTACTTGTGCCTACAATAGTGAATACTACCCCTGCCGTGCATTTTTAAAAATTGACCCATGAAGGAGTGATCCAATCACGCAAGATGATAATAAGATGGCTTGTGGGATTCCACAATTCCAAGTTGGTTGTTGCAAAAGTTAGACCGCAATCTTAGATATTTGGAATTTGGATCACAAGCCGGATTTCATAAAACAGACCCGAAATCATTTAGTATACATAATACGATTGCATTGCAAACTACTTGGTGCTAAATTCCAATGAAGAATCAGGATGGCGGTTTTGCAAGTTAAAGTTCTGGCATGACATTGTAGAAACCAAAATGTAGCGGCTCATGCACTAGCTCACATATAGTGTGTGAAGGGTATGGTTATCATCTGTTGTTTGGCACGCGGACCATACCCATTAGTGGGTTGTTAAATCTCACTTCTGAGATTGTGAAAAAATAATACATTCTCTAGAGTAATAAATTAACTATATATATATTACAAAAATGATTTCCTTAATAATAAACCACGCAATTATGCCTAATTCAAAATTTATTAAAGATGCGCACCTGTCTACACATGTTGTATGCGTGGAGTGTGTGGGTCCCGGTGTGTTATGAGTACACCCTCTAAAAAATGTTTATGAAAATTTGCTACAGGACACCAAAAGTGATGTCGATTCAACAGCAGACATCGTTCAAAATGAGTTATACTGCCAAACACTCTTGTTTTATGCAAATTTGTTAGAAGACACCGTCTCAATTAAAATATTATTTTTTAGAGAGAGGAAGATAGAAAAAGGTGATGAAATATCATCTTTGCCAAGGTCGGGAGAAATGAAGAAATGTACTTAAAATCTCTCTTTAGTCGGGCACACATTTCTGGAGCTGGTATCCAAGGCTTGTTGGTAATCATACATCACCCCTTTTTTCTGAAATTGTTAAGCGCACTTGCATTATCCATTTTGTGTGGTTCACACATTTGCGTTTTGTTTGTATCATCAATTCATAGATTATCTTCTCTGCTTACCTGACGTCCTGACGTGCTTTTACGGCAATTTATCTATATCTTGTAGAGCATGGAACATGCCTCCAACCTATTGCCTGGCTTATATATGCTGGTTTGTCGCCCTACCAACACCTTCCAAATTCTGTGATAATTTACTTGGTTAGGTTTATGTCACCAAAGATTTATTTTACATGCATTTTTTAGGGAAAATTAAGTGTACTATCCATTTCTCCCCTCCTTATGCACTCAGCATTACATTGTTGGTTTCTCACTTCTCAGCATTACATGGTTCATTTTAGATGGCATGTGGAACAAGAAGATACACGAGTGGACAGTTCAATCTTCCCTTCGCCAGGTACACATATGTACATGTTACACATGCAGTTGCAAATTATATGGTCTTGTCTGACCAATGTAAAATATGTAACCAGGCCTCCAAGCACCTCTGGAGCAGCATCTGATGTCAATCCAAGCAACACACAGAGCCTACATCACTGCAGCTCTTTCCTGATCATGTGGTACATACCCAGATCATTGTTCTTATTTTTCTAGACTAAATGCATTGCTGACATGCTTCACACAAAAATCACAAGCTTGTTGTCCTTCTTGGGTAGCTGGGCTAAGTAACGCTAGGTGAAATGCTCATCTGAACATTGAATTATTCCGGCGCGCCTTCTAGGGAAGGAACTCAGTATGTGCACGACATTCAACTGCATAGGTTATCAAAATCACTGATTATTACGGCGGCGCTCTAATATTTGTAAGGAGATGGATATATATATATATGCTGATTCGAAGATCGAGAGAGGGAGCCCACTTGCAAGAATTCCGATGATCCTTAGGACCTGGACCAGGACCTGAAGCTGTGATCCTAGTCCTGAATAAATCACTGAGGGCGGTTCCAACATGTGTGTGTGTGTGTGTTGATTCTGATCGCAAGGAGGACTCGTTTTCCCCTCCTGCAGTAAGACTTTGGCTTCCGTTCGTGTTGTTGTAGTGTCAATGTAATGTGAAATGCTGGATTACCCAGGTTGAGAAAAGACTTATTGAAGGGAAGACTTTTTTTTAAATAGAGAATATATTAGAAATATTCTAGCCGCTGCATCGATCGATGCACGAAGCCATGACTTATTGAAGGGAAGACTGCTGGAATTATGTGTGCACATGCAACCTGAACGACACACCGGACATTTTCACTGCACCTTGCAACGTTCAGATGCAGTGGCTTTCCCGGCTCAATTTGTGTCGCTCCACATTCTCAGGCAGAGCCGCAGAGGCAAACCATATGGGACGGAATTTTTCCAAATAAAGCAGTTTCGAAACATGCATGTGTTTATATACTTTTTTTGTTCCTGTGAATATCTGGAGCAACTTCCCGTTATTGTGATTATTAGTGGCATAATAATAAGGAACCATTGCAAGCAGTATGTCAATTTCCAAGACAACGGCTGCATCTCCATTCTTACAACGCCTACTCGTGTATATATATGCCTGATGATATACTAACTAACCAATAGTTTTGGAGCAATCAACCATTTATTCAAAGGTGCGATGTTGATATGCTTGGCTGCTTGCATGAATGTTGGCGAACTAGCGCAAGAAGCCTAGAGCACGCGTGCAAAGATCGATGGGCAATTTTGATGGTATCGAATGAACTTTGCAGCAGGTTCAAAATTCTGTGACTGTTATTGTGCATTTTCTTAATATGTTCTTGTTATGCATTTCACTCATCAAATTGATTTTGTTTTTTTACGAAAACTCATCAAATTGAATTTGGAAACCGAACTAGCCACACAGCTTGCTCGAGTGGTCTGTGGGCCCGGCTGCGAAGAGCCCGAGCGGACTTGGGCTAGCTGAGCTTTCGAGCCCGGCTTAGACCAAGAGGTGGCACAGGCCGGGAATTGTTGGGAGCAGGGCCCAGGGGCCGAAGCGCCCAAAGCCGAACAGAAGGAAAAAGAACCAGAGCAGGAACCAGGCGATGGAGTGCGTGAACGGTGAAAAGAGAGCAGCTGTCGATTAAGGTTCCGGTGCTGGTATGCCTTTGAAGAAATTTTGCTTTAACCCTTGTTTAGATATCAAATTTCACCCTCAAATTTTACTACGTAAAAAGAAGATTTACATCACATTAAAATATCGACACATGCATGGAGTACTATATGTAGATGAAATCAAAAACTAATTGCTTTTAGTGTACTTTGCGAGACGAACATTTTGAGCCTAATTAATCAATGTTTGGACATTTTTTATAAATACAAACGAAATGTTACAGTGTCATATTTATGACGAAGTGACATCTTTGAATCAAATTTGACCCCTAAATTTACATCTAAACAAGACCTTAGATGACATCTGTTTGTGCAATTCTGCTGGTGTTTTGGGGCTTATCGGAGACTTGGTCGAGGATGAAGACGTCGGCGCGCATTCAGTGAAGCGGGCCAGACCAACGGGTTAGCGTTGTGTGGCCCACCCAGGAATATGTGTGGGCTGATCCTTCGGTGTTTTGGGGCTTATCGGAGACTTGGGATTTATTAGGCTTGTAACGGCACACCATGGCAGTCAATTTGGTCCAAATGCAATTGTCCATATTTTTCGAATTTTCAGGTGTTTCTGGGACCCACTTGCCATAGGAAAATCGAACAGAAAAAGAAAGAACATTTCCTGATTTATGGGCAGTGACGTTTTTTAAAAAAATTAACGTTATTGCTTATGAGACAATCATTTACAAGACATGAATACATATTAGCAGATAACCCATTTCACGTAGTTCGAACTTCACTTCACACACAAACATCCAATAATTTCATGCAACTCGGGCTTTGATCTTCACGCAATGGCGGAGGCAGGGCGGGCAGGGGCCAATTCCCCCTAAGACACTTCAATCTCCACTAAAAAAATTCAAATTTTAACTAATTTTTGAAAAACTTAGCATTACTACTCCCCTAACACAAAAATATTCAAGTTTTCGTCACCATCACTATCTTCATGTTTGGGTGACGAGGACGTTGCGGCGAAATGATGGCAACAATAATGTTGTCACACATAGTGGATGTGAGTAGCCAATGATCGTACATCGAGTACTCTATCTGCAAGTCTGGTTTCATGACGTCGCATGCGCTTAGCAGATAAACTAAGACTTTAATATATGGCTTTTACTATTGTAAAAAAACATAAATTAGAATGATATCTAGTTGAAGAAACATAATGCGCTCTACCACAAAAGAAGCTAAAAGTGAAATGGGGATTTCATAGGCTTGGTGAAGATTTCATGATTGTTTTCAATGCTTGTTGCATCCAATGGACTATTTTCGTGTGCTAATTTTTCATTATAGCCAAAAAATCTGATCCAATAAGTAGCTCTAAAGAGTTTTGAATAACATGAACGACCATTTTCTTATCAAAAGACAATATCATTTGAAATTGAGACATACTGTATTGACCAACAAAGTGCACACGCCTCCATGAACCAAACATATTATCAGAAAAGAACATAAACCAGACATGTTCGATATAATTTTCTAGAAGTATTATATAAGTTTGGATATTATTTATAAAACATACTTATTCTCACAAAATCTAATTTGCTACCCTCTTGGCAATGGCATGGCTAGGAGCAGCATGTTACCGATCCACAAAGCCGACGGTGAATGCCAACGTTTAGGCCTCATGCAAACAACACCGAGCTAAAATATTTCACCTTGTCACCTTGATTTATACATCATGTAATGTAATGTAATAGCTCTATATCTCGGTAACATTGTTCCAGGACGACGTGTGGCTGAGTCGCTGGGCCATTTGGAGGGTACCAGAAAGGAAAGCCCTAACAATCTAAACACAACACACGCAGGAGGGAGCCTAGAGAGAAGCCGAAGCGAAGGAAGAAGCACAAAAGGGAGGCCCGTCCGGACGCGAAAGCCACACCGCTCCACCAGAAAATTCTCCCAGACCCAGGGCCAAGCACAGGGAGGCGAAGAAGAGCTCCCCGAAATTCCCCAACCCCTCCCGCACCGCGACCGCGTGCGCCTGCCACCCCCCTACCCCACCGCGCCACCACCGATCAGCGACATGCGCATCCGCCGTTACGCCGCGCGCCTCCTCTCCTCCACATCCCCCACCGCCGCCGCCGCCCCGTCCTCGCCCCCGCCGCCGCCCGCCGCGTCCTGGCTCCACGCCGCCGGCGATGACTGCTGCGCCTTCTGCGAGCTCAGCCGCCCCTCCCCGCAGGTAAACCGATCCCCCGCTCTTCTTCCCCCCTCTCCTATCGCTGCATTTTTCGGCCGCGTCGCCTTGGAGGGGGTGGGTAGTTTCGCTTTTGTCCGGGGGGTTCTCACAGTGGGGGTTGTCCGGTGGAATCGCAGGAGGGCCCGGACGCCATCAAGCACAAAGGGCACATTGCTGGCCGTGTGCCGGAATCCGATGTCAGGGGCGATGAGCGCGTTGGCCTAGCTCAGCGACCGCCTGCTTCTCCGGAAGGTTCGCACAGTGTTTCCCTTCGTAGTATCATTTCGTGTTTGTGTGGTTAACACTGCAACTAATGCTAATGCAACAAATTTGTGTTCTTTTTTGTGTTTCTACCAACGAATTTCAGTTAAGAAATGCAAGACTGCTTATGGACCTCATGTGAATAAAATTTCTGTGGGACAGCAAGCTTCGAGAAGGGCTTCTGGGGTTAGTGAAGCTGCAGCGAAACCGGAAGTTGCAGGAGATGCTAGTCTTGTTAGAGAAACCGACGCTGAGGCTGCAACTAAGCCTGGACCTTTCATTGCAAATGATACTGCTGTTGAGCACAAAGTTCACTGTAAAACTTCTCTTGTGAGTAATGCCACCGAGGCACAGGTTACAGTGGGGAATTCTCTTATGAATGGATCAACCACTGAATTTGAAGTCTTGAAGGGTGCGCCTGTTGCTAATGAAGCAGCTCATGATCAGGAAGTAACACAGAGAGTTTCTCTGGAGAATAAAGCTGCCCCTGTGCCAGGGGTTACAAGCATTGCGCCGGAGGTTACAGGGGCGTTTCCAGGAGTTACAATCACCATGCTCAGGACAGGTTCCCTAGGACCAGAAGTTACAGGGGCAGCTTCTGTCATGCATGAAGCTACTAAACTGGAATCTGCAAGGAAGGATTATATTGCCAGCGAAGCTGCTGCAGAACCAGAAGATTCTGGCAAGGCTTCTTGCAGTGTAGACGGTACTGCTGCTTTAGATAAACCATGTCTGCCTAGTTGCAATCCAAACATAGGCAATGTGCAGGTTGGAAATGCTGGAGAGACTGTTGCCAGCGCATTGCAGCCTTCTGGATGTGATGCTGCAAAAGTTGCTGGTTCTGTGAATTCCACAAGCAATGATCCTGTTAGAGCCAAAGGCTCAACTGTTGAAGGACAAGTGCGAGATGATAGATCTGTTACACCCAGTGTTTCATGTCTATTTGACACGGTGGCCCGAAGCATCGGTACTTCAGGGAGGACAGATGTTATTTGTTATGCTAGGCGGAGAGGTAAGAGGAAGCTGGAGCTGCTGGAGGTAAAGACAGAAAATGTTGAATTGGAAGATGGAGTTATATGCGAGGAAAAGGAGACACAGGAGAGAACTGGTCGTTGTGAGAGTGTTTTGTCAACAGCTGGATCCACAGATGTTAAACTTGCCAACATAAAGAAAGAACTTATGGATGATTCAGCTGCAAGCAAGGTTAAAAGGACAAGGAGAAATAGATTTGAATGTAATATTGATTATTGCCGGATGACGTTCAAGACAAAAGCTGAGCTTTCTGTCCACAAGAAGAACATTTGCACAGTCAAGTCATGCAGCAGAAATTTCAGATCCCACAGATACCTGAGGCGCCATCAGAGTGTTCACAACGATGATATGCCTTACAAGTGCCCATGGGATGGTTGTGGTATGGCTTTCAAGTGGTCATGGGATCGGGCTGAGCATTTCAAGATCCATGCTGGGGTGAAACCTTATAAGTGCACAACGCCTGGGTGCAACAAAATATATAAGTTTGTGTCAGATTTCACCCGGCACAGGAGGAGGTGCAAACCTCAGAGGTAAAAGCTTGCTTGATACTACAGAATTAGGATAGTAGTGAAGTTTGTGCTTGCTACTGTAGATGTCTTTATTCGTTTGCTAGAAGATCTATCGCGCAACTGTTCTGACAAATTATAGTGGGATTGTTCGTTTCTTTGTCGAGGAAAACGCTAAAATCTGTAGCTTAGAAACTTGAGTATCTCATCAGTGTACATTTGCGGGAGCTATTTGATAATATTTGCGCTGGTTACCACTAGCGTTGTATCAACTCTGAGACCTAGAGCTGTAAATGGGAGGTTATTTTCTTATTTCTATGATTTTGTTTTAGCATAGTATTCCATGCTTATTTATTTACTTGGGTTAACATGTTTGCACCAAAGTACAATATATGGTTAATCTATTTTGATGAACTTCACTGTTCAATCATAAACTAATGTGATGTGTCCATTTTCACGGCAAGCTCAGTGAAAAATAGATATCACATCCTTCTATTTTGAAGTGCTTCTGTGCTCTCCAAGAAGAATGCATGTTCCATAAATAATCCATGGGTTGATTTCAATGTAACTATTGGTGAAGCACTATAGATTATGTGACTTGTCAATTTGGATATTACAGAAGTTACTAAGTTCTGAATTCTGATGCTATGGATTTTACCTGATTTGCATGCTGACTTGGATCTGCTTAGGTTCTTAATACCTGAACATTATCAAGCTAGCAAATGTGTTTATTGACACGGAAACAATACAAACTTGTTCTCAACTTCTCAAACATAAATATTGTATTGTTATGAATGGAATAGTCAGGAGCATTCTGTATGGTTTTAATGGCCAATCTCGCTTTTACAGATAGATAATTATGTTTATTAGTTTAATGCATCTGTAGATTTCTACTAGAATGCAAAAGAAAAAAAAAGTCAAGCCATAGGCCTTAGCAGTACATCACCTTGTGCAGCTGTTCTCCTTTGCCAAGAAAAAAAAGGTCTAAAAAAAGTCTGTCGGGCTAAAAAAGAAGAGTACAATCTTTAGACTATGGGGTCCTATGGTCTAGCTTGATTACTGGACATTGACATTTCCTTCTTGTGATACATATGCTCTTGCCTGTTCTCCATTTAGCTTCTTATAAAGGATTTCAAGCAATGAAGAGTTGCTGAAATAGCTAGATGAGACACTTATTGTGCCGTTTGGTTCTTTGGCCGTGTTTCTTTGTTCCCCCGATTTTTTTTTCCTGAAGAATCTTGCATTCATGAAGTATTAAATAAAATATATTTATAAAATCTTTTTAAGTATGAGTGTAACTTTGCGCGATGAATCTAATGAGCCTGATTAACTCATAATTTACTACAGTAATACTAAAGTAATCATCCTCTAATCATACGGACACATGCCTCGTTAGATCTCTTGAATTTTCGCGAATTAACCCGGGGTTCTGTACGTAGTTTTGTAAACTGATTTTATTTAATATCTTTAGTGTGAAAAAAATTTCGTCCTAAAGAAACACGGCATTTGTTAAACATCCGCAATCAAACCGTGATGGCTCTAGTTGATCTCATGACTGAATTGAATACTAGTAGGTCAGTAGCAACTAGCGGCTGTACCAGACTGTCGTTGGCTCATAGTTATATAGTTATGGGACACACAACGATGTTTTATCGTATACCCTGCTTTAAGGTGGTACAGCTAGTCTTTTTTTTTTCAAGTATCGTGGTGATGGCTGCCAATGATGGATATGACGCTTCAGTTGGGTCTTCGACATGAAACGGAGGGTTTCTATATCAGAAGCCACTGTGTTTTATTTATTTATTCAATCATATCAGACTTATACTTGAGCATAATTACTGAAAATATGATCAGCTATTTGGGATCTACAGCTAAGGACAATGAATTCTGGTATAAGCTTTTCTGCCTCTTGTCTTTTATGCCACTTAAGTTTGGTTGTCGATTTGCTGTCTGCTCTGCATATATCCTTCATCCTTGAACTGGTGGATGACGTAGCTAAACTCTTCTAGTACTCCTGACCTCGTTTCACGCGATTCAATTTTCGAGTTACCCGGTGGTGGTTAGGAAGAGTTTTTTTTTTTTTTTGCTTAAAATTCGTTTCCGAGTTACTTGGTGGACGGTGATTGTGGTTTTTGTCTGCGTCAGTTTAGGTGTGATATCTGCGGTTAACTACAGCAAAAAAAAGGACATACTATTACCATTCAATTTTTAGTATGAATTAATCCCTCTGCATCCGCCTCTCTCAAATCCAGTAATCTTGTCACTGTCCTTCCGGGAGATGCAAATTGGCTCTTACGATTCAGAATAAGAAACTGTAACATACTGCATGCCGCTCGAAATTGATCCCGTTAACGGACTACACATAAGAAAATATCAAATACCAACATCATCTCGAACTATGGACTCAGCGGTTTGAACTGAAACACTGTCCAAATTAAACGATAAATACATTACAAGTCACCAATCCGTAAAGACACAAAAGAGATATAACACGACAACACCGCGACACAGCCAACCGAAGCAAGGTAATAAGCACAAACTGGCCGGGTGATACATACAAGTCATGTAAAGCACAGAATGGTAACAGTCTAAGCCCTCTCACACGGGAAGTGACTTACCATCATTTCTTTAATCTGCTGCTTCCGTGGATCCCTCTTCTTCAACGGCGTCAGCAGTCGCTTCCACACGGTTGATGCGGCTGCTGCTGCTGCTGCAATTGCCGCGTTGCTTTCCTCGGAACGGGCCGAATGGTTCAGGGTAGTAGAACGCTCCACCAGAGTAATCTTCTACCTGCTTCTTCGTCTTCCGCGGCCTCTTGGAGCTTGGCGCTGCTTTTGAGCTCGGCGCCGGCTCATCACTGATCCCCAGAGCTTCTTCGTTTCTGGATGACGGCGAACTCGCCCGAGCTCGCTTGGACCTGGCCGGAGCTGATTTGGAGCTGGCCCCAGACGCTGCCGTGTAGTACGAGCGGCTCTGATGCAGGTGTTTCTCACATAGTGTGTGGGACACAGCAACGGGTGTATTACAATGCCATTTCCTGCCGTCAGTCCTCTTGCACGCCAATGGCTTAGTGACAAGCTCCTTCCTGATCACCGTCTTCGCTGTCATACTCTTGGGACTACTCTTCTGCTGATTTCCATCTCGCTTCAGCTTCTTGGATACCTTCATCGCCTTCTCGTCAACCTGCTGCTGCTTCTGGTTCCCAATAATCTTGTCCCCCACCTTCTTCTTCAAAAGAAAAACCTCCTCCTCCACCTCAGCCTCCGTCTCTACCTCCTGCTGCTGCAGCACGAAGTCCACGTTGTTGTAGGCCAAGCCAGGATTCTCCCGGGGTTCCCTCCAGGCGTTGCCGATGACACCGTCGTTCAGTTCCTGCAGGCACATAGCAAGCCAAAAGATCAAGCACAGAACACTCCGAAGCAACCCGCGATGGCACGATGTAGTAAAAACCTCACCATTATTCTCCGTACAGACTAACATCTATGTAAATACTACATTCGTCTCAAATTATAGTTTGTTTTATTTTTTTCTAGATACATAATGTTTAATATACACCCAGATATACATTGTGTCTAAATGGACATAGCAAATATTATATATCTAGAAATAACAAAACGACTTATAATTTGGAACTACCTAGCTTGGTCAGAGCATAAACATATAGATCTAGGAGCTAGGGTTTGGACATGGGCTCTCAACCCCCCAAAGAACCCCACCGGTCTCGATTGCGCGACTTATGCGGCAAGTGCTGGCGCTCTCGAATGGATAAAACGAACCTTATGCATACACACGTGCAAGGGTATTGAGCATGTGACTGCGGGTCCAACCCAAACCATAGGCATGCAGCTCTCAGACTAGCCGCAAAAACACGAAAACCATGGTGGAGATAGCATAGGGAGAGGGAGGGAAAGTAGGTAGCGGAGCTAACCTCAAGATTGAACGCATGAGAATTTGCAGTCCACGCACAATTCTGGAAGCAAACCTCCGAAGGCACGACCACCGGGTTGGCATGGGCGGCGGCGGAGTTAACATATGAAGCCGCCGCCGCCAGCATGGGCGGCGGGAGCACGACCGCCTCAGATGGAAGTGCCTTGGGTTGTGCTTGCGTGGCGGCGCAGAAGGACAAGCCTGGATCTGCATGGCAGAATCAGGTCGGCGCCGAACGATGGAGCGAGGGAGCGAGCGGATTTTGGGCTAGGGTTTCTCGTATTGGGGTGGGTGGAAGTTGAAACGGAAGGTGGACGGCATGTCTGCGTGACCGTTTTGGCTTTATTTCTTACTACCATTTCTGCCTCTTTCTCACACACATACTCTATATGTGTTGTGTGTATATGGTTGGTGCTTGCCTTTCTTTTTACCAAAGTATAGAAAAATTCGTGTATAAATAAAGAATGTATATGTACAAGCAAAACATTTAAGAAAAAAAATCTGCAAAACTATTAGCACCATAGCCTTGGGTGACTTTTAGGGGTTAATTGTTGGTGAAAGTGGTTGGACTACATGAAACGAATATCGCGCATCTAGTGTGAAGTAAAAATTTCCCTATAAAACTATCAATTCCTATGATTGCCAGAAAAGATGTACTATAATAAATTGCTTCTAAATATCATGAACTCTACTAACGGGTGCATGCGTAGGATTTAGGCCCTGCATGCACTGTCCATATTCCAATGGACCTTGGCAGATACTAGGTCCCTGCCCACGGCCCTCACGCACATTTTCGTTTCTGCTGCTCACGCCACACCCCACACCACACTTCACACTGCCTTTCACCAGCGTGCTGCGGTGGGGGCTTTGGGGCTCGTTGGTGGTGCAAACTTCCTCACGGTTGATGGGTGTCATGGAGGCCAGGCCACTTTGTTGGCGTTCACTAACAAACCGTGGTGGTGGGGATTTGGATCGGAGCTCAGCGGCGGCAGAAGCTACTGTACTTCCCATCGGTGGCATCAATTGATTTTGGCGTGCGGTTTCAGAGTGCATGCACTGGGATTGGAACCCTAATCGTCATCCGGTCTCTCGATTCGTAGTTGGTTTCGTTGATTGGGGGAGAGAGATGAATGAATGAGAGAGAGAGAGTCCGAGAGAAAGATTGGGGAATTAATTCAACGACACTCCCAAAATTCAAAAGTGTCTCTTCCTCTCCCCTTGGTGCGTCAAAACGGTCGTGGACCGCAATCTTGCTTCTACGGACGACCGCACAGTGCGGTCGATGGGGAGGAGATGAGGAGGAGGGGAGGAGGTGGAGGTTAGGGTTTAGGTTGGGGTTGCCGGGGATGTGGAGTATTCGGGCTCTAGAGAGGTGGTCGGGGGTGGTTGCGGGCGGCGGGGCAGAGAAGAGGCGGTGGGGACGCCGCCGACTGGGCGGCGGAGGACATCCGGTGGGCAGGGTCGGCGGCGGGGGCGATGGCCGGCAGGGAGGGCAACGACCTGAGAGGTTTGGAAGGGAGGGGCCGCGGGCGGTGGGCGGGAGGAGGGCGGTCGGCACAGCGGCAAGGTCGCCGCCGGCTACGAGGCGGTGCAGGAGGTGGCAGGGGAGGAGAAGGCTGGACACGGCGGCCGGCCGAAGAGATTCGGAAGGGCGGGGCGGTGGGCGGCGGCCGGGAGGTGGGCGGACGGCCGGTGGCGCTCGCCGCAGACCATGGGCGGTGGGCGAGGCGAGCTGCGGCGGGAGCTAGGCGGTGACCGCAAATTAAATTCCACCGTCCTAGACCAACGACATGTGGGGCTAGTTTTTCTATGACCCTACTAGCGTGCTCTTAAAAAGAAGCATTTGCCTATGTCCAGTGTAACATACACGAAAAGTATAACATATACACTACTCTCATGTGCCAATGTACTACTTCAATCAACAGCTAATTACAAGTGCGATATACACACAAAGTATAGCAAGTTAATTACGCGTTCTAAGGCCAGTGACGGCGTGTGATGAATAAACGAGGGGATTAGCTGAAAGCTGAAGGAAGTTTAACAAACACCACTCATCTTAATTTCATCTTCCATGTGTACCAGCTATTATTTGCAAGAAAACATTAATATTGTATCGGTGGTCTTCAAATGAGAACTCCAAAAGGCGCATTCACTAACTACAAAATCTGAGAGACTAGACAAGAAACAGTCCATCTTTTGTGCCTCCCATACTGACACAAAGATTTCATTACATTGGCAACCAAACGATTATGTCCGGTTGCATATACAAAATCTTGAGGATCGAGCTGCCCTTTAGGATTGGACATATAGGAATGTGTAGTCCATGCACAGTTCTGCAAGCAAATCTCCGAAGACGCGCCCACCGGGAGGAAGTAGGCGGCGGCGGCGGTAACATACGAGTGAAGGAGGGAAAGCCAGGTCATGAACATTTTCAAAAAATCTGTCATTTATGTTAATCATTGTGTAATATTTTTTTCTAAACATATCACCATTAGCCCCTAGAATTTAGTTTTATTTTGTATTAAATCTAGCTCTTACTACCTTTATAAGCTCATATAATGGCAGGTGCTATCTTTTAGTATGCTTTTCATAATTCTTTTTGTTTTGGACATACTATTATCAGTTTTTTGTTTAATTAATTTTATTTTGCTTTAAATGATTATCACGAGTAGAATGAACATAGACTCAATATCACCTGTCTGATTGGTCCATATAACATTCTAACATAAAATTAAACTATATTTATTACTTTTAAAGTGTCTAATTAGAACATAAAACGATGCATGTGTATAAAATCACAATAAATATTATAGCGTGATAATATGTTGGCATATAGCCTTGATCCATAGCAACGCTCTCATAATTATGAATTTACATGTTAGTGAGCTTTTTCGATCCCAGTAGTCTAGATAGAGCTTTTTATTTTGCTATATAAACCACGTACATTTGACCGTACGTTTCCTACTTGAATTTGTTGGGAAGAGCCCCGTTGTGATAGGCTAGGGGTGGATATCGAGCTGGCTTGGCTTGGCTTGGCTTGGCTCGGTTTAGCTCGAGCTGGCTTGTTAAGATAACGAGCTAGCTTGGCTCGGCTCATTATCTTAACGAGCTAAAGGTTCAGCTTGGCTCGGCTCGTTTGCTAGCTCGAGTCGGCTCGTTTAGCTCATGAGCTAGTTCGATAAAAAATGAGTGTAAGGTAAAATTAAAGTAAAAAATCCAAGATTTATAAATCAGGAATAATATTAAGGGTAATTAGTTCGCCGCAACCCCTTCAAAATTACGGATCATAAACTATCAATTTTATCCCATCAAATCCAAATCTTGCTCATAGGAGTAATAGAAGCAAAGAAAAGGGAGTGATGGAGAGAATAAATGAAAAACTCCAACATAACTACATCATCACGTACACTATTGACTTCATTGGTGAGCAGGAGAATATCAGGAAGAGATGTAAGTACGTAACGAGGAGTGAAGATGTAGGGTAATGGATAGACATTGGTGTTGTGATTAATGGTTAGGGTTTGAGTTGGTTGTTTATACTTTAGGTATTCTTAAATTTTGCAATTGCTAGATGGTCTGGGACGCTGGACTGTTGTGGCTCGTTTTGGCTCACGAGCGGCTCGCGAGCCAGCTCGAGCTGGCTTGTTATACTACCGAGCTAAAACATTGGCTCGGCTTGATATAATTTTCCAACAAGTCGAGCCGACTCTAGCCACTATCGAGCTGAGTCGAGCGAGTTAACGAGCCGCGAGTTTTTTTGTCCAGCCCTGTGATAGGCAAACCATATCCGCCACCCGGACGAGACTACGCCGGCGGAGAAGAACAGACATCATTCATGGACAGAGATTGTTGAGGTCTTGCCTCTTTCGGACTCGGCTAGATGGGCCCATTTAGCCTGTTGTTGGAATTTGGAAGGGAGGAAACTCCACGACTTCGGCCCACTAGCCACGCTTTGCGCTTCTCTCCTGCATTTCCGTTCTTCAAAGGAAAAAAAAAAGCACCAGGAACCGTAAGATAGAGAGATACTGTGCTGCTTTTCAGGAAAGCTCTAGGTCTGCATCTAGTTCCAAAATTACAACAATGAGTTATGCACCTCTGTGCCGCGATGGTGGCACAAATTGAACGCCAACAAGAAAAGAGCTCCTGAAAGCTGCTCATAATACACAATGCATTTGCAGGATTTGCTTAGAAGGGAAAACAAGATTCTCCATGCATCCATCTTTTTTTTTATAAGAAAACCTACAAGATATACACACCATTATATACTCGTACCGTATCCGTACATGTTTGATCATCAACATTTTCACGCTGTATAGGAAGACTAGTAAGGGATTTCTAGTTGCTTAGCTACAACATCTGGAAGGCCATCAGTCCCGTTCACAACTACTCGCAGTAACTGAAAGAATCCCAACAAAGCAATTGGGTGATTTGCACCACGCCAATCTTTGAAGCAAGGCAAAATGGAATGCATCTTTTTGTTCTTGATTGCTCCAGATGAGCTGCTTCAGTTCATGGCCGAGGTGGGTACAACCAACTCCCTGTAATCTTTACGTATGCTCCACAGAATCTCTGCACATCGCCTCATGCTTGGTCGGTTCCTCTTTGTCGGACATAGGCACCGCAGAGCCAGCTCGTACAGTTTCTCAACTGCTAGATTGATCGCGTCGTTTGATTCCAGATTTGGATCCAGTGTTTGGATAGCATTGCCCTCCACAAATTTCTCCATTGCCTATAAAAACCAGTATAGTAGTACATGGAGAAGCACATTAAGACCAAATGTAGACTGGTTGTTACTGCATAGCTGTGTTTCTGCTGTTTCGTCATGTAATGGAAACCAATGGTGATGCAAACAGTACAATGTCTAGAGTGAGTGAGTGACAGAAACTAACCCATTTTGCGGTAACACGCTCAATGATTGACCTCTTTGGCTCTATAGGGCGCCTCCCAGTAACCAACTCCACCAGCAAGACTCCAAACGAATAGACATCACTCTTCTCATTGAGCTGGTATGTTCTGAGATATTCTGGGTCGAGATAGCCTGCTGTTCCTTTGACTTGAGTAGAGATATGGCTAGAGTCAGTTGGAGCCAGTTTGGCAAACCCAAAGTCAGCAACCTTGGCTCGATAATTGTTCATTATAAGAATGTTTGAGGATTTGATGTCCCTGTGGATGACTGGATGGTCTGCATCGTTGAAACAAATGAGATGGTATTTATTTAATTGCTAATGATCCGGTGGTTAGTGGTCAGAGATGATTTCTTTAAAGTTCAGTTTTTTATATGTAAGTAAAGCTAGGCAACAGAAGAAGTATCCAGTCTACCATCTACAGATCAAGCCGTACAATGTCCAAGCAAGTCCACCGTATCCTAATTTTGCTTCAGGACATGTAGTATAGGAGCTTGGATCTAATGGGTACCTCAAATTTAGCTTAGATAGTGCCTTGTAATTAGTGGCCTGGGTCAAAGCTTAGTCACAGAATTTGTGGACAGGAGCCTTCCACTGTCATTCACTAGATATGTTCCGGATTTTAAATATTCTTTATACACAAGAATTCCCTATGGCATAGCATGTAAACTAATCTAACGCAGTACATACATTACTATTATGAGAGTCAGTACAAAAATAAGAGAGACATGTGTTTAGGGTCATTCACTGTAGGAATCTAATAAATTTCTTTGTCATTCTCATATTTTTGT